>SRHC01003677.1:66455-230363 GCA_004794325.1 Pomacea maculata | reverse complement strand
GCTCCAAAATAATTTTGATAGTAGATAGTAAGATCACACAGAACACTGAAATGTAAACACTCTGAATCTGATAACTGCAACAAGAAGTGCACCCTTTATTGTATTCAGTATTATATTGAGTATACCTTATGCTGTCACAGCAATTGGAAATAAAAAACTCACTGAAAGATCACCTAGAACAGGGATGCCCAACCTACGGCCCGCGGGCCATATCCGGCCCGCGAAACTTCTGCCCACAGTGCAGGAAATCGGCATGTTAGTAATAATAATAATAAAAAAAAAAATGAAAAAAAACGAGAAAAGGGAAGAAGTATTTATCCCTACGTAGGGGCGTCTCTCAATCTTTTTTTGGATGGACGAACATTTCGATTCAGTGCTCAGACTTGGTGTCTCTACGATGGGGCCGGACATTCAGAAGTTGGTTTCGGGAAAACAACTTCAAATATCCCACTAATTACTACATAATTAATGGTAAGTACAACTTGTTTCTAATAAAAAATGGTATCTGCTCTATTTTTTCTTTTTTTCTTTTTTGTATTTTTGCGGTGAAGCGGCCCTCGACACGGCTGTCCGAAATGGATATGGCCCGCAGGCCGAAAAAGGTTGGGCATCACTGACCTAGAATATCAAAGTATAACTAGATTATGCATCTTCTTTCTTTGTTTACAACTTTTATTTTAAGGAATCTATCTCATGTATCTTTGAAGCATCTTTATATAGAATGTCTTTGTCAAATAAATGCTCTAAAGAAATAATAGACACACTTAGGGATATTTAGTAAAAAATAAACACTGTGTTGTAAGCAGACAGGCCTTTGTAATGAAACTTTCAAAGGTTTCCTTACACTGTAACCTTCCTGTTCAGGGGAAGAGACTCCCTGTTTAGACAATAACCTGGCTGTCAGTGTCGAGCAGTAACAGAAAAAAAATTCATCCCAAGCATTCACTAATTCAGTCTCTAGCATATATTCACCTTCTGCTTTCTACTGTTTTAAAACATGCAGGAAATAAAGCCGGGCATGTCACAAAGAATGATCACAGACTATATGCAGTGTTACGGAGCAAAATTTATAAACACCTGACTTTTCATACCAACAAGAAAATGAAATGATGTCCATTTCTCTGAGACATGCCAGACTTTCATAAACTTTTTAAGCACTGATGTGTAGCAACAGAGATGTTTATAACAAAGTGAAAAACGTTGTCCGCTTAAAAGCGAAAAAGAAAAAAAAACTTTTTGAAAACTGAGCAAATGCAACTGTAAGTTATATATAAAGGCAATGAGCCCACACCAAAAACTATTTTGCTTTTCTCTCTTCCTATCCGGTTTTATGGTTATCAAAATCCTTTTATTTGACATGTAACTTCATGCTAAGCAAAAGTATTATTATTACTTTCATAATAAATAAAAAGTTTCATCTGAGCAACGATTTGATAATTCTGCTGTGTACCACTGTCAGTTTACAGAGGTCTCACACAGGGAGCTAGCTCTGGATGGGGAAGGGAAGAAACTACAGTTGAAAATAAATTGGACACCAAAACCATGCCAAAGGCAAATATAGCACAAAAGACTGGTGTAGCCCAAGACTGATTACTGCTACTCAGCAAGGTTAAATGACTTACACATCGCCGCTGTCAATGTGAAAAACAAAGGAAATGAATTAGATTGTATGTGGTATCATTCATGCTGACACAAACAAGTTGTTGCTTTGGTAAGAGTGATGTCTCGAACATACAGTTTTTTTTCTTTGCTCAAGTACACCTCTTCACATTAAGCACACCAACATCTAAAAGACCACAAAACACCATCAAACAACAAGGTGTATATAAATTTGAAATGCCTTTCCTCATACACAGTCTAGTCTAGTCAACCTGAGTGAAGAAGGCACAAAGCATGAATACCAATACACATAAGATTTGTATAACCATATAACAGACTAGAAATACTATTCACCTGAATCTTGTCCAATCTGCTCTGTATAGCATGACGATCTCCTGAGACATCTGAACAAGAAGACAATTTTTCACGAACACTGTTCAGCCATTCTACACAAGTGTTGTAGCTGTCACTGTATTCTTGGTGCTCTGAGACAAATTTCTCACACTGCTGTACTCTATCCTGCAATGTAAAGATCTCATCTCTGTATTTAAAAAAAAACATCAAGCAAAATGAAAGGATAATATTTAAAACCTTACAGAAACTCTCCTGCTTCACAGTCTACAAGTCATAATACTTCACATCAATACTGTACGACATTTTATCTCACACCTCTGTGGTAAATGGAACAAGCCTAATTCATTTAGTAAATAAATCAAGACATTCTAATTTTCTCATTAGTAACTTATAAATAACAGCTGCCAAACCTGAGCAATGGAACAAAGCTTTTTGTATCTTGTGGCTGTCTGGGAAATAAATCTTGCCAGTTCAGCATCAGAACTGGTTTGTGTCAGGTTGTGAGCTTTATCACCAATGCTCTCGATGACACGCTGGTAGGACTGTACATCTTGCAACATCACCTGTTACAGAATCATAAATCAATGTCAAACAACTATCTGAAGAATAGTAGATGCTGGAGCAGTCTTTCTCTAAGTTACACTGTGTGCACATAAGCAAAGGTAAGAACTAAAGCATGTATACACACATACACATATAGGGTAAAGCATACAACAATGAATGTAATGACAAGTTCTGTCTCCTATGATACTGCACTTCAAGGTGAAGAAATGACACTGTAATAACTATACTCATATCAATCTAACTGTTATCCCAACTCCCTGTAAAACTTTCACATTCAGGCTGTGAATTCGCTTGTCTACCCCTCCAAAACAGAGATGTTTCTCCCTTTTGAAAGCATGTTGTCTGCAGAAGTTGTTTTCTCCTATTTCCTCCCCACTCCCTTTTACCTCATAGTGCAAAATCAGCTCTAGGCTGAAGAACTTTCAACAACCAAACTGTTGCTTCAACCTGTACGGCATTCTCTACACACCTTATAATTCTGTAACTGTGTTTTCTTCTCTTCCAGTGTGGACCGAAGTGCTGTCTGTCCCTCTAGCTGTGTCTCCATCTCTCGCAGCCAGCTCTCTACCTGATTATAGCTCTCGTCAAACGATGTCCACTGGACCAATGACACTTCTAGCCTGCGCTGGACAGTGGATAGGTCATCATATAAGCTGTCCCACTCCATCTTCAACTTTCGAAGTTCTTGTCTTATAACTTCCCGACCATCAGGTGCTGTACTTGAGTACAGGCGTTCGCCAGCCTCCACACACTGGTTCAGTTTGCTGAGGCCTGCATCACGCTCTCGTACTAGTTCCTATGAAACATGGGATGTGATGTATAAGTGATATCACTCATTTAGTCACTGTGATTGTTTTCTTACATGCAACAAATAACATCCATATAAATGTAAACAAGCAGCTTACGGTAATAAATTAAAATGAAAGACCACTTGACTGGGATTAGAATAGATTTGAAATAAAGGATTTGTTCTTTATTAACTAGTGTATCTCAACAAAGAGTACCTGAACTTTATCAAGCCTTTCTTCCAGCTCTGCCCTGGAACCTGATGTGTCAGAACACACAGCAAATTTCTCCTTGGCCTTCAGCAGCCACTGTGAAGCATCTACATACTTGTTGACAAATGCCTGGTGATCAGACACATTCTGCTCACATCGTTTGATGATCTCCTGAAAGATTAACCAGAAAAGTTATGCTTGTACTGCTAATTACAATAAAATAATCATAAAATCAGTTTAGAAATGTAACTAGTGAAAGATAATAGGTTACCTGATATCCCGATTTATTTTGTCCAAGCCATTTTCAATAGATCATGGTTTTCTCAATTAAGAAACTTTGGCTCTTCACAAATTACTGCAATGTCAACTGAACTAAATATGTTCTGTTCACAAAAATATTTTCTTTTTGTAAATTTCAAAGTTACTTTTAATAATCTTGTCATAAAAGCCTAACTTTCGGGGCACATTCTTTTACTGGAGAAGACGCTGGTAAATGTAACCAAGCCAATAAAAATGCTTCTTCTCTTGCCTTTCAAAGGCCTAATGGGACAAAAATTACCTTGGTTGTCATCAGAAGACCTTGATAGCGGTTAGTCAGCTGAGAGACAAAGTTCCCCACACGAGACTCAGACGTTAGCTGCTGCAGGGTCTGAGCCTCGTCTGTGAACCTGTCCATCTCCTGCTGATGTCCTTTGATCTCCTGCATCAGGTCCTTGGAAAAAAAAGGCAAGACATTTTGTGTTTAGTTTTTAAAATCAGTAATTTTTTTCATAAAAATGATAAATGAGAGTCAACTTATGTCTTATGTCCATACTTACCCGTGACCTGATTAAGTACTTATGTCTTTCTTAAAACTAACAGGTGGTAAAGAGTGACAAGAGGCTACAGGGAGATAAAAGTCATGTCAGACAAATCAGTAACAAAGCATTGTGCTTGTTCCAAATCTTAACTGTCTGATTCTCCACCTGCAAGTCAGCCATTACATTTGTAATGGTGAGGTGACTTGCACGCCTTGTCAATCCACAGAACTATGTTGGCAAGAGCCTTGTGTTCCTGGCAGGTCTAAGCCAGCTGCCTCGGTCAGTCAGGCAAGAGGCAAGACTAAAATGTTTCCCCCTGTCCCTCCAGGTTGGGGGTTTTGCTTTGGGCTAACAACCCACTCATGTAAAAAAAAAATGCTGTTACAAAAACCGCAACAGTACCACAACTGCTGGTGGAAGCTTTAGGGAAGCTAGCTCACCGACTCATCTTCTGACAACCAAGGGAAGAACCAGGATAGGGACCTGGAACATCAGAACCCTCTACGAAAGTTGCAAGTAAATTGAGAAAATACACCATTAGGGTTCTCTGGTAATGCAAAACCAGATGGAATGGAAATGGCAAGAGCAGACTAACATCAGAAGAAACCATTATATACTCTGGCCACAAAGACCTGAACCACAATCATGCTCAGGGAGTAGAACTGCTAATGTCTACAGAGGCAACAAAGGCACTGATGGCCTGGAACCAGTCTCGCCACGGCTCATGTCGGCAAGATTCAGCGCTAAAGGAAGGAAAATCACCATCATCCAATGCTATGCACCAACAAATGCAGCAGAGGGAAAAAGAAGACTTCTTCAGTTCCCTGCAGTCTCTGCTTGACCGCACACCCAGAAGAGCACTTGGGCTAGGAGCACTATTTGCCCTGTGACATCCGGAAACCACTTCACCGACACGGCCAGTGTATGGTCTTCCCGTGTGTATTTGTGTTATTCCATTCTAGTTGACTGGAGATGTGGAGGGCGACAACCCTAAGATGGTGGGAGAATGAACTGTAACGTACACAATGATTGCTAGAGCAGTTATAAGACAGATAATTGAACTGGAACATTACGACTTTTGCTAAACAGTAGAAGAGTGCAAGAAGTGTAAAATCTTCATACTTTGTAAGATTTGCCTATGCTGAGATTGATCGTGGGGAGTGCCCCAGATGTCAACATTACATATATCGTTTAGATTTTAATCGCCTTTAGAACACTTGGTTGAGGCGAATTGTTAACAAAGGAGTGTTTAAGTTGTTGTCTGTAAAGTCCTGAGCCATTTGATAACGAAATGAACATGATTTGGGCAGCCTTAGGCAATTTGTTGTGTGTTGAAAGAACGTGTATTTGGCGGGTGTTGTTAAGCCACCCGTGCTGTGACATAGCTATTATAAAAAAATAACATTGCATAAAAAGTACTGACACTTCAACTATCACTTGATGATTTTGAAGCCATAGCTTTTATTAAAAACAAAGTGGAACTGGTGTGTTGTTAGATGACTTTTACTAATCTGCTCCTGGCTGAAAATCTCTTCCAGTGCATCATCTGTGGTTGAATGCTCACACAATGCAAGTGTCACAGTCTTAACAAAGATCCGCTTCCTGTAAATATTACCTTCTCAATCTCAATGAGCAACACATGTGTCTTAGCCCACTCTTTGGTATCTTAGTATTTGCTTTTTATGCTCTTTAATTAATGTGGCATGTACTGTCATTATTTTACAAAATATTAAACAATTTTTATTATCAATTTTAATTATCATTACAGTCTAACTATACAGGCTACACTAAATTCATGCGTGAAAACCATGCATGCATGAACAAACAGAATGTTTTACATTCACAATGCAACTACCAAGCAATTAAGAATGCATGAAATTTTTAAACTGCGATAACCAGCAACAAAATAAATGAACATTCTGGACAAATATCTAAATGATGATCTAACTACCTTTATCGTACAAGTAGAAACATTGCTTATAAGCACCGCATTTTTATTTTTTTGAATGTTGGAAATACCAAGCTCCTTGAATATGAAGAAATGTTTTGCATACTGCACATTTAATAGTTTGCTTACTTTATTAGCTTCCATTTTTTGTCTGTTACAGACACTGGAAACAATTTGAACAGTAAAGGGGAAAGTTCTTCAAAGCTTGTTTTACCAATTTAAAAAATTCTTTACAACTGTGATAGGTGTTAATGACTTTTTTAAAATAAAGCACAGTGAAGCATGCTTAATTAGTAGTTCTGGTGCAGTTATCCTCTCCACAAAACTGCACGTACATGCATATTTGTCTAAATAAACCAGCATATTTAACAGCCAGATTAAGACACAGGTAAACATTGTACAGAAAGATGAAATTTGCAAAAGCATCCTAGAATAATAATGACATGGTTCATTTGCAGATTCAATTATTCACAGAAAGGAAGGAAGTATTATTAACTAGTCTAAAGTTTACAATTTTGACTGCACTATTAGGTATTTTCAAAGCTGTAGCAGGCACAAACTGCAACAGTATTTTGTGTCAGTGTTTCACCGAGAGAGGTGAATAAGTTTTTTTGTTGGACTTCTTTCCAAAAAATCCCAGACTACCATCTTGTCAATCAAAGCAAATGAGATCAAAAGAGCTAAACCATCTGTTTCCTGCAAACACATGTTTATACTCCATATGGAGTTGCTAGGTACAAGCAGCTAGATGGTGGTGCAAAGAATATCAACAGCCATTCTAGATTCATTGCCACCCAAGCACAGCAAAAGAAATTTGGGCTTTTAATGAAATGCTCCTGGAAAAAGAAGCTAAAAATGATGGGGGAGAATGTTTCGTTTCCAGATTTTTCCTTTCAGGATTGCCTATTGTTAGAGTTGTAGGAACCGCTGAAGCTGTTAAAACTGCTAGTTTCTAAGTTGGGTGTAATGTTTTTCTCCACTACCTTGCTCCTTACTCTGGTAATTCAGTAAATCCATAATTTTAGTCAATGTAGTTTTAAAAAGATATCAAGCATCAACTTTTGATTGCACCTTTAGCCCACGGTCCATAAGTAAATGAACGAAAATAAATTTTATTCCGTTGGTCATTATAGATGCACCATTGTCTGCATAATCTGTGCAAGCATCATGTGCAGCGAATCTAATGCAATAAAAGATTAAGACATGCACATTATTCTTGCTGTACAATGACAGAGAATGAAAAGCTGTCCTGTCTTAATCAAGTGGCAAGCATAACAGTAGAAAATGAGCATTCAATCTCATAAATGGTAAAATAGGAATAATGTTATGGTGAAGTTCTGAAAAATTGCTTATAAAAAGAGAAATTTATAGCTTTCATCATTTTCAAGATTTGAAACAAGGGGAATCAAAAACACTGAATCAACTGATCAAGACAGTTCAGCTCCTTTCAGAGGGGAAAAAATCCCAGAGATCAGAACAGTAGCCCAGTTCAGCAAAAACACATACAATAGCACAAAACTTCATTTAAAAAGACATACAGTAGTACAAAGCTACACTTAAAAGAATAGCAAATTGTTATCCCTATGTCAAATATGCCACAGCCATAACCATAATAAGCAGTGAAGTATACATCCCACATGGTTTCCAATAGCAGCATGCACCTTTTGCCTTGCATGCTTTACATAACCACTGAGTTAAATACCCTCACATACAAAACAAAATTTCTTACAAACTCTAGCATCTCTAGTCCTCTAGCTTGCACTTCTTGTTCTGAGATCACTGCCAAATGTTCCTGGTTGAAAGTGCAGGAAATTGTACTGAAAGATCATAGATGATGTGGAAACGCACACTAAACTAAAAATATAAACCTGTAACCTCCATAGCTGACAATCAGACTCAATGAGTGCAGCAGCAACGGGGAAAAAAAATAGTCAAATTTGAGAAACCCAAGATGTATACATATATATGAAAATAAAATTACATATACTAACGCCTATACCTTTTTGGAAATGTGGATTCTTCAAAATATGCTATATAATGATGCTGTAAATAGTTCTAAGCCCATTCTGTAATCATTTCCAATCATTACAAAGAAAATAAAGAAATGATAAGGAACACTCAAACTAACATTTAATCTCAGGAAAAGCAGCACCACTACAAAATGGAGACAGTATAGCAGTCATGCAACTTTTAATCACCTTACCTGGTACTTTTGAAGCTGTTCTTGTTTTTCTTCCTTAGTTGAGCGCAAAGGGCAATCTTTGACTTGTTTCTCCATGTCTTTTATCCAGTTCTGGATTTGTTCATACTTGTCTTCATACAGATGCCAGTAGCTCAAAGCCTAGGAAACATTGATCAGCATCATACTTGTGACAATGTTTTCGCTTTCTTCCAATGTTTTTATGACCTCAAATCTGCCTCCAATTTTGAAGTCAGTTTTATGCACTTTTTTATTCTTAACATTTACCATTTTCTACAAATTATACAAGGGTATTTACCATTTCCAGGCTGTCTCGCAAAGAGTGGAGTTTAACAGTATAGTCCTCCCAGTCTAATCTAAGAACATCCATCTCTGACTGCACTGACAGCCGTCCCTTCAAGGTTGTTGTGTCCATTGTGTCCTGAGCAAATTTCTCACAGTCCTTTACTTTAGCCTGACCTTCTGGAAGCACTGCTGCAAGTTCCTGACAACACACATAACAAGAAATACATTTAAAAATTAAAGCAAAATATAAACAAAATAAAAACAGGCCATGTTACCTTCTAAAATTAGATACCTCTATAAAATAATCAGAATTTACATCTTCAAAATATGTTCAACGGCCCTCTACAACAACTCAGTGGGTTAGAATTCTGCTGCATGCTAAAGAGCTCAAAATGTAAGTAATTTACTCAAGCACTTGTCTCTTTTAAGCACAGTTAAGTACAGTACATCAGTGTATCAGACCTAACCATACCATACAGACATTTAGGCAATCACAATCAGCTAAGCATATTATACAGTCTGAATATCAAGCAGTTTAATTTTGAAAGCTTTAGCACAGAGATAAACTCACATGAAGCCGGTCTAGTTTGTTCTGAAGGGTTGCTCTGTCTCCTGAGGTGTCGGTGCAGATGCTGAGCTTGTCTTTCATCTGTGACAGCCAGTCAACAGCAGCCTGCAAACTTTCCTGATATTGCTGGTGGATTGCCACATGCTGCTCTGATCGAGCAATCAGTCCCTATTTATTAAAAAACAAACATCACTGATGGCACTGCTGTGGAATTCAAGAGAAATGTTTTACTGTTCCTGAAAAAAGGATAAAACAGTTTATTCTGTTATATTTCCAAAAAGAAGAAGAGAAAAAACTACATGAATCATCGCAGAGTACTGCCTCTGCCATATCAGATAAAATACTAGTCTAGGTTACAGAAACAGCTCTTTGTTTTTCTAAAAATAAACTACCTTTCATATTACCTTTGCATCAGAGGCCAACTTCTCGTAGCGTGAACTGGTGACAGTGATAAAGGAGGCAACATCTGAGTTAGATGTACTGTGGAGAACACCTTGTGCTTTCTCTACTACAGAGTCTACTAACCGCTGATGAGAAAGAATGTCCTGCAATATTGTCTGCAACAGAAATGATTAATAACAACAAATAGCATTCAACTAAAAGAATGTAGAGCACAATGGATTTACTAAATTTACAACTATTAATGCTCTCATAACTGTACCCGATAGTTTTGGAGCTGCTGACGTTTCTCTTGCAAAGTGTTACGCAGATCTGTGTCTGCTCTCAGAGCTGCCTCTGTCTCGCTCATCCAGCGTGTCAGAGAGTCTTGTCCATCTACATATGAGGTCCACTGCATGAGAAAAGCATCCACCCGCCTCTGAGCTTCATTGAGACCACTAAACAAATTCTCCCAGTCCTCTTTGGCTCTGCGCAAGTCCTGCCGAACCTTTTCTCGCCCAGCTGATGCAGTGTCAGGATACAGCTTCTCACCAGCTTCTAAGGAACCATTCAGTCTTTGTAGGCCATGTTCCTTCTCTGAGAACAGTATCTGTCAGAAGATAAAAAAAGCTGAACATAAAGATAAAAGTAAACATCTTAACATCTTAGTCATTATTGCAGATACACTCTTGCTAATATGTAATACAAGTGACACTGGAATTACATCTCTCAAAGAATAAAAGATATTGTAAGCACAGACCTGTATCATGGCCCTCTTTTCTTCCATTGATTCCTGATCTCCAACTGGTTGTGAACATTGCTCCAGCTTCTGACAGGCCTGGGTCATCCAGTCATTATACTCGACCATACGATTCTCATACACTTGGTGATCAGCGACATATTTTTCCCACCTACCAATCAAGTCCTGCAAGATACAGAAGCCCAGTCAAAGTATCAAAGTAAGCACAAAATTATAAGTACAGTGAAACCTCAACTTTCACTGACTTTAGTTATCATTGGTTTCAGTTTTCCTTAATTTTTTTTTCCCATGATAAATTTGTCTTGGTTTTTGTTGGTTGCTTCAGATTTCGATGGGTGCCTACATGACTTTGCTGCTGATTTTGTGAAAACAAAGGGCGACTCATGGGTTATAAAGAATATAAAGACTAGAGCAGAAAAAGAACAATCCAAGAAAATCTATACAAATCATAAAAATACTTTCAAGAACATGATGTTCAAGGCTGCACTAGAACACTGAGCTGTGCAAAATCTACAGAGAGAACCAATGAATGAAACGTAAACTATTTACTGCCAGCGGTTCCCAGTCACTTAATCCCCAGACACTTCATCCCCGACACTTCATCCCCTAGACTTTTAATCCCCAGACACTTCATCCCCAGAGACTTAATCCCTAAACTAAATCCTTAACTATAAAAATTATGAAGTGAGCGAAAAATTTAATTGAAATTCAAATTCAAATCATGCTTTTAACTTCAACGTCATTTGAACATCAACAACATTAGTTAAAGTTCATATAAGCTAGTAAATTTAATGTTCTTCAACAATATGATATGAAAATTGTTCTTGAGTGTTGGGGATGAAGTGTCGGGGATTAAGTGTCTGGGGATGAAGTGTCTGGGGATTAAAAGTCTAGGGGATGAAGTGTCGGGGATGAAGTGACTGGACACCACTGCCAGCACAGGCATTCAACTCTTTCATTCACATTTATGTGCCCTGCCTGCCATTCATTTATTGCTATGGCAATGTTCTTACCTTGATGAGGGACAGAAGTCCCTGGTAGCGGTTTGTAAGCTGTGTCACCTGTGTACTGAGACGCACATCTGAAGTGGTGTGCATCAGATTTTGAGCATCATCCATGAAGTGATCAATCACTGATTGATGAGCCAGGATCTCCTCTCTCTGTTTCTGTAGACATAGTTTGATTGTGATTATTGGCATTCTACTAGTTTACGATGATCTATGACAATTGAAAACTACATAAATTTGTTCATGTTAAAATCACATTGAGATCAGGTGTTCCCAAACTCCATCTCGACACTGATTTACCTTGAATTTCTCCACCTGAGATTGCTTTTCTTTCAGTGTGTTTTTGAGTTCATGGCCCTTGACCTGGTTCTCCATCTGCTTGAGCCACTCGGCACACTCTTCAAACTTGTTTTCAAAGTTTCCCCACTGGGTCATAGTCTGGTCAAGGGCTTGTTCAGCACTAGTCATCTGGTTTCGATAGTCCTCCCACTCCCTGCGAATATGTTCCACTTCTCGGCGAAGAACATCCTGTCCTTGCGGTGAGGTGTTTTTGCCAGTCTGTGTCGCCAGATCACACACCAACTTCAATTTGCGATCTCCCTCTGCAAGACTGTTGCTGAATTCCTGGTAAGGTATAAATGGCAAATCATAAAATCTTTTCAAAAAAAGAACTATTAGTAGTAAGGAAATATAAAATGAAAATAAATATGCTCAGGTTGCATACCAGATATATCACTGACAAGACTGAAAAACAAGGAACCCATTTTAAAGACTTGATGTCAAAACTATGGCACCAACTAGTGAGGACTAAAGCACACTAAGTACCTGTACACAAAAGTAAAATGAGTACAAAAAAGCAATGTCAAAAATAATACTGTAATTACTCTTAAGTATTTATTATTATTTACAAAATATTTCAAACTGTTTTATTTGTATAATAAAGCAATAGCAAATTCTATTCACCTGAATGCGTTCTCGCTTGGTTTGTAAAGAGAGCTTATCTCCAGAGCGATCAGCACACATGTCTAGTTTTTCTCTAGAGGCATTAAGCCAGTCCTGGAGGTCATGGTAAGCATCCTGGTATTGCTGATGTTCCTTCATGGCAAACTCAAACTTAGTGAGTACTGATCCAGACAGCTCACAGATCTTGTCATACTTCTGGCGAAGTTCACCCACAAACTTGTTCACTTTTGCTGATGGAGTGGAACGTGTCAGTGCCTGGGCCTTTTCTTCAAGATTCTCCACAATGTGTTTGCGAGACAGAATGTCTTGATGCAGTACCTGCCATATAACACCAACACAAAGATTTTCCTCACATAGATTACTAATTTTTAAACTGCACTTCTTACTAAACAGTTACTGATCTTCACACAATATGCCACAAAACCTCAAAATATTTCAGTAAAGAAAAGAAAAAAAGCAAGTGTAAAGGCACAGCCAATACCTTATGGTTCTGTAGTTGTGCCTTCTTTTCTGGCAGCGTTGCTTTGAGTTCTGCCTCCTGCTTTAGTTTGACTTCTGCATCTATCAGCCACTTGTGGATGGCATCAAAGCTCTCATCATATGAAGCCCACTGGTTGAGATTCATGTCCAGCTTGCGCTGGGTCTCTGACACCTCATCACACATTAGATCCCACTGCTCACGTAGAGACCTGTCATTAACACATTACGACAATCACTTTTATTCTGTTGTTATTATTATTATTAAAGAGAACTTGTATGGTGCATTTCTCCACTAGAAAGCAAGCTTTAATTGCTTCACAAATAAGTACAACACAAAAGACTTAAAAATGGAAGAATTAGGATATGACTGTCTTGTAGATTGAAAGGAATTGTATTGCCTTTTCACATTTCAAGACATCAGGTTTATGGTTCAGATCTGTATGCAGCAAAAGAAATGTCATCGAGTGACAATGGCTTGACAAATTTATGTATAAATTCAGTGAAAATGATCACTCCAAGCAGAAGGAAAAAAAGCATTCAAGAACAGATGATTAAAAAAACAACAACACACACACACACATAGATCTTCCATTTGACAAGTAGCTCTTTGCACTAAACAGTACACATGCCTGCGAACACACACAAAATGAGAGCATAGCATCATCACACACTAAAAAGTATGCTCAACAAAGTGTTCTGATGCATATAGTGACAATGTACAAAACTTCATTTAAAAAAAGATGCCACAGACAAAAACAGCCAGAGAATCTCAGATGTCCTCTTCAGGACAGACTGAATGTTGCTTGATCAGCAGCAATCTGTTTCTGCGTGTCTACTGAATTGTTACAAAGTATGCATTTCACCCTATACAGTATAGAAGGCCTGGAAATAGATTTAAATTTGGTTGTAGATCAAACAAATAGACCTCAAACCAAGATTGACAGAACTGAAGACAGACCAGGATAATTTTCTTGAAAAATAAAGCTGTTATACTTAAAGCAACTGTACACAGACAAAAATACTCTAATAAGAGATTAATGTAGTTTCCATACATACAGGATCCTGAAGTTAAAAAAATAATTGTTGACAGTGGCAACAACGCTAGGAATACTTGAAAAATACAACAAAACACAGCAGAAACCACAGCCAGGCCTAGGATGAACATACAGGCACAAATGTATGTCAACTGTAGCACAACTAAGTACATCCAGAAAAAAACAGAGAAATATGAAAGCTTTCAAGCTAGTTAGGTGTAGCATCATTCTCACTCTTTTGTTGACTGCCATGTGATTGAAATTACTCAAAATTTGGTCTACATCTCCACCATGACTTCAAACAGATTATTAGTCCTATTCTAATTGAAACATATCTCAAACAACTGCATTTGCATGAAACTAAAGTCCAAAAGGAAAAAGCAACAACAGCTTACTTCATGGGACTTCACTTACATATGGCATTTATCAAGCTTCTAATAAAGCACTTTAATACTCACAAAACATAACTCAAAATAGATGCCTTTTTTTGAATGGAAAAATATTACAAACTCTTCACTCATTTAAGCAGTTGCAAACTTCAATCTACAAGAAAATTCAAGCTTTATCAATTCAATTCAGGTCTTTATCAATTTATACCTCAGTTCTTGTCGGATGATATCTCTGCCCTCAGAAGATGTATTGGGATACAGTCTTTCTCCATTTTCTACAGTCTGGGGAATCAATCTAGCACCTTCATCTCGTTCTGCTGCCAGCTCCTGTGCAAATAGATAAAATTTACTTCATTTTTGCACCATCTTTCTTGTTGTGAATCTAGTGTTGGTGGGTAAATTCAAATTTCGTCTTTTTTAGTTCAAAAGTAACATTTGGCTAAACATAGAGGGTGGCTGGATGGGACCCAACACACACAAGGCTTGCACATAGGTACAGACTGGGCCGCACAATAGGGAAAGTATATGATGTCCAGCGACCCTGTGCCCTGTGGTTCATCCAGAGAGAGATGAGGCCCCCATAGCATCAGGGGAATGTAGCTGGGGTACTTTCTTGATATGAGGGATAAGAGGGTGGAGTGGCAAGTGGCAAGGAAATGAGAGGTGGGAGTGTCACTCCATCAAGTGGCACGTTTGAGAAATATATACAATTTGCTCTTGTAGGAACCATCAACCGGAAAAGATTAAACATACACACCCATGGCAGCATTCAGTACTGAGTTGTGGTGAGAAGACATCCACTCTATACTGGCAAGAAAAATGCTCCAGTCCTGATACTTCCCAGATTAATATTGCAGGCTAGCTGCTACCTGCTCCCTACCCACTAAGCACACTTCACATGCATAATCACTTAGCAAGTGAACCAGCCCCCAACAAACCATTCAAGATCATACTTTGTAAGTGCTTATAAAGAGCTAGCTTGGTTCCCTGGCGTAAAGTTCAAAGAAAAATACTTTAAAATAAAAAATAAATTTTATTGACAGTGATCAAAACAGTGCTATTCACTTTATAAAATTCTCTGTTTGGGTCAAAATTCTGCTGTGATTTTATTGTCAACTTTGCATCTCTTTATCTTTCTCATGTGTTGTGTTACATCTGTAGCTTTCTATAATCAATATTTATCAATTAATGGTTACCATCTTACCACTTCACTTAAATCAAGCCCATTTAATTGAGTAACTGACATGTTAGTGCATTACCTTTCAGCAGACAAAAAGAATACTTGTGCAAAATTTGATTAGGATTGGACAGTTTGATTTGCAGAGGGAACAAACAGACACCAACAATGTCACACAGTTTACCTGGAGCTTGATCAATCGGTCCTCCACATCTTGTTTGTCACCTGCAAGGTCTGCGCACACCTGAAGTCTCTTGCGCAGGGTTGCCACCCACTCAAGGCAATGACTATAGCTGTTTTGGTAGACTAAATGGTCTTCTACAAACTCCTCCCATTGGTTGGTTACTTCCTGTATACAGCACAATATAAACCTCTCTACAAGACAAGGTACCTCTCTACTTGATCAAGTGTTAAAAAACTACTCAAAATTTTTACAAGCTCTTTAAAAAAATTGCTTTCAGAAGTTACAACTGCATAAGATACAATTGTGGTACATTCTAAATTAGGTACTGTAAAGAAGCAATGAGAACATGAAAATTAGCTTAAATAGTAAAGATGAGAGCTAATAATCTAATTTTAAAGAATTAGAATGAAGCAAAAGTACTGGTGGCACTCACCCTAGCCAAGGTCTTGATAGCATCATACTTGGACAGTAGTTGACTGCTATAACTAGAGAGGCGGGTGTCAGATCCTTGTACTTGAGCAGCCATGTTCTGCAAGTCTTCAAACTGGCCTTGCATACTTGCTATTTTTTGCTGGAGGCTCTGCACAGTTTTTAAAACACACTATATACAATGGTAAAAGGGAAGCTCTTGCATCAGATTCTAGAAAAGAAGTTCTAACAGTAAAGACAGGAATGAAAAATAACAATAATACTTGTAATAATAAAGATGTTAATGCAAAGAAAAGTCACCTTAAATTTCTCAAGCTGGGCTCGTTTTTCTTCAAGTGATGGTTTCAAATCATAATCCTTCAGCTGGGACTCTGTTTCTCTCAGCCAACGGTTAAGAGACTCACAGGAAACATCGTAGGTCTCCAGTGCTTTGATGGCATGCATTAAATTCTGTTGAGTGTCTTTCATTTTGCTGCACAGTACATCCCACTCCTGTCTAAGTGTGTCTAAATCCCGTCTGACTGTGGCCTGGCCTTGAGGAGAGGTGTTGGACAGTGCCTTGTCTCCATTTGCCTCTGCAGTCTTCAGTTTGACTTCCCCATCTCGCAAAGTGTTCATTAACTCCTAAAGAGAAGCAATAAGTGTCAAAAGCAGAACAGGATTTCTTTTCAAAGCCTGTAAAATCAGGAAGTGATGATGACAATAGTTAAAGTGGCATAACAGGTCGGTACTCTTACTCAGCTTAATTCCTGTTTAAAATAAAACACACTTGAACTGCAGCTTCAACGATATCTGCTCTTGTTCTCTGCGTTGTCTCTTGCTAAGCTGAACTTACCTTAACCAGGTACAAACAGTTACAATAGAGATATCTGTGTGTATCTCTTCTTTATATCTTTATATGGGTGTGTGAGAAAGAAAGAAAAAAAGAGAAAAATGTGTTGCTGATAACAAATTATGTGCCAAGAAATATTAGAATGCTCTTAACCCATGGCAACAATTCTATAACCCTGACAATCAATAGTTACAAATTCCTACCTGAAGTCTGTCTAATCTGTTCTGAAGTGACTGCCTGTCGCCACCAGTCTCTGTGCAGACAGCCAAGCGGTCTCGTGAAGCAGACATCCAGTCCCTGCAAGCCTGAATGCTGTCTTGATAAGTCTGATGCTGCTGAACATAAGTCTCTGCCTGCCGCACCTGAGCCTGCATAACAGAGCAAGTACAACAGTTAATAATACAGCACATTTCTATTGCACCTTTCCCCAGCACCAAATCCAAGCTTAAAGTGCTTTAACCACAAAGTGCACCTCAGGATATGTGTGTCAAGTTCAGCATTAATATTTGCATTTCAATTTTTAGTCAGTGCAATGTTTGAAAAGTCAGCTTTCCTTCATAGTAACTAAAGCAAAAAGATATAGTATATGTACCTGAGCCTTGCTACAGAGAGTGTTGTATCTGGTGTTCAGTTTCTTTAACCTGTCCTGAACCTGACTTGAGGACAGTGCAGTACCTTTATCACTAATGCTGTCCATCATTGTCTGGTGGGAAAGGATGTCTTGACAGCGGGTCTGCACAATTGTGTATCACAAGACTGATGCACGCTTGTAATCATATATCGTATCAAAAGATTGATGTAGGCTTGTAATCATACATTAGTTACAGGTAAGAATGAAGTGGTACAGTATACCATGGATTCCTACTCTCTTGTTTTGGTTCTTCCTCCTAACATCTAGAAGCAACTTCACAATGAGTAATTGAAAAAAAATTAAAAATAATACTTTAATTAAACTAGTATCAATAAATATCAAACAGTTGCAATCTTTTACTCAGATGAATTCATTCAGGATTTAAAATTATCTAAACATTAAAAAATCTTGCAAAAAATAACCAAAAACACACACAAATCTTGCAAACCCTCCCCAAAAATTGCAAACAAAACAAAACAACAAAAAAAAACAAAAAAAAAACAGTAATGACATGCCACAATCAGCGAAAATTCAAAAGCAGACAATAAACCTTAAGGTTTTGTAGTACAGCCTTCTTCTCTTGAAGGGTTGATTTTGCATCTGGTTCAGCAATGACCTGAGATTCCATGTCATGCACCCAATTCATCAGTTGTTCAAAGCTGTCGTCAAAAGATGACCACTGCATTCGGCTGCTCTCCAGTGACCTCTGTGTTTCATTCAATGAGTCAGTGAAACCTTCCCAGCTGTCACGAAGATTGCGCAACTCACGGCGTACTTCCTCCCGACCTTCGTTGGATGTGTTAGGGTAAAGTTTCTCCCCAACCTCTATTGCAGCGTTGAACAGGGCCAGACCTTGCTCTTTATCTGCTAGGAGGTCCTATACAGTCAAGAAAGGCATAGGTAAGGCATCTCTTGTATTACATGTTTTTTCTTAACTCATTAGCAATGATATGATGCATATCATGCAGGTACATACAAAATTCTAGTATTCCAAAAACATTAAAGCTGTTATTTCAAGAAGTTCACAATCAGTCTTTGCCGAGTGTGAAATTTCTTCCCAGTTATTTAACAACTATGTAGAGATATATTCTGAATTTTCACTAATTTCCTTGTCACTTTCACCATTATTATTATAATCAGCCATGGGCTCACCAATAATTTCTTCTTCATTTTTTTGTGAATTCTTGACAGTTGTTATAAAATCAGGAAGATCAGATAAATTTCAATCACTTACATCTTCTGCTTCTTAACTGTGCACTTCATTTGGGTCATCTATTGCCTTTAAGGCTTTTAATGCTTCTTTCACACTGACCAACATGCATAAACTGAATCAACTAGATGCCACTTTTTTCAAGAAAAGAAAGGAAGTTAACTGATTGCTGTTTCCAGTTAAGGGATGAAACACTATTTGTAAAACTACGGCTCATTTGCAAATATTGATCTCATGTAGTAAAATATTGTAGACCATATATCTGAATGATACCATCAGGCTGCAGGTTACATACAGCATGCATACACAGTGTTGCCAGTTTACTGGCTGGCTACAATCAAACTACACGGAACCAACCTGGAACAGACTAGCAACATGGACAATAAAATAAATGCAAAAATGATAAACGCAAAAAAGGAACTTTAGTATTCAGATCCTTGTCCTATCTAAAATAAGTTTTTTAAATTTTGAATGTTTACCTTCACAATGGCTAGCTTGACATTCAGAGATTCTTCATCCCCAACCACTGTAGAACACGTGTCTAACTGCCTCTGAGATTTTTCCAGCCAGTCTACACAAGCTCTGTGTCGGTGTACAAAGTTTTCATGATCTTCAATATTCTTCTCTGACTGCTCAACTTGCTCCTGTAAAGACAGCATTTGCAAAATTCATGCTTTTTCTCATCTTTAGACATGGAAGTGCTACCTAACAATGCTTCACATCTATGTTCAATGTTACAAGTCACATTCACATGGAGAAATTATTATAAAAATATTGTTTTATGTACACTTATTACAGCTACAACAGTTACTTTTATGAATGTCAAATATGTCAAACTTGCTCACAGATTTTCCACAAAGATACATAATGCAGTTTCTGAAGCAAAATAAAATATAAATTCAAATACATACTCTGACAAAAGAGGCAAGTGCCTGGAAACGAGTGACCAGTGTGTTTGCATATGAGGCAGTGCGAGTGTCTCCACTGGCATGAGAGATCTTATGAGCCATATCACGTACATCATCAAATTCTTTGCGATGTTTCTGGATAGAGTCTTCAAATCTCTGTTAAAGAAGCATTTAAAATGGATAAAATTGCAAATTCTACATGTGTTTTTATTTCATGTCAATGTATGTGAACTAAAATAAAAATTACAACACCTACATACTTATGATGTAGGTTCTTCCAACTATGAACATAAATGAGTAAAGAAGAAAACAAGGAATAGAATATACCATACCTTAAATAAATCCAGCTGTTTTCTTTTGCTCTGAAGATCTGGCTGAAGCGCTGCTTCACTGCGCAAGCTTGAGTCAGTGTCTCTCAACCAATGGGAAAGCTCTTCATACTGTCCATCGTACACTTGCCACTGGTCAACAGATTTCTCAAGCTTTGATCTGGAAACACAATAAACTATGTCAAACAACTAACATTTTAACTTAACACTGTTAAAGCTGCACTGTAAGGAAGGTGTTTCACAATAAACATGTGCATATATGACATCTGCAAGTGCAAGCATGCATATTTGTGAGGTATCAGGTGCTATTAATAATGTTACTTGCTAGAGATGAAATGCCATGCAGCTCACACCTTAAAATAGATGACAGATACCCCTCTGCTACTTAAGCTCCAAATGACAAGTGCCCATAAAAGCTATATGTCAACAGTTTTAAGGTAAAAGAACATACTGTGTCTTCTCCATCTGACCAATCAGCTGAAGCCATTCTTTGTCCAGGTGTTTGCTCTGCTGCTCCAGTTCCATCAACTTGCTGCGTGGCAGAACACTCCTCAGGGCTTCCAGTCGAGCTACTGCCTGCGCGCGCCTCTGCTCACCTTCATCAACACTGCTGTTTAAATCCTACCACAGATGATCAAATAGACAAAAATCTATAATACTAAAAAAGTGATCTCTTAAGAGAAATAATGGTAAATTATTTATAATTCTTAAATTTCAAAGGCAATTACCTCCCAGGTGCAAAAGAGACACATTTTCAACTGACATAATTTAAGACTAATTACATATTACTTTATTTTCTTTTTTATTCTATAGAACATTACCTTGATAGTGGAGAGTTTAGCTTCAACACTGTATCTGTCACCTCCAATGTCCCCGCACCACACAACCTTTTCCTGTGCAGCATCTAGCCAGCGTACCAGCTGTTGCTGTGCATCCTGGCAGTGCTGCTCAAGTGTTCCCGTCAGTGTCTCATCAATTCGTTCAGTACGTCCAACAAGTGCCTCAAATTTCTTGGCAAGAACGTTGGCATCTTTGGCCAAACTGGACATCTCAACAGATGGGTATTTGCTATGTAGTACTGCAGTTTTCTCCTGTATGGCTGTAATCTTCTTCTTATGTGTTTCCAACTCTGTTTGGAGTTCCTATGAATTTGAAAGGCTGAATATACTGCTCACATATAGTTTGACAATTTTTTTATCCATAAACGAAGTGCATGACCTTGTATATAAAGCATGAATTTCTTACAATGCTACATGGGTTAAAATGTCAGTATATTTATTAAACTTTAAATAGACTATTTCCTACATAAACAAAACATTATAAACTTTGCATATAAGTGAAAATGGAATGATGGAGTTTTTTGTAGGTGTATACTAAAATAAATGAAGCTGAAATCTTACTCTGCAATTTTTGAGTCGCTTGATAATTGCAGGGTCTTCCCCAGAAGTATCATCACAGACTGACAACACCTCCTTCAGCTGGTTCAACCACTCATTTTCCTCCTGCATGGCTTTTTGAAGGTCCTGTTGCTCAGCTGAAAAATCTGACATTGTAGCTGACAGCTGGTTGGCCAGAGTTTCTGCCTGTTGAAATTGTTTTCTAATTTCCTGCTGTGCAGCTTCAAGAACAGGAATGTTCTGGCCACGGTTGAGTTCTCGCAAGTCATTTATCTTTTGGGCCACCTCTGCCATAACCTCTGCATAGTACGGTGCTTCATCCTAAATATAAAAAGAATAAAATCATTCTGATAATGGCAAAAGGTATGATAATAGCAACCTTGTTTTCCAGTGAGTGTAACTACAAACTGTAATGAATACATATATGAAAATTTTCCCCCTGGCAAAAACTATATTGTTTTTTTATACCTGAAAAAAAATTACTTCTCACTCCTCAGTTTGTTTGCTACCATCTTGTGACATGGTGGATACCACTGTTCTGATTGTTCTTAGAAACACAATATCTTTTCAAACTCTACAGTGTGGATTAAAATGAATCTTCAAGGAGGCATGTCTGAAATTTTTTTATATTTATACTTACCCTGAACTTTGCCAGCCTTGACTCCACGCTGACAGCATCCTCAAAATGCTGTACGCTCTCATCTAACTTGCTCAACATACTAGATACCCATGCTCCAACCTCCTCTTTACTGGATGCCACTTGATCCCAACAAACAAGCTGTGCTTCAAGGTTTTCTTTGTGATCTTCCAGTACCTATTG
Organism: Pomacea maculata; assembly: GCA_004794325.1. NCBI lineage: Eukaryota > Metazoa > Mollusca > Gastropoda > Architaenioglossa > Ampullariidae > Pomacea > Pomacea maculata. The sequence continues at coordinate 208,119 of SRHC01003677.1, read as the reverse complement.
GATGTTTATCATTGTGTCTTCTCTTCATTATCTACTAAAAGACTTTTCTCTATGGTTCAATATTCTCAGATTAAATCACTCAAAATACTCTGCTTGTCACATTTTAACATTTAACTCATTTCTGATGCTTAATTTGCTAGCTGTCTACCCTAAAAAAAAAATGTAGGCAATCAATACACACAGCTTTAAATGATGAATCCTAATACCTAAAACTTAGACACAATTAAATGATTCACACAAAACTTGAAAGTTTTTTCTTTAAAATATGTATTGTCACACAATAAACAACCACTGAAGAAACCATAATTTAATATTTTATCAGCTGTATTAAATTTGAATGTCACATAATGGAATTATTTCTGCACAAGTCTACAAGAAAATCAGTGACAAGGTAAGTTTGTGAAATGTAATACCTGGTAGTTGTTTCCATAAAGCATGTATGAGGCTTAAAGGGTAATCCAAGTTCAACAAAACTAAGATCAAAGTTGGTGATAGATTTACATATTACATATCTAGCATTAATCTATCCCAAAAATGTGTTCTGGTTTGTTTTTTAAGTGGAAAAGCAGACCTAAGTTTTAATTTCTGACAATAATGAAGGTTGCAGCCAATATTAAATATTCAAGCACATGCTAATAAGGGACTGCCATCATATAGCAACACTTTTGTGACATAGGAGGTAAGATGTTGACTCTTTTTCAAAACAGGTGAGAACTGGAATGTTCAAAAGGCTTGTATGTCATAAATGGAACCAGAAACTAAAAAATCAACTAAGCCCAGTCACTTAAGCATACTTCTGCACTTACGCTGACCTTCAATATGAAGGGTTAAATGAACAGAATTCATATAAGGAAAACAAATCTATAAATTGTCTGACTATGTAATGTCTCCTGATGGCCTATAAGACCATAGGAAGCCCAATGCAGTCTGGGAAATTGAACAAACTAAAAATTCCCTCAAGGAGCTCATCAAGAATGAGTTTAACCACTCCATTGTAAAACCCTATCTACTGAAGTAAAATTTCTGCAGTAAACCATTTCTTCCGTGATGTGTGTGGCTGCATGGCTACTCACCTTACTGGATGTTTCCCATTTGAGATTGATGCCATCCAAGTCCTGTTCCATAAGGTGCACATTAAAGTTGGGGATTTTGCGTAGTTCCTCCAGTAGTTGCAGCCCTTTGTTGTTCGCATGATCAAGCTGTGTTTGGCTGGCATGCAGCTCAAATTCAGCATTCTGGAAACAGAAGACTGCAAGAATGCATCACACACATAGCAACTAACACAATTTCATTTATTTATTCATGGATGACTTCAAGGTTTTAAAAACAATTTCTTTGAATGTAATTCAGACCTTGTGCTGGTCCAGGGATCGCTTAACATCAGCCTGGTTACTGAATGCTATATCTTGTTCCACAAGAGGGGAAACAGTCTCAAGCACAAGTCCCACCCCTTGCTTGGCATCATTGTAGCTCTGCCAGAGGTTAGCCACATTATTGTAGTTGTGAAGCTGTTCTCCCAGCTTTGCCTGCACTTTCTCCCAGGTTTCATTGACTTGTGCTAAATGACTCTGGATCTGAGACAACTTGCTGGGGTCAGAGACCATGATTTGTCGGCCAAGCTCACGTAGCTGCTCATATTCAGGGTTCAGAGAAAACATATCATCCCTGACGTCCTAAAATGTCAAAAAAATAAAGTACCATTACTAAAACAGTGCATCTTTGCTGTGATAAACTGTAACAATGGAAATGCTTAAATTAATGTTATTTTCTAATTTTTTTTTGCATGGTTCAAACTGCTCAGTTAGGCATGAATAATGATTCTTAGATAATGATAAACAAAAGAATTTAATAATCCAAATATCAGTTACACAAAAGCTAAAAATGTAAGCAAAATGGCAGTAAAATATGTTATTTGTCTCTCCCATCACGCTGTTAAGGGTTTAGAAAATTCAACTATAAGCACTGAACTACTCTCTTCACATAATACTTAGAATAAAAGTGCAACAAATTGTAAAGATTTTTAAAAGGGTAATAACATAGTATAAAAGTGAACAAACACAATGTAGAATACACATTTAGGGATGTGGAGACCGGAGTATTCAGAGAAAATTACTAATAGAGACTTGATCATAAATAGTCCTTAGTTGGCTGACCACAGAATCACTGGTTATGAAAATATACTTCCATTTTTGCTGTCTATGGGCTTATGTATCCAAAGACATATATATATATACAAAGATAAAAACATTCAATATGTTCATTCATTTTTTACCTCTATGTCTCTAACAAGATCACGAATACCCTGCAGTGAAGACTGATTGGGCTTGCTTGATGCAATTTTCATGTCGACTTGCTGAAGGTTTCTAAACAAGGCATCCTTGCGGCTATTAAAGTCAGCGTTTAACTGAAGCAACTCTCCAAGATGTTCCTTTTTCTGCTGTGCTGTTAGTCCAACTGTGTCACACATACTCTCTAGGGCCTACAAAACAAAGAATTCATAAAAGATACAGAAAATAATAATAAAAAGGAAAAAAATAAATAAAACTAAAACAGTAAATAAAGATGCTCTCAATGACATTTCAAGAAAAATATAAACCAGCTCCTCTAAACTGACAACCTGACCTGGAATTCTGAGCCAAAATGAAGAGTCCTCTGTGTGGCTCGATCTTTGATCAACAGTTTGGCTAAACTCATCTTCTCATCAAGTGTTTCAGCATTCTGGCTCCAAGGAATCATGTCTCTTCTTAGGTCTTGGATCTCTTGATTTATATTCACAACCTGGAAAAATAGAAGCAAAATATTCCAGGGTTAATATTTTAAAATATTTACAGAACTTCTGATGAACAAGAGTTTAAGATTGGATGGTTTTCTACTACAAGCTTTGACTTACTCCAGCTTGCTCACCTTTTACAAAAGGAAAAATGTATTATCTGGGCATTCAGACATTTTACATTAGTTGACAAATCTCAAATAGTTCAGAGGATATAGTCAGTTTGTGTTAAAAGACAAAGAATATCACTAGTGGTCTCTAGTTTATTGCTCATTATCAAAGACAGAAGTTTTATGTAGTCAGTATGTATAAACAACTTCATAATCTATTAATTCTCCTGTAAACTATACTTTCTCTCACCTCTTCTTCTCGCACATCAGGTGCACCAAGGCGAGCTTGTAAAGATTTCAGTTTCGTCTGTGCAGTTTTGTGGACATCACTGTATTTGCTCCATTGTTGACACAACTCTTCACGGGCACCAATGAGGTCCTCCATTTTTGTGTAACTTTCTACCACCTTATCAAATCTGTCCATCAGCACTCTTCGCTCTTCCTCACTACAGTTCTGAATGAGGTCCTTGAACTCCTGCTGCAAAGCCTGGAAGGAGGGATCCTTCTCCCCGCATTCTTTTTTCATAGCCTGATGAAAGCAATTCTTCTTTTTGTAGAAATCTCATCTAGGTACTGATACCATTAGTCTTTTCTGACTGCAATATTTTGTATCTGGGCCATCAGGTTTTCTAAATTTTCTATGCTTGAACTCAAACATTTTAATGATTTAAAGCCTTTCAATTCACCTCAATCTAAAGTGTAGTTAATTTGCAAATTATTAAATAGCATTTTACATTTAACAGTTTTTACTTTTAGAAAAGAGAAACAGCAAAATAAGTTGTTTCATGCTGTAAAAAAGTGATACCTTTAGTTTTGCCAGACTGTCACCCACTTCATCTGAGTAAAGTTCACTGCTTGAATCAAGTTTGCGCTGCATCCTGTTCACCCACTTTTCCATCTCGCCTAGCCTCCCATAGAAATCGCGTCGATGTTGCAGTGCTGATGCAAGAGTCTTTTGTCTCTCAACAACTGCTGCATTAGCATCTTCAAAACTCTTTCGCACAAAATCCTGCTTTGACTTGAGAACTTGCAGGCCTTCAGGGTTGGCATGTGGCAACAGCTGTTCAAACTGACGTTGCAAAGCATTCAGCTGAGGCTGTTGGCTGCGCACTTCTTCCTGAAGAGCCTGTCCAGAGTAACAAGATGCAGACAACACAGATTTTATTGTCTTGTACTAAATTCCTAAATTCAAATGAAGGATGGTAACTCTATTCAACGGAAAGAACTCCTGTCATAAAAGTAGGTTGCATGCAAGGCAGAAATTAAAAAAAAATTATTTACACACTATATCTATAAACAAACATAAAGTGCCAAACGATGAAATATTTTATTAGAATAAATACTTAGACTTTATTACTTACTATTATATTGTCATTTTCAACTGCTGAAGTAATAATAATCATAGGATTTATATAGCACATTTCCCCACCCATGCTCAATGTGCTTTACAAGATGAAAAGGGCAGTAGGTAGTGACAAACACACATGCACAGTGAACATAGCTAAGAACAAATCCATGCCAAACTGAGTAACCAGCAACCATCTCAAACACAGCCCTGGACCATCTGACTCATTGCCTACTTTCAAATATAACAAAATACTTAATTATATAACAGAATGTAACCCCCAAAAAAATCCATACTGCACTAGTTTTGTGTCCTTAAGAAATTCTTCAAACAATTCAGAATTCTATACTGACAAATAAAGGATACAAGGTTTCAGAACAACACATTTCTATTAGAAACATATCTCAACAAATTAATTTTTACCTTGGCCAGTGCCAGTTCATGCTCCAGAACCTGCACATCTGTTGTACCAACATTGGGGTCAGCAGCCAAGCGGTTCTGTAGTTTGTCCAAGGTTTCTTGAAAGTTCTCCAACTCGTTAGTATAGGTACTCCAAGCACCAAACATTTTGTCAACTTTGTGGGAGCGATCCTCTGAAGAAGAAATGATGCCTCCCCAACGTCGCTGGATGCTTTCAAGTTCTCTAGCCAGATTAGGCTGCTCTAGCAGGTAGCCAGCCTCTGTGCTCATCTTGTCAAATATTGGCAGGTTCTCCTCACATTCATGCAAAAAAGCCTGCAAGTGTATATGCCCCTTATTATTCTTAGTGTATTGTTAGTACAGACTAAAGGAAACTTCCTGTCATAAAAGCCTGTTTGTTTTCAAAATCCTAAGTAGTTTCTCATTACACGCTACAAAAAACAGATGAGAGAATAAGCATGAAAAATAAAACAAACCTGATGCAGATCATACAAGTCTTTTGCTTCTTCTAGGGAAGAGCACTTGGGAAGTTCTGTATCACAGTATTTTTCAGCTTTGAGAATCCATGGCAATAGTTGCTCCTGCAGGGATTGGTAGCGCTGCCAGTGAGCCACATTGCCTGACAAAGCTGTACTGCGGTCCTTGGCACGGGCACACAAGCTTTCCCACTGTCTACGAATGCTGGTCAACTTAGACTTTAGAGCTGCTGTCTCACGGGAGCGAAAATTTTGAGTCAAACCTTTGGCATCTTTTTCCAAGTTCTCCAGAGTAACATGGTTCTCATATACTTGACTAGAGATGGCCTAAAGAATGGAGTAACATGATGACTAACAATTATTTTCAATACTTGTCATGAAATAATCATGATCAATATAAATATAGTTTAGTAAATATTATTTACATATATAATCCATTTACAAAGAAATCTGTGCAATGAAAACTATCTATAGATTGAAAGTTCTTAATGATCTCAGATCTTTAGCATTTTTATAATCTCTGGTAAAAGCAACACTCACCTCTGCCTTTTTCAGCTGATTTTCTGGTGTTTCCTTCTTGTTCTCATAAACCTCAGTCAGTTTGGCCTCTTTCTCATTCAGCCAGTCACAAAAGTTATTAAGGCGTTTGTAGTACTCATTCCATTTGGCTATGGTCATCTCTAGATCTGCTAGCTTGGCATTAAGACGATGGGCAACACTCTCAAGCCTCCTGTCTATATCACTCATTTCACCCTTGAGAGGACCCTGTCGCTCCCGACTGGCCCCTTCGCACAATAAGGCATTCAGCTTGGTCATCTCATTCAGGCTGCCTTTCAATTTGTTTAAGGTGCTCTGAAGATCCTGAAGTATTGATTTCAGATGCTTTTAAAGGCTAGCTAATAATACAATGTCACATTAATCTTACATGATCAAGCATTCAACTACAGTATGAGACCAACTTCCTAGTTGTGCTATTTGCTTCTTGTTCCTATCCTTGTCCCATTCCACTCTTTTAAAAAATTGTATCCAATTTCCTCTACAATCTGCTATTATAAGAAATGGGTTTTAACTACCAGAAAGCAACATTTTCTGTTTCGCATTTAATCTTATTCATCCTTACACCTCTCTCTCTCACACATACACATGCACACAATCTCTCTCACTCACACACACACTGCAAGTAAAATAAAAGTTTAATGCAGACATGTTATGAATTTTGCTAACCTTTTTTGACTGGAAGTCTTTCTGAGCAGAATCCTGTGCCAGAGTTTCTGAGGGCTTCTCCAGCTCTGTTTCAGCCTTTTTGAGGTATTGCAGGAGAGAGGACTTCTCTGCTTCATACTGCTCCCAGTCTTTCACTTTTTGCTGCAAAAAACAAAAAGATGCATAAACTAAAGCTTATAGTTCTTGCTAAGGACACAAAATCAAGCTCTCTTAATGTGTCCTATTGCTGATTGGTGCGCAAGTTTGTGCTGTACAGAAGGGATGGAGGGGCCTAAGGGGTGAAGACTGTGGCCACACCCAACTACCTGTTAGGCAGACCCCAGGAGCACAGTCAGCATCCTACAATAGGGCTGGGCACCTATGGCATATTAACTCTACCAGAGAGTATAAAAGGGAAAGGAGACTTAGTGCCTTAACCCACCCAAAAAGCTATTGCATACTAAGTTGTCATTAGTGGTAACAATGGTGGCAACCCATTCAAATTCTTGAGTCATATAAAAAGGCAAATGAATACAAACTGGATAACATAACATAACACCCTGAAAAAAAATAAAAACCATAAAAAAAAAGACATGAGCATTGCCAAATGAAATAGCATGTGAAAGATTGCTAGCCTAAAATAAGCAAACATGAAATTTAAAATATCTATGAAGTAAATTAAATCATAGTAAATATGGGCTTTCTTCATTCATCCAGTATAACCAAACATAAGGTTGGGTAATTTAATAAACATAGTAAAACCCCTGGAAAACTATACTCCAATTGTGAAAATGGTGACAAACCATACAAATGCCAGATTTATAAAGATAAAACAGTATTAAAAGGAAAATAACAAACTGAAGGTAAACAGTAAAATCAAATCTAGTCCCTAAAATAAATAGGTCTAGAATATAAAACAGGGCAACATATGGGATCGGGCAATTAGCGCTGGTCGCTGTGAGTCGAGGCTCTCATCGCAAAGTTTCACTCTCTTTACCGCATTGTGAAGGATGGCGAAGATATAACGACGAATGTTTGCGCCACCAAACAGCAGGACGGAGAATAGGCATGGAGCTGCCACCTCAAATAAACTCTTAAAAGGGGTGGATCAAGGAAGATACCACGTGGTGATGCAGTTGAAGTAACCATGCGGCAGCGCGACTGAACGTTTTAACACCAGCGGTAAAAACACAGCTAGAACAAAAGCGACGCAGGTGACGACCATAGGCTCAGCTGTGTCAGCTACTGCGAGAGCGGCAATGAAAGACAGGTGGCCAGTGGATGACAGCCCAGCCAGGAGATGGAAGGAGGCGCAGCGGATAAACAAACAGCCCCACCCCTCCCACTCGACGTACAAGACTACTGGGGAGGGGGGGGGGAATTCAGGGCATGTCCAGACCGAGTGCCAATCCAAGCAGCGTTTAAACTTCAGTAGATTCAATGAGGGCAGTTGGGGCGCCCGGTAACGTAGTGGATAAAACACTCGCTTGTCAATTCTGCAGTGAGAGTTCACATTTAGTCTCGGTACGTGACATCTGTTCGCAGGGCTGGACGTCATGCGAAATCACCTCTAGGTATAAGCCCTTTCTCGCCAAGCAACCAGCTACGAGGTCAGAGGCAGGAACCCGTATGGAACACCCACGCCCAAGGGCAGGGACCGCGACAGTCGCCAGCAAACGCCTTAGTAGAGGGACAGCAAGTGGAGATCCAACCTCACGGTGTAAAAACGATTGTCTTCCTCGACAACGGGTCGACAGTGTCGATCGAGTGTGAACGCTTCTACAAGACGCGTTTATCTCACCTGCCTTCACAGCCACTATGTCCTGGTCATCAAGGGTAATGACAAAACACACGGGTTTGTGAACGTTATGACAACAAAGTGATTATACCATCCCACGCTGTGACAGTTCTGTAAATGTGACAGTGATGGAGAGACCAGTTCAAATTGTTGGGTCGGACTCGGTGTTTGAACATCTACAAATTATCAGCTTGTCACTGGCTCAGACAAGGAAACTGCAGCAGCTTCGCAATGAGCGTGTGTTCAACCTTTACAGCAGCTCCAATGGTGTTGGCCGTACAACCAGAATAAAACACGAAATTAAGCTGAAGAATGAAACGCCCTTCAAAGAACGTCGAGGTACCCCACCCAGCATGTGTGAACAAGAAAAGAACAATGTTTCAGCCGTTTTTCTTTGTGTCATATTCTTGACTGGTATGGCCGAAATGATCTGTTCTAACCAGGATGTGCTGGAACCCTCCTTTAGCTGTCTCCAGGTTAGGAAATCGACACACACTTCAGTGGCTGAGTCGTGATGACGTTCACTAGTGGTAAACGTACGTATACACTGCGGCATGTCTTGATATAGTTGTCTACGTCAGCCGACGTCCCTATAGCCAGTAGAGTGAGTAGACTCTGTCTCGCAAAGGGCTCAGTGCTCGATGACGGCCTGGATGCCTCACGTCACTGTGCAACAATTGCAACATTCTAGTCACGTCGGTGTATGGCAGAACCAGCTGCTTACGTGTCTGCGCACTGATGACCGTCTCGCAGTATAAGACCCTATCTATCAGTTTTAAATGATCAAAGTTATGTTGAAGCACGATGAACAAGTCCTGTTGATCCTTCAGCCTACGTGGGCAGCTGGCGTCTTTCTACACTGTTTATCCACTGCGACAGAAAAGCTTCGCGTCTCTGGGCCCCTTTCACACCGGTTATCGAGTTCCCAAACTGACCTGTCGGCATGAAGTTGTCGTCTACCAATCCAACCGAGAATGAAAGACATTCCGCATACGCTACGGCTTTTCACTCTTAATCGAGGCAGCGCGTCGGCGTCCGCATTGCTTCTACGTGCCTGGTCTGTACGTGATATCAAAATCGTATGTCGCTAGCCCTGCCAACCACCGATGTCCAGTCACATTCAGTCTTGCTATGTTAGCAGGTTGTTATCAGTCTTCACCGAGAACCCATGGCTAATAAAGATAGAAAATCGTGAAATTTCTCAGTTTGTTTTCCATTACAGGGCCAAGAACTCCAGTCTGTGAGCTGGGTAGCTTTTCTAAGCTTTATTCACTCAGCGTAGCACAGTATGAAAGTGCATGATCATTTCAATTCTTACTAAGATCTCTTCTAGTGATCTATACTCTGACTGGACAGCAAAGATGTAATTGTGACCAAAATTTAAATTTTCTGAAACCAAAATATCTATGAACTATGTTAAATGTGGCAATGGGTATATATACCAGTTGGTAACCGAAAATTAAGTCAACTATCCCAATACCAAACCAGTCAATGATTACGCAAGCAAAAATTGTACCTTGAGCTTTGTATGCTTTGCCTGTGCAAGCTGATTGGTGTCACGCCACTTGCGGTCTAGATCAGCAACAGTCTGAGAAATAAATGCTGGTGCGCTGCGATCTTTTTGTAGCCTTTTTCCAGTCTCTATATCTGCTTGAATGTTGGCTTTTTCTGATTCCAATTTTGTTATGAGGCCCTATGAACAGAGAAGATGATATACAAGCACCTATATTTCTGAAGTGATCTTCCTACAGTGGATCTTCTAAATACAAAACACTAAACAGTAAGTATCCCTCAATAATTCATAGCTGCTCCTACAATACAAAAAAATCCTTACGGAATCTGCTCAGTATAGTCTCACCTCATGTTCCTGCAGGTATGCCCTAGCATCCTCAAGGCTATCAATAGGAGGATTTTCCATGGACAAACGCTGCGCATCATCAAGCCAGCTAGCACGTTTATCAATACTGTCACGGAATTCAAATCCTTTGGTGAAAACAGAAGATTTGCTCAACGTGGAATCCATACCAGGACGTAGCTTTTCAAATCGAGACATAAGCTCCCGTAGGCGTTGGCGCTCTGCTGAGCCATCTGAGTCTGGAGCATCCTGCAAAAGTTCTTCAAGGCTTCCTTCTAAATGTTTTCCATCTTCCAGGTACTTTTCAAGATTTCGCATCTCCTTCTGTTATCAGAGACAGAGAACAGTGCAATTATTAATTTAATTTATAGAGTTAAAGAAATATTCATAATTCATAATTCATTATAGTGCTAAGGGTACAATAGCTTCAAAGAACTCCCTTAAAGTGCAGAATGAGTTAAGTAGTTCTTGAAGTCTTCAAGAACTACTTGCAATGCTGCTACAAACAATAGATTTTATTTTCTCCTCCTGTAAGTCTGATTTTTAATCTTTTGAAAGGGAAATAATGAAAGACAGATTAAAAATCCAAAATATCATTTTAGCCAACTTTCAAAATAAAGACACTTTACACCCCAAGCAAAATTAAAAATTTTATTACACACAAAAATATTTAAAGTCCTATAAAGTGTGTGTATAATTACAAAATTCTAACACATCAATAGATACTATTCCAGCACAGACTGTCAATTTATGTCTATGCATAAATAGACCCATATTTGTGTGCAATATATATGTATAGGGATGCTTGTAGATATGTATAATAAATTTTACCTGCACAATAAAGTTATCAAGTTAAATGGTCTATAAAATATATTTTCAAAACAAAAATCACAAATGAAATGTCACATCACTAAAAAAATCAACAATATAATTTGTCATAGCAGATAACAATTAGTACACATTTGCATTTGTTTTTCCCACTAAATGAATAATTTTTGTCTTGCATTTTCAGTATAATAAAATATAAAACTAATTATACTGGTTTCTGTTCAAGTCTAAAATAAAAAAAACTGATGCAGAAGGAAAAAGCTGACAGAAATTGTTTATGGTGGAAGGTGGAAAGGTCCAACAAAAAATGCTCATAATACAACTGGACAAATAATTAAAAACAAAATTACCTGAAAGCGAGCAAGCATGTCTTTATACTCTTCAGAAGACATATCTTCCCTTTCCATCTCTTTCATTAGCTTCTCCACGCTGTTCATCCAGTCTGATATTCCATGGACCCTTGACAAAGCACAGAATACAATTTTACAGCCATATTGTTCATCCAGTCTTATATTCCATGTACCCTTGACAAACCACAAAATATGATTTTACAGTGACATGCTGCTTTCAAAAACACCAACACACAACTCCTTTTAGCATATGAACACAACAAAAATGGCATATATCTAGTATTTTCATTTATTAAATTTTAATGGCATCCAGATCTTAAAAACTACTACTAATAAAAAATAATAAAAAGCATTTTCATATAGCACAATTCCTGCTAAAACTCAACATGCTTTACAATTATGATACACAAACTGACAAACACAAACAAAAGCATTCATACAATTCTTCACACACATAACTGTACAGTAAGAACATATAAATTTATTTCTCAGACAAAAAGAAAATGGATTATTTAAAGAAAGGCCAGACAAAAGAATTGTTTTTTAGTTGAGATCTGAAAATGCTATGTGTACTTCCATGTCTCAGCACAAAAATGAGTTCCAGATACTATGGGTCATAAAACTGAAGAATGGTTTTCAAAAGATGTGACAGTAGTTTTTGAGACTGGAAGGAATTTTTCTGTGGCAGAATAATGATGATGATGATGATGATGATGTAGTTTTGTAACGTGCTAGTATCCGTATCACAGAGATACGCTCAATGCGCGGGGAACCCAGCAGCCACCAAACTGCAGGGCAAATGAACAACTTCCAATAATGTTAAACAAGTGAGTCTTAAGATTTTTCCGAAAAGATGCAATACTATCAGACTCCTTAGTCGAGAGGGAAAGCGAGTTCCACAGAAGCGGGGCTACATTAGAGAAGGATCTGAAACCCACAGTCTTCTTGTTGGTATTCCCTGACTGAACACTCGGTCGTCGAAGTCTGAATTGTGCTGCTGAACGAAGGTTCCACTGAGGTTGGTGACGGTGAATGAGTTCTTGGAGATATGCAGGCGCAAGGTCGTGAAGACAGCCATATGTCAAAGTTAACAATTTGTGGACAATTCTTTTCTCCACAGGAAGCCAATGTAGGTCACGTAGTACAGGAGTAATGTGATCAGAATAGAGACAGAGTGGGCTGGTAACTAAAGAAGCTGATAGATATAAGGGAAGGGAGCCTTCAGAAAGATGGTAGGAAAGGGTAGTCATCTTAAACTAATACAACAGTGAACTGGACGGCAGTGCTGCTTTTTTTAAAGCAAGTGTGTTATGTGTTTGTGGTTTGATTTCCACACATTTTGCAGCATTATTTTGAAACGTTCGCAAGCGAGTGACCTGTTTGTCAGTATTTCTCACTCACCCACCCCTGCCTCCCATCTAATAACTCAAACTTGTGCATTTCTTAGGATACTATTACAGTCTAGGATACCCAAAGAACAGTAGGTGGTATTAGAAATAGGATCTGGGCACAATCCTCAGTAAAGTTGAATAAAATAAAGTTGTACAGAACTTTGAAACACGAACTTCCAGGCCTCAACAAGGGGAAAGAATGCAATACAAATTTTTTTTCTACAGTGGAAGTCTACATTCTACCCCTGTTATTAGACAATGCCCTGTGCACCAGACACAGTGTAGTGCTGAACGAAAAACCTTCACATGTGCATATAAGAGACTTACTTCTGATTATATTCTTTCCATCTTTCTGGTAGTTGTTTCAGTTGCAAGTGGAGCTTGTCTGAAAAAGCGGTAAGGCGGTTCCATCTGTCAAGGTGCTCTTCATAGCGTTTTTGGAGAAACCTGTCTGTCTTGTCTAAATTTAACAACTGGTTAGCATAGTCTTTCATCTGTTCAAGGCATTTTTCACAAGTCGTCTTGAAAGGGCCTTGTTGGAAAAATTGCTGAAAAAATACACCCAGAGTAAATTACAGAGAAAAAAGCTCAAGGGAGACAAATTACACAGTATGATCTTTCCTTTTTTTCCAAGACAACTCGTCCCTACTGCTTAATGTAAATGATGCCACAAAAAATCGGCCCTTTGCTACTTTAAGTTAACTTTAACAGGATTATCCGTGACTAGTCAAGAGGTGCAGATACAAGTATAAGTACCACAAAAAAGTCTCAGATAGACCAATTTGTCAAATAACACTAATAAAGTCCCAATAATACGAATCTGAGCTGCAAACATTTTTTTCCATTCTTAAACCTTAAGTTTACAAGCCCTTATTTTATCCCCCTACCCAAAAGACTACATCAGGCATTACCACTATAAACACAGAAAATATGAAAAAGAAAATAAGACCAAAGGCTGCATGATTCTTTAAGTAAAGTTTTTTCCTACTCTATGTTTCTGCAGTGCATCTTTGACATTGGTGTTGGTGTTTAGCTGTTCCCGATGCTGCTGGAGTGCCATTTCTGCCTTGTTCATCTGTAAATCAAACTTCTCTTCTGGCAGCACAAACTCTAATTTCAGGAGCCTGATGGGGGCATGACTCATCACCGCCTGTGTTAATAAATAAAGGCAGCATACATTACCACCATATCTACTACTTCCACTATTAGCACCACCAATGTTGTTTTTGTCACCTGCCACAAGAAGCAACCAAAAAAATGAGTCTACCATACAATCTACTCCCTCAACAAGATCAAAAACACCAGTATACCATACCATCTACTCCTTCAACAAAACCTAAAAAACAGCATACCATCCCACTGTTACTTTCCCCAACTCAGCAAGACCAAAAAAGACAGAAAAAAAAAGAAAGTTAAAAACAGATCAAAGTATTCAACAAAGTGTGCAACAACAATCCTATCATAAATGGTGGCTTCCAGTTTAACAGTTACCTCTTTACCATGTCACTTGTACATTTGCTGGTGCTGTTGAGTCAGCAATCAAGGTTATATCACAGCAGAATGGCCAGCTCAATAAAGGGTGTCACATTCAGAGAAAATACAGACCCACACAAATACCTATGATCTATAATCTTCACTGTATTTGCTCCTGTACTGAAACTGCCCATCCACACCCACACAATTATATGTGTTTATAAAGATTTAGTGCTGGTAATAATGTTTGGAAAAAAAGAACTGTAAGTTTATTGCAATATACTGTCCAAAAAATGCACACTCATGGCAACAAACATGCAGGACAATTTTACTGTTCCTAACCTTCCAGCAGGAAAAAAATTACTGCAAGTTTATTGCCTCTTACTGTCAAGAAAAAAAAGCATGCACATGGCAACAAGCATGCAGGACACTCTTAATATTCCTAACCTTCCATCGCTTCTCCTGTGTATCCATAGAACCTTTCAGAAGTTTTTGATTTGCAGGTGCCAGCTGCTTTAAAATCTCTTGTCCATTTGCCAAATATTCCTGCAGCTGTTTCTGATCTGCACGGTCAAAGAATACCTGAAACACAATGAACACCTATACTGAACTTGTGATCAAGAACATGACAGAAATGTTTCAAACCTGCAAGAAAAAAAGGATGATATCTCCCTTCTCCCTAAAATGTACACATTACACCAAGAACATTTCACATACAAATATAACATACAAATAAATGACAAGAGTATGACTAATAATTAAAAAAACAGCAAGCCATTTGCTGTGAAAAGTATTTTACCTTATGTTTGCGAATGAGGCTTTCAGTGTCATCTTCCCTGTCATCAATGACAGTTTGTGCGGTGTCCAGCCACTCTCCAAGATGCTGTTGCCGCTGAAGAAATGAACGCCACAAACGCAGAATGGATTCAAGCTTCTTTTCCCACTCCTTGGCCAAAGTGATACAGTCCTGAACAACATTAGGATGTAACAGAATCAACAGTTTAATAAGTGCTATGATTCTTCTGGTGAAAAGGTCACATTAGATGATTCCTATTTATGTCTTTGATGATTAAAGAACAGGCAATTAGCTTTTTTATAGGGTTTTTAAAAAAGTACAAATAAGGTCTCAAACAGATTCTTATGAAGTTAGTGTATAAAATACAAAGAAATCTGTAATTTTGATCATCCCTTCCCTTCATAGTCTCTCTTTTATATTTTACTTGTTATCCTAATGGGTAAAAACACATGCAAATGACTATGTATACATAAATATGTACACATGTACAAAAAGACATTCTCTGTTTAACAATATCTTCTCTAAAGTCTATATTATGCAGTATACCATTACATGAATGATCATGATGTATATTTTATAAAACCATCCTTCATATGACTCAAGAGAGGTGGAAGGAGTGTATAGAAGAACCAGATACTGCAGGCATAATTACCTGAAATCTTCCGTTTGTAGTGTTCATGAGAGTATCTGCTGGAGTAAAATCCACATTTTTCAATTTTGGTTTGATCCCAACAATCTTCTGAAAAACTTTATTCTTGCTCTCTAAGATTGATTTCTGGTAAGTTGTCTCTGAAAAGAATGCCTGCAGGAAAACAAAAAAACAAAATATTGTATACCTTATCAAGATATGTGATAAAATAGTACAGAATTTCAACAGAATTAACTTGCTGAGTAATGCTCAATCTATCACAAATTGTTGTACAAAAGGATTACATCAACAAATCAGTAGTCATCATGATGTAATTGATCCTATGCAGCGGCATTATTTTTTAAACATTTGCTTAACAAGCTGCACCTGGGGTAACTGTGTAATAGAGGGCCTATAGAAAGTAGGGCTGGTAAAGTAAACAAAAGAAAAAAAGACTGCAAGAGCAGTAAATCAGTCTAAGTATTGGCTTACCTTGTGTCTTTCCAATCTGGCTTCAGCAGCATCAGCAGTGGGGTCTAGAGTATGAGAGGCTAACATTTGCTCCCCATCAGTCAGCCACTGTTCCAAGTCAACAACTCCTGTCTCAAGGGACTCGACATTGGGTAGAACAGCCTGTGAACAACGGTGGGGAAGAGAGTACTGATAATGTTTATGCAACTTGTGGTCTGTTGAGAAAGAGTGAAGCTCTTAAATATATCGTCATCTGTAGCATCATCCTAACCATAAAAAACCCACAAAAACTGTTCCTGGATTAAACCCCTTTCGCTTTCATGTGCTTATCAAAACATAGCAAATAATCTGAAGCAAAGTGAGACAAATGAATGTCTTTAAAAAACCTGTCTACCTTCAAACACTTGATGCACTCTGGTATCTCTTTGCGAAGTTTGACAAGCATCTCTTTCTGGATGTTAAGTGTCTGTAGCATCTCGTTCACTATATCCTGAGAGCTATCTTTCACCAGGGACTGAGCAGTCTTTGTAGTGGTCTTGAAGTCACTTTCTATCTGGGCAATCTGGTTGTTGTATTCCTGGAAAGCACAAAAGAATTAACAGTATAAAAACATTTCATACCTTGTGCACTTTCAATACTTTCAAAACCTTAAGAGAGCCTTAGTTTCAATCTTTCTAAGTGTTTTTATTTGGGGCTGTTAGTGGTGCAGTAGTTAAGGCACCTGTCACCAAAACAGTGAGAATCAAGTGATCTTGGCTCTGACACCTGTTTCACAGAAATAATCATGGTTTTTTTCCAGCGCCCCAATTCTGTGTAAACTCTGTGTGTCTCAGGAATATTGATCTGAATGATAGTGACTGTACTTCATGCCTACTGCTGACAGTATAAGCTTGTACACCTTTATGTATGTACCTGTCTGCCTTAAGCATGCCTTCAAGGGGTAGGGGTAAGGTTTAATCATTTAAGAGATTTTAATAATTCATTATCATCATCAACTTACTTCTAGAAGTAGCAGGTGTTCCTTCAATGCTTCGTGATTGCACGAGACCGTCTGGTCAAGTCCAGTCTGAGCACAAGACAGCCAGGTATGCAGTCGCTTCACGCCGTCCTCATATTCACTTCGTGCCCGGCCTATTACTTCAGTCTGCTTATAGTTCTCATAGCGTCTCACCAAGTCACTGTATTGCTGGACCAGGACTGAAATCATCTTTTTGATTTCTGCTGCTATGGGATCAGTCACTACATCTATAAGAAAATTTCCTGACTCTTTTAAGAGCTTTAAATGTTCTTCATGCTGGTTGAGGTCCTTGAAATAATCCTGCATAGAAGAAAGTAGTACATTTGAACCTCCCTATTTAGACTTCCAAAAAATTCACTAAAATCAGGTCTTAACTGAGAGAGATTTTAACAGGGAAATCAACCAATCTGCAAAAAGTGGCAACAGAACGCAAACCATTGTTCACAAAAATCTTTCTTTTTTTCTTAAACATTCAATTGCAAAAAAAGGTCGAAATAGAAGAGTAAACTGTTTTACAATAGGAGTCTTTATAAAAAGGTTTCACTGTAGTCAGAAATTGAAAATAAGCAGTAAAAGTTTTAGTTGATTAAAAACAGTTTTTGCCTCATTTCTATATTCATGATACCTTTAATTGAATGTTATATGGATTAATAATGAAGGCTTCTTACTAATCTACAATACACACATTTTTTATTTTAAAGACAAATGAAACATGAAAAATAAAAGATTTTCTTAATGAGCCATACTCAGTACTTACTTGTATCTGATCAGCTGAACCCATTTTCATGAGCTTTTCTCCTTCACTGAGCCATGAAGTAATGATCTCAGTATAGCTACTGTAGTGCTTCCAGGCCTCTACCACTTTTTCCAGCATGGGTCCAATGCTTCGGATTTCCATAGCCAGTTTCTTCCACTGCTGTGCAATATCAGCTTGAAAAGCATCCACTCTAGCTGCTTCTGATTTCTCTGCTGACATTCAAACTGGGTGTTAGATCTTCAATCATTAGAAGACCAAAAGAAAAACTAGTAGTAGAGAATCTAAGATTCTCTAGTGGAAAAATGGTTTTGAGTTTGATATTTTGTTATGTATCACCTGCATCATCAGCAAACATAATGTTGATTAGGTTAACATTTACACAAACATTTCGGATAACGAAAAAAAATTTCGTTAAAAATTTGCACTGGATAACGAACAGCCATGTCACCCACACATGACAGCATGTCAGACCAAGCATCATTCATGCTTGAGACACAATTACGATCAGTCATTCGTTATCTTTCTTATGTAGTGATTTTTGTGATTAAAGAAATATGTGTTTGTAGAAAAGTCTTTCCCTAACAGTGCGATAGGCAAAAGGAGCCTAAACATGTTCAATGATAATGTGATGTATTACTGAAAAGTGTTATTAAAAAGGCAGAAGCAACAGACACTGGACAAGTTTTTTTCCTTCAAACTCAAAGCGACGGAAAAGGGAAGTCCCCCTAATTTTACAATGCCACATATGCTCATGGAGGGGGAATCCAAGCAGTAATTCCATACCTTCGTCCCCACACCTCCATCCACCCACGCCATCAATTGTATTATATCTGTTCTCATTAAAAAAAAAAAAAACCTATATAGCCTCTAACTTTCAAATATTAGCGAGTCAACAGGGGCTGGGAACCAATTAAATCTATTTCCTTTATTTCTTATGGGGAAAATTGTTTTGGATAACAAACATTTTGAATAACAAACAACTTTCCAGAACGGATTGTGGTCGTTAACCGAGGTTCCACTGTATTAGATTATTTAAGACATCATCTCGACCCCCATAGGAAAGGAAGAATACAAAAAGAAAAAAATGGTAAAAATGTACCTTCTTTTTTGTAGGCCTCTGAAACTTTTTTGAGCTCTGCTTGTGTATTTTCAAAGGCTTGAAGGAGCTGTTGCTTTTCAACAAGATCCTGTTAGAGAAATTTCAAAAGATTTCTATAACAATATGCAGAAAGATATAATGAATTTTTTTTTTTTTTAGTTCGACCATGATTGAGAAGCAATGACTGACAAGTAAGGATGCACTAAAGTTGCAGTTTGCCTTTTGTGTGCAACTCATATCCAAGAAGTATACAGCATTCAGTAAACATCAAATACTCTCAATACAGTGTTTCTGAAATAACTATTGTTTTCAAAACCAAATGCAGGTAAACAGACGTACCATATAGTCAACCAATCTGGTTTCCACCTCACTTTCCAGCCCACACTTAGCAGTCCAGAAGGCCACCTTGTCTACAGCAGCAGCAATGTAGCCCAGTACATCAGCATGACAAAGCAGATACTCCATGTGTGCCTGGTTGTGATCGGAACCTTTTGTAACTGCTTCCAACCTCTTACTCATAAGATCCATGTGTGGACCATGCAGTGTCTCCCCCTCATAATGACCAGCTCTTTTTGTCTGTTGGAAGAACTGCTGATTGCCTTCTAGATCCTTAAAGAAATCCTGTGGGGAAAAAAAATAAAAGATAAATAAAATAGGATATATTCCCAAATTGTTGATCTTACCATTCCCAGAGAACTATTTCTTTGTTTAATAAGCTTACAATGTAATGTTTTCATAGTAAGATGTAGAGCACTATTGCTTATGTCCTGAGCAGTACATTATGTACTGTGATTCATTAAAAATTCACCAATTAAAACATATAATATAATACAATAGGGTTCAAAATAATTTTTTTTCACTTTAAAAAACTTGAAGAAAACATTGTAATTATTGATTATATGAAAGAAAATAATCTTTGAGAGCATCTGAAAAAGGGCAATTGTTAAGACATGTATTACTCATTTTTATCTACATATGTAACTAAATCGGACTTTGAGTATGTAAATCTTACTAAACATCCTGAACAAAACAATACTACCTTATGCTTTTGCAGTATTTGAATTATGGCTTGGTGATTTTTGTCAGGATCCACCAGAAGGTCTGCCTCCTGAAGTAGCAGTAATTCAGCATGGTAAAGCCATTCCCCAAACTTGCCAAGACGACCAGGAAGACTTGCATCAAGTTTCAACAACCATTTTCGTGTCTGGCTATCCACTTCTCGCCATCGTGTGTCAAGTTTATCCCAGTCATTTTTTGTCAGCTTTAGAGCTTGGCCTGAGAGAATCTTCTCCCCTATTTTCTTATAAACTGGTTCTCTTCTTTCAAATTCTGTCTTGAATCCAATATAGTCCTGCAGAAAAATTATTGCAAAGCTAATGGTATGTGAAAATTGAGAAGTCATCAAAAAGACCTTTTATAGGCTATTTGATGTGAAAAAAAGCAAGATACTTGTTTAGTGCTAAAATGCCTGTCGGTTATAAAGTTTAAAGATATCAATGTTTCAAAGTAAACTAAGCCATGAACAGATACAAAAATGAAGGAACATTTTACCATGAGCTCTGTCTGCCTGTCTGTTATAGGATCCTGGCTGGAAGACAAAATCTCTGCAGCATCGTTGTTAAGCCAAGTCATGATGCTGTTATAGGCTTGTGTCTCCTTCTCTGGGGTACTCAGGTCATCACGCAGCTGTCACACAATGTACTTAAGGTCTAAAATCACATTGACAACACATCTTTACAATCGTAATTATGTAAATAAAATTCTTATTTGAAAAGAACATTTTTAATCTATGATTGTACTGCAAACATTTAGTCCAAACATACTCTCTCGATTATAAGCATATTTATTTATTGAGGAAAAATTATAGATTATAAACAGTACCTAATAAGTATCAATCAATATTTCAATGTAAAACACCTAACCCCCCTTCAGGTCTTAAGATCTAATAAAACCTGCAAGGCCTGCTAGCCGACCAGCTGTTAAGCTAGCGTGTTCCATGGATTTCAAGTACATGATGCACAATGACAGTTGCTAACAGTTTTTACAGCACTTATTCACAATTAGATTCTTAAGTTTGTGCCTAAGTTAATAGAAATACTGTTTGATTCAAGTTAACTGATGTTTAATGTAATCCTTTGGATGCAAAACAGGCCTCCTCCAACAATGCCCATATTTCCTTTCAGTACCAGTTTGCCCATCTGAGACATTTTGATGGAGTTGGTTTTATTATTATATAAACATGATAATTGATATATATCTTACTAAAACAGCACATCATTACTGAATTTTGGAGGGCAAGATAGCATCTTCTGGACATGCACACTCATAGGAATTCCACAAATATGAGTATGTAGATCATCTTTTGAAATTGAAACTTAAATTTAAACAATATATTTTATTTCCTTTATATTTTAACTTAAATTTGTAATGCGCAAGCATCTTTTACATTAAGGGATATTTGAAAAATGTGCATTAATGAGCCCATTGACAAGTGACATCATCAACAACAAAAAGAAAATAATCAAGAACACAAATGCCCAAAAAGTGTTACATTAGCAGTCCATAATTTGGAAGTGCAGACTGCACAGAATGTTTTAGGGCACCCTTAAGTCTGAGGCATATAGTGCCACCAAGACAAAACAAGAGCAACAGATGGTGGCATCATGAAAATGAAGAATATGATTTCATCATCTCTGGCATCGTGGGGAAGGACTCTGATTTTGTTAATAAGATTAATGGTTAGTATCATCTATGCTTGACTGTTTATATAATTTAACAAATGAAAATCAGAGTAATCTGCAGTATACATAAAGAGGGTGTGACATTTTTATATGTACAGCATGTTATTTTAAACAAATTGCTGTTTCCAAAAGATGAGCCAATCATATTTATGTAAGAATAGTAATTCATAGGAAGTAAGCATCCTGTATATTAACTTGCATGAACTGCAACTTCTTGTTCCAATATTCATCTAACCACAAGGGGAAGACAGTATTGTATGAACGAATGTTACTCTACAATTTTTTTTTAAAAAAACCTATGCATTTATCACTCACTGAAATATAATTTAATTTATGACAGTAAATTTCCTTTCTAAATATCAGCTAGTCTCATAATTTCTACATTAACATTTCAGGGAATGACAGCAGTGATATTGAGAAGTAGAGAATAACACAGTAAAATTCCTCCAAGCAAAAATCAAAACCTGTGAGCACAAATGATATTTTAGCCCCTACCTTTGAGTCTCCTGCAGGATAAGCTTTTAGGAACTGTGCCACATAGGTCATGATGGACTTTTCATCTGGCTTTTCAACATCCACATCTAAAAATACATCCGGAAATACAATGTTCTTTGTATGGAATATTAGGCCAAATCATTTTATATAGAACTAAATCATTTGCCAGTTTTCAGAGCAATGTGACTTTGAGACTTAATACTGATATTCGCCTGTGCTGAAAAAACATAATACAGGGTAAAATGGACCAAATAATTTAAATGAATCAGTAAAGTGTTTACTATTTTTAATGGCCCCCAACCGGAATTTAATTTCACAGAACACCAGATAAATCCACTGAGGTACAGATCTCGACAAACGTTCCATAGATAAGTGCTTTGAAATTGTATGGTCAATGAAAAGGAAAGAGGAAATGTGGTTCACTGAGAAGAAGTCATTTTCCATATGTTTAAAAAATTGTATTCCACAGTAGAAAAGCTATCCTAACAACTTTTCACTCACCCTCTGGGTCAAGAAGTCTAGGAATGCCTAACTGGTTTTCTGCAGTGGAAAATGCATGCTCCAGGTTAACTCGAGCCTGCTGTCTCTTGACAGCATCCATGTCTACCAGGTCAGGACGAATGTTGTGAATCATGGCATTAAAAGCCACTCCATCCTTCCAGCTTTTACCAAAGTCCTTAATATGTAGACCATATTTTCTGTAAGCAGCAATACAAAGCAGCTGTAATATTATCAACATGTTAAGATTAATCAGTAAGTTACAGTCAAAAGGTTACCACATTTCTGTAAACACAACTGAGCCAACAATATTTCTTAAAGTAAAAATGCTTTGAAGTAAAGACTTCATTAAGGAATTGTAACTATCATATTGTTATTACTTAACTTTTAAGCTCCAAAATATATAATCATTGGCATCACCAGTAGCTTAAGGTTTTATATAATTAACTGTTTGCCCACAATGATTCTTTCACACATCTTCTCTTTGTCTATAATTTCTATTAGAATTTAAAGCTTTATCCCTCTGAATTGAAAATTGTATCAAACAATTTTCTCCTAGTTTCATAATTCAAGCAAACAACCTACTTTGCCAAAACACTTTCTGCCCATGCCAAGAGGCCCTGTTTAGGCAATGCCTGTTTCTTCTTTGCACCTTCATTTGAATCTGGTGCACTTGGTACGTGTGATATTGTTTCCTCAATCTAGTTAAAGACATTCAATAATGTTAAAGAATCTTGACCTTTCACAATTATTGATTTTATAATTACTTAAATATTTAAATCACTTATATTACAGTTTAACATTATTTATGTTATGGCACTTCGTGGTGTTTAATAACAGGGTCATAATCTTTAACTGTGGCATTACACATTTGTACACAGCATGCATACACATGTGAATGCACAATCGCACCAAACATGCATGCCTCTCACTCTTCCCTATATGTGAAAAAAGCACATGGCACAACTAATTGTATGCATCAAAATTAAACTTTCAGACACAGAGAAGATCAATTAACTCTGAACACGAAAAATACTTTTGTTACTGAAACTAATTACAGTTCTATAAACCTGTGCATTGCAGAGTCCAGATCTCTCTGTTGATCATTTATTAGCTGCAAGTGTGCTATTCAAGCAATTCCTATTTTAAGTCCTACGTTACAACACCAGCAAGTAAAAGAAAATGAGCATTCTTTTAATACTTTAAAAATGATCAGTTATATCCATTAGGAACCTGTTTTCAGAAACATATATGACCAAAGAGTCTTTAAAAATTCCCAGTCAGTGGTGTAAGTATCCTAAATCTCCCATAGATTTGGCCTACCTGGAAATACAAGATAATGGTCCACACCAAACCCAAGACAATGGCTGGTTTCCCATCAGCAATGCTGGTGGCATTGATGTTGACCAGTTTGATCTGAGCACAAAAGACAATAAACACATGGATGGAAAATTGCTATGTTAAAAATATAAATTGCCAGTTTTTATCTAGGTCCTAACATTTTGCATTGTAAAGATTCATTTCCATTCTGGTTAACAAAACTAGTTCAAGTCTTCTTCTCTTCTAAGACTTCTTTGTAATCTCTCAATCCATTTCTTTTACATCCATGGCAGTGGGCACAACATCAGATACCTTAAGATATTATGCAAAATTTTTAAATAGACATGTAAACAACAACAGAGGTCAATGTTTATATACATATGTATAGTAGATGTGTTTGTGCAACTCAGTAGGATTTTAATATTACACACATATCAAAGCAAAGAGGAATTAAACATGATTGGCTGTTATTTTTATATAATAGCTACTCTACATCTGTTCAATTCTGTATCAGATACAACAACTATTTTCTCATGATCCTCAGTTCCTTACATTTTTCTTTTCCAGGTAATTGAGAGCAGTTGTGATGTTTGCAATGTGATGGGGACGGCGCAGTTTGGCACCGGTCTCCATGGGCTATATAAAACAACAGCAGCAACAAATAAAATTTCAGAATATAACATTAGCATCAAATCTTTTTCCATTACTGTTTGTAGAATATCAAATTTTATAAAAGTAAATGAAAAATGAACATTATTAGGCTTTATACTAGCAAGTATCAATCCTATGTTTAGCCTGTTTCTAGTGTCATGCTTCTCCCTCACCCCCCCCAACTCCACACTTACAAGTTTTTCTCCAGAAAGAACTTCCAGCAAAGAAAGCAGGACAGTCCCATCTTTGATCTCTTCAAACAGGTTTTCCACTTTCATAGGAGGCTTTCTCTGTATCAAAGAGAATCTAACAGAATCAACATCTTCTTCCTGAAATGTTTTATCAAAATTCTAGTAGATTTTGAGTGAAAAAGGGGATTGAGCTTGTATTACTGGTTTTTATTCTTTACAAATCTGCTAATATTCAAAACTCCTTCAACATCAATGCTCTAAACCAGCTACAGTAAATTAAAACCAGCAACCAGCAACCAGCAAGCATGCCAACAGAGATTTTCTGGGATAAGCAGAAATAAAAATATTGATAAAATTATGCTTGATACAAAGAAAAAAACTAATTAAAGCTAAAACCAGTGCAAAACAAGAAAATCACCCCTCCCCCACTAAAAACCCAATTCATTTTTTTAAATCTTTCTATAAGACCTGTTTTAAAAATGTAAAATGCAAAACAAAAAATGTGGAAAAAAAAACCCAGCCAAGTACTGAGTGTTGTTGCAGCTAAAGTATCCCTTGTAAGGATTGTATACAGCTTGATACTAAAACAATAGTTTTTACAAAAAAGCCTTTAAGCCAAGGAAAAAAATACAGATACATATTATGACATGACTACTTTTCAAATACAAAAAGGCTTTAAGGAACCACATTTATTTTCTGCTATGCCTACCACAAGAGCAATGAAAGCACCTATCCAAGTGCTCTTTTTCTGCTTATGTGTTCGTTGGCATGCATGCATGTACATATATAACAAACATGAAACCAATTATAAAGACTTTCAGAAGTCTAACATGAACACAATTTAAAATATCAAAGAGATTCTTACCGTGCAGAGATATGTGTTCATCCAGTTTGTGAACGTTTTCTTTTGCACTCTTTCTTGTTCATCTGCAATGATGTTAACGCAAGAATTTGTTTACAGAAAAAATAAATGGTACATTTTTACAAGACAAATTATTTATTGGCAGCAGTCAGATTTAGTCACTGCAAGAAAAATGTCCACTTATAAAGCATGGATAGGACAAACACAGATATACTGTGGCGTTCTATGTGTTGTAATGTGTAGTGGTGGTAGCCTAAATATATATATGTGTAAGCTTGCAAATGTACTTTTTTACAATTTTTACTTCCAGAAATTTTTCTACTGGTAATGCAAATTTCAATGCTATTAAAATTGCTTATAATGAAAGGTACAGTGAAGTATTTTTCTGAACTACAATGAGGTAAGAAGTTTGTAGAGTAAGCCCTATCCATGCCTGTCAGAAAATGTGCTTGCTAACCCTTGCATTGATGCATATGTAGTTTGCCACTCAACTTAAAGTGCCTCTCAGTCCACCAGTGCCACGAGGATGACGCTCATAGAAAAAGTGCCATCCATGCATCATAATGGCCACATAATGATACATTAAATACTTAGTATTTAGTAGAGTCAAACTTTATCTGTCCAGAAAACAAACCAGATAAGGTAGGTCTTTTTTCCCATTATTGCGATGGAAATAATTCCTATCTCACTCTGTGGTCTATTTAACCTACATTAAATAATAATACTTTTACACTTTATAACACCTACACACCTATCGTTCATTTTTTTTCAACATAATATAAAATAAAATTTATACAAAATAAGTAATGAAATATTTAAAGAGTATACTAGAACTCTAGTATCTAGTATCTAGAACTCTTCTTCATTATCCTGATAATTTAAAAGTGCAATGCTTCTGTTCTGTGATCAGAAGCTACTCTTAGTGAAACCACCACGATATATCTCTATAGTCCAAAACAAAACCCATTTTCTGAAGCAAACATAGATGTACAAATAAAAAAACAAGGGAAGCATTGACTGAACATAATTGACATTCTACACACTACTAATGTACCAGCTGCGCTGCATAACAAGTGATGCCAGCTAGTTGCTAGATTCATATGCACATTTAATTAATGCCTATTAAAATAAAAGGTCTTGTTCAATGTATGCTGTGCACTTTAAATCACAGTGTAACTATAACTTGTCTCAGCAGATTGGCTTTTAAGTTAAAGAATATGCCTTATCTACTGCTGCGTCACAAAGTAAGCAGCCGTGTGCTGTGACCCACCTTTCAGTTCATGGACTCTTTCTGCTAGAGCTTTCTCGTTTGCGTGGAAAGCAAATGCCCTAGCCATTACTACAACTCTGTTGACGTGACGTTAATTACATATTACAGGCGGCCTGGGACTGCAGTGCTTACGCTTCCCTCAACGTGATGCAGGGGTACACATCCTTTCCTGCCAGCGGGTGGGTGCTCACTTACTGTCTCTGTCTCTTGTTCCTAGCGGCAAGAAAGCAGTTTGAGTGCACCGGGTACTGCTTGAGCACTGCCGCTACCCGTCAACTTAGGGCTGTCGGTGTTTTCGTGCAGTTATACGACGCTGGTTCACGAGCGATGCGGCGCCCATCCTGCCCGTGTCTAGTGTGGGCGTGCTTTTTTTCAGAACCGCGCGCTTGTGGCCAGGCGCGCGATCAATGCATTTGAGACAAACCGCGTCAGTCAGTGGCCATGATGCGAACAAGATATGAACGTCCCATTGGTCCGAAAGTGCTTAATCCTCTCCCGACCTAGCTCATCTTGCACACTGCCACTGTGAACTCCTCAAAGTTCAAGCATGAAGAAGGTGGTGTCCCATATAGCGCGTACAAAATACATACTGCTCCAGTCAAGCGTAACAAGAGACAAACGTCACCTGAAAGGGCTTGTTGTTGCTGACCGTTCTTGTCATCGTCTGACACGTACAGGTAATCTCGAGATCATCTAATTATGGTCTATCAATTAACTCTGAGCTCCATTTAATTCATATCACCATGGCAGGTGCCACAAGCCTGTACTGTAGTAATCGTTTTTAAAAATTTTCATTTTACGAGAACATGTTCTGAAAGCTAAACATTACGAAATTGCTGAAACCGTTGCTGATTAACAGACCACGCAGCAATGTAACAGAGACAGAGCCCAACAGCAGTTGCGTTACGCATCAGTGAACATTTTCTTCAGCTTTCTATTTATATTTTTTTAACTGGTTTGTACGCATCCTTCACCTTGGTTTTTTAAACAGCGTTGTTGCTCTTCAAGTTATGCTGGTTAATAATTCACCGCAGTACACGTGTCTTTCACTCTCAGTCTCACTAACTCGCAGTAACGATCGACTGACCTCTCGGAGCGCAGCAACATATACATTCATAAGTGGTTCAAAACACCCAACACACTCTGTGAGACAGAGACGGGCCTTATCCAGGAAAAGAGAGATACGAACAAATCGATGAAGGTGACAGTTTTTACATCGATCTGTATGTTAGCGTTTGCCACGCTAAGTATACGTACATGCTTAATAAATATAGCTAGTGCTCTGGTGTGAAATGAACGTAGAGAACACTAATGAAGTACGTGATGCGGACGAATTTGTAGGTGCGAAGTGATCGCGGAGAGCACTAATTAAAGTGAAGTACGCGCAGCAAGCTTTGTTTCTCCGGAATGTCTGAGCGAGAATGTATGTCTAGCATAAAGCTCTATAACCTGCTCAAGATGCTATATATTATAGCTATTTTGACGTATTGTCTAAATATCTTAAGCCATCGTTTATGCGATTGAGCACTGCTACATACAAGTAGTGTCAAAACACTGCTAAAAACGTCTCTCCCTCCCCCCCCCCTCCCACATACACAGAACCATCTACATACCTTAATTTTAGTAAGGCTACAGGATTCTAACATTAATGTGCTTCAGAATACCCCCAATTTGAACTGTATTTTTATCGGGAAAAACTAATACAGTAAAACTCGTTTGTACGCTAACACGAAACAAGAATGTCTTCCAATAGCATTTTTTAAATACTTTCTGGATTGTATAATGATCAGATAAACAAAAACAAAGTGAATATTTCTGAAACTAAATTAAAAATTTTGTGATATATGTACGCATCTATAGGATTTCCTCCATGAATAATAGATGACTCGATATTGCAGTGTGACATGGTTTTGAAGCCAACTGTATGCCCATTCTGTGCACACCCCTCATGAAGTCCTTGCTTTGTTTACTCGACAAGAGAAAGCTGCAGACTTACCCCGATAGTACTTGACATCTTCCCATATCACACTAAAGAACTTTCCATACTTGCACTCTAGGTCTAAATCAGTCATGTCAACACAGGTCAGCTTGAGAATGTGAACTTCAAACTACAGCTTGTCTCCTTATAACAGATGCGTCTGAGAACGAGGCCTGGACGCTCTAATCGATCTGTGTTTAGAGACACCTCTGCAAGTCTCGACTGAGAGTGGGTACCAGCCACCCTTCGAAAGATCTGTCGTCTCGCACCTAGGCGACTGGTTGCATTGTGGCAGCATAAACAACACACTATAGTTCCTGTTCCAACCCTAGCTGTAACAATAACATTTTTTTAAAAAAGAAGTTGCGTGATTAGCAAATCGTCGCTACCCATCCTTCGATTTATCAGCCCCTTCCCTCTTCCCTGTTCTTTCTGGCGAGAAGCGCGCGCCTTACCGGAGGTACGAGACATTCCAAACAAAGCTGGAAAGTGCCCCGCCCCTTTTCTTTTTACATGCTTGAACCAGAAATCGAGATCAAATTATCTGCTAGGACATAAACATACATTTTGTTGACTAGTCTATGCCACCTCTAGCACGATCGTGCAAGAGTTTGTGGTCGTTTGCGATTCTCAGTATTCGTTGTGTCTAGGACAATACGTGCACTATTAAGTAAATAATTGTGATCACCGCTGCTTCTATAAGCCGAGTAAAATTCTGCAAAAAGCCGAAAAGAAACGCTCATTTTTCGCACTCCCCACCCCTTCACATAATCTGTGGCGGCGTACGCTAAAATACCCTTGGCGTTCTCTGGATCCCTTAAGCTGAAGCGCACGCCGTGCCGAAGGTGTAAAATATTCTAAGGAAAACCTAATATATGAGAGAGGACAAGGGTTCAGTAAACAACACCACTACAAGCCCAAAGACGCGATCAACGTGTTTTTACTACAGGAACGATTTCCTTGGTCTTGGCTGAAGTTCAACTCAAGGCGGATTTTGACAGCAAGCCACAGCCTGACACAGTTAACAGCAAAACATAAGCATAGTTCGCTAGATTGGGGGTTGGAAATGTTTTCACTTGCTGCCTAATAACGTGTAGACGTGGCTTCAAGGTCATGACGCTTCGCGCCATCAGTGAGCTCCCCCTCCCATTCCCTTCCCTCCACCTCCCACGCAGCTGTCAGCAGAGGCGAGAGAGCGACTTGATTGCTGCTGCTCTTATTCCCACGCACGCTCGAGCACGGACACGTCTATGAAGCTAATAATCGAGTGTGTGCTCGACAAAAAAACAAACAAGCAATCGACATTCCACAAGACTGTTAACACGAAGTCGTGGCATCTGCGACAGTGCGCTACTGGACTGGGCGAAATCTTGCCGGTTCCAGACGGCACAGAAAGATCCGACTTTGCCATTTGTTCTCCCATCGGTCATCTATCGCCGCTGATGTGGGCTGCAGTCGATCATGACTGCTGCCGTGCGTCGCTGTCTTTGCTGGTGCTAGTACTAGCACCCCATAGGCATATACGATCATGTCAAGCCTGGTGGCCTTCCCTCGAAATCAAGAGACATGCGTGAACACGTTCACTTGTGCTCTCAGCTAGGAACTGATCAAGTGGCCTCCTCATAAACAGCACACAAGATAACACAAAGACAATATGAAGTATCATAACAAGTACTTCATGCAAAGAGGCCTTGTTGTTGGCACGAAATACAGCATTTTAAGTTGGTCAGTCTTGCCGATACAAACTCTTTGATCTGAGGGAGGGACAGAGTATTCCCTTGTCAAGTGTTGCGTTCACTTTGGTGACAGTACTGCATGCAAGAAACATTAGTTGATATACTCTTCTCTCAATCCTCCTTGTGTTAGTAGGGCACTGAATTGTTGGAAGGTGGCCTATGTTTCTAAACAAATTATTAATCTAATAATGGGTATCTATTGGTGTTTTAATCTACCAATGAAGAAAATGCTTGATTATATAGTGTTTACTGTATGCAATCAGAAGTAGTTTTTTTTTAAATTCAGCTGCTACCCTTTCTACAAGAAAAGCGCTCAGGCTTCATTCGTAATGAATAATTTGCAGTCACCAACCACTCCATTCCCAATTTATATAATTGAAGTTCTTTGCTTGAGTATGGAGCAAAACAAAACCATTCCCCTCAACATAAACATTGATGGCAGTTTTATTTCTTTGCTCAAATATACTCAGTACAAATACCAGAATCACTAGTTTAGTAGTTATAAACAACACATGCAGATACAAAATTTGCATCCCCTTTCCTACCTGACAGTATGCGTATGTTCAAGAAAAAGATTCTAATTAATGGTGACAAAATACTTTACATGACACAGACTGGACTTGATAACTGCAAGTATCCTGAACATTTTGCCTGTTGCTTGTCTGGGACTTTTTTTTTTTTCTTGTTTTCTTTCAGAGATACTATTCGTGGTTAACAGTACAGGAGTTTGTAAGATAATCTTTTGTTTAGGAGTTACACCAAGCAGGCCATCTCAAGCAAATAGAGAGAAATCGCTTGATAGGAGCAGGGAAAGTAAAAGTCACAACATTAATTTAATTATTCAGCTGTTACAGTTAGAAGATTATTGTAATCATCACAGTGTGGTGAATATAGATATTACAAATTTTGTTTTTTGTAATTTAACCAAAATCAAAGAAATTTATGACTGCACAATAATTTGTTCCTTTTATTTTCTCAAGGACATTGTGCCAGATGTTATTTAATCTGGAATACATCTATAGAAAGAAAATGTGTTCAGTAATGGACTCAGGGCAAAGATCACTCTCCAACAAAATAACTGAGAACTTCTCTTTCAGTTTATGAAAAACCTGGTAATGTAGGTTCAGTATTTCAATGTAACTAAAGCGGTGGTGCCTTTAAAATGACAAGGAAGCAACAACAGCCATACACTGTACAGCAAAAGCATACAATAAAATGCCAACAAAGCTTTCGCAAAAGCTTGCTCTTGAAAGGGGGAATATCCCTTGTATCTGGTGACAGAACAATCAATGAAATATTGTGTCTGTTTGCATTCAAGTGCTGCTGATCAAGTTCTTTTAAGAAAAAAAAGTCGAACTTTTGGCACATATCCAGAGCTGAGCTGTATGAAAATTTTTCTCTCATTTTCTATTCTGCTCTGAAATTTATTTCTGCATTTTATATACAGAAAAGAAATCCATACAACTTAAAATCTTCTGGTTTGAGGACATCCTATCTGATAAGTCACATTTGCAGATGAATCAAGAGAGTGATTACAATTGCTTTATGCTGTTAGTATTGCTGTCAGACATCTCAACAGATTTTGAGCACCTTACTGCACTTCTCTAGAATGATCTCTTGAACATTTAAGACTTTCCCTACTATGGCTGTTTTTGCATTTGGATACATCTAGACTGATATCAGAAACAACAGTTCCTGCAGAATTGTTAAACTTAAAGACTGTAATTTTCTCAAAACATGTGTACTTTATTAATAGATCTGTCTTCAAATTAAGCATGGAGAAAGTTTTTTGTGGCCACTCATTTCAGTCATTTAAAAGATAATGAGGATGGACTGGGAAAAGGAAAGAGTGTAGAGACTGGAAATTTTTTGGGGGGGTGGGGTGGGGGAACATGTATGTCATTATTTATAAAAGGTGACCATTAAGAGAAATCTCAATGGACAGGTTAATAATGGTTGCCACAATGCTATGAAAATTCCTTTGTGGTCACTAGTTCCTAGAGGAATATAAAAAAAATACAGCAGAAGAAAACTATACAAATGATAAATCTATTTTTCTATATAAATGAAGAGATAAATACATGTTAATATCTAAAATAAGCATGTTTAAGCATAAGCATGTATATTTATCTCTTAACAGGAAGCCACAAAATGTGCAAAGCAAATTCAAAGAAACAAATTTAAAATGTCTAAGCTATGTTCAAAATCTGTCTTACTTTGCAGTCCTTGAATGACACCCTGAATGCCAGCACTACCAGAAGTGCTGCTCAGACGACCACTGACACCAGCACCTGTCATGCGAGGTGAATCAAGTGTGGCAGTCCCCTCAGCTGCAAGAGGGAGGCTGCTAGACAGTGATGCCTGAGAGCTTGATGAGCCACGCCTATCCATCCTGCTACTGTCCCACACCGAATAAATGAACTGTCAGGTTTGTCAAAATGAATGTCAGGGTCAGCGAAAACTCATCATCAAGCTTTGATATGGTCACCCTATCAGGCATCCATTTTTGTCAGATGAACTTTCTTTCCCTGCACAAATAATAACACAAACCTTTAAAGGAGTAGATAAGAAAGCTACTTTGTAATACAGCCATGAAGTCATGAAAAACATCTAAGCAGAATAAAATTACTGCACATCTTTGGCTGCAATAATTTTTTTTAGTGAAACCAAAATAAATTACTGACAGTGTTCAAAGTTGTTTAGTTATTTTAACTCCTTAACACAAGAAATCACAATTAAGAGGCTTGATAAACCAAGGGAGACAACCATTTCTCTTCAGTACTGTTGTCAGTTTATGGCCATTTAATGTTAACCACCAGAACATTTTGGTCATATTAATGTCAGAATATAAATTATCTACTCAGATTCACTTTAGGGCAGAAATTTATTATTTTGCCTTAAAATAAAAGAACTCATGGAGTATGCATTAAAATACTAAAAACTGACTTAAAGCTACAAAAAAGTATGTTTTACTTTTTCTGTCACTGTGAAAGTTATTTTAAATTTACATGTTGGTGTGTTGTATAGCAGCTTTTTATTAGACTTGTTCCTGAATCCCATATCTTATTTTTCCAGGTGCACTTTAATACAAATGCTGGCATGTACACTGACCCTAAAAAGTGCTTTTTACCTAAAAGTGACTTGTGTTATCAAGTGTCTATCATGTGTACTTTATGCATAAACGTACGTGTGTGTGTGTTTCGACTTCATGAATATCACACAAGTTTTAAGGTCTATACAAAATCATATGCTAATTTATTTTTAGTTAAAGCCTGTAAACTAAGCTCAAAGTAAACCACTGACTTTTATGAAATTATATGCTCACGTTCTATGCAGAAGTGAAGCCATTATATGAATGAACATAAGCTAACTATTTAAATATGCAAGTAATGTTTCCTTTCTTTCAAGCCATCCTTTTCTGATTAAAATGCCATCGTAAACATTCTGGCTTGTAGAAGTACTATACAAACATTCCTTACACACTGGAATGCACAATCAAACATCAATAGCTGATATTTTTTAAATGGTACCTGCAAGTGTGTAGTGTAAACTGGTCGGAAATAAGTTATACAAACACAATAAACAGTGGTATTTTAAGTTTTAATAAATAATATTGTGTAAGCCCCTATAACCCTCTGACTGAACTGATCAGCGGTAAGACATTTAAAGCGCCATACACTGCTGGAATAACACTTGTTTAAGAGCAATGATACTGAGTAGGCAAACAGGCCCTGGCATGTTCTTCTTCGGGGAAGAGGCAGTGCTGTGAAGTGCCAGTCACACGAAACTTTAAAAAGCGAGTAAAACTACAAGCTGCTGAAAATATTTGCTTGCAGGATGGTTATTATTTCATTATTTGCATGTTGTAATTATGAGGTATTCTGACAGGCGTCTGTGTGAAACCGAAACGATCTTTAAAGAAGTTGCTTTGCATTTGGAAGCGCCAGAGAAGGGTTCGCACTATGGTTTATTTCGGAATTTTGACAAAAACTGACTTCTATATAGAAGACCACGTCCAAAAAAGAGAATAAAAGATTGGCTAAAAGCAAGCTCAAAATGAAAGACGAGAATAAACATTATGTTAGATTATCTCTACGAAAAAGTTTTCGAACAACAGACCTGTCTTGTGTCGCACAAGTCTGCTCCCGTTGCCGCAGACGCCAAGTGTGTCTGTGCGCATTCAGCCAGCGCTGCCAAACGTTGCCGCCCTCTAGCGGAGTTTGAGGCCCTGCGAGGGATTGACCGAAGGTAAAGAAAACTCCAAAGACATAACAGACTTACGTTCAGTCCTCTCCTTAGCCATTATCCAAAACCTCTCGAAGTACATATGAGAACGACAAATAAAACTATACCGTTATTCACTTTCAATGGTCAGCTGCAGTCCAGTCAGTCTATTGCACAATCTATACCACCATGTGTACATGTACGGATAGATTAATTGTTAACGTGTCCAATATCAAACAGGAAGCTGTAAGTTCACTTCATGATTCGAAACATAGTTGATTAAATAAATGATTAAATAATTCCCATGACATAGTTCAGCCACTCTGAAAAGAAGAGAGTGTTTGGAAAGTAGAAGGAGGAGTAGACGGCTGAAGACTAATCGATATATAATGACTTCGATCTATGCTGACAACGATTATACCTGATGTATTCATAAAGCTAAAGTGATTTCTGTTGTCTCTCTGCAAATAAATTATCCCACCTACTTTACTGCCTAAGTTGAACCCAAATTAGAATCAAGTATTTTATGCGCATCTTTCGTGTCGCCTGCTGTTAAATGTGAACATTTAATACACACTTGTTTGGTGCAAAAGGAATGAAACGAGTGAATGGTGGTGGATAGATCAGCTCCTCTGTAGGAGAATACATCTGCGCAACCAATTACTTATATTACTGGACTGCTGGCAGATGATTTTTTTTTCCAGTTCAGTACATGAGACTACAAAGCTTCCGGTTAACTCACATTCTTTGTTTAGGCTCGCTGAGACTGACAGCGGAGAACTTTGTAAGAGGCTAAGCGTTGGTCTTGGCAGACAGACAGCGGTCCACCTATACACGACCACGTGCGCAACTCTCCATGGCTAGATCAGTTGAACCGCGCTCGTGTCTGACAACGCGATGCTCTGCGACCTTACGCCCAAGATGAAGGTCCGCCAGATGCAAATCCAACTCGGAGAATTCCCAACTGGTGAAAGTGCCTAGTAAAGACGGTGAAAGATGTGCCTGTTAAACGTTCATCTTGACGTGGATTATTCACACAGCAGTATGTGTATCCCTGTAACTTGACTGAACCTCATTAACAACCGAAACTGATTTCGTTAGCTTCCTCTTCCCCCCTCCTTTTCCTGACTTCTGGGCAACAATTAACGGAAGGATTTTCCTAAAAGAAAAGCCAGCTACACCCCAAAATTCTTTGTGTCCGTGCGCGCGTGCATTTGGTGACCACATTCAAGGTCATTCTTGTGCAATGTCCGCACTAAGGAATTGCAGCTGCTAATTAATGAAAGGAAATTGAGGGCAAGGAGGGGGTTAACCTACATCTAACTGCAGCGTCATTGCATCCGTCCAGACCGGAGCCTTGTACATACATGTCTTGCTTCAGATAAAGTTGAACATCATCTCAATCTCAATTGATGCCCGAGCAGAAGATATTTGTAATTTTTTTTTAAAGTCCTAGCTTTGTAATTAATTTCTGTACAAATTAAAGAGCGCATTTTGCGTGAGAAAGCTATAACAAAATTAAAAGGATGCATGAGTGTAGGATTTGGGAGGAGAGCGGGTTGACAGAGATGTTCCGAAGACAGGCTGCGAGGTGAGCAAGATAAGGCAGAGTAGTGTGTGCTGAAAAGAACGTCTGGGTGAGCACGAATGAGCGTGTGCTCTCACGCGAAGAACATCGTAGACTAACCACAGGACGACGGCAACAGAACATGACCACTGTTCAGGTATTGATGAATGAATGTTCATGTAAATCATGTTCCTACTTTGGTGGTCTGAGGTGGTGATTTATTCAAAAGCACGCGCGCACACACTCACAGAGAAAGAATCATCGCAGAGGCTGACATCTTTTTTAAAAAAATCAAAACCCAGCACATATTATATGATTCGTTTACAGTATAAAGGGTTTTAGTAACAGAATTATTTATGTGAATTGTTTGTGTTAACAGCGCAAGTTCATGCAATTCATCATTACAGCCAGCAGTGGTTCCGACCCTTGCGGTTGGTGTTTGCCTTTAGTCACCTTTGCTTCTATGGCTGCATGATCGCTACTCCGTATACGTCTTGAAACGTTATCCCAACACAGCAGGGACCACCGAGCACCCCACAGAGTTGGCCAATGTGTCGCAGCATGGGAGGGGAAAGGAGGGTTAACATCCAAGACTAGGTGCAGGGGTTCAAAGCACGAAGGTGGCCGCATACGTGTGTTCTGCAGCATGCGTCGCACGCTGTGTGAGGTCACGTGCCAACGTCTCCTGAGAATGACATTGATCTGTGCTTGAGGACACAGGTGTGTCGAGCGCCTCACCTTTCTGATCACGCTGTTAGGAAACCGTGTAGACGATATAACTCACAGTTCTCAATGTAATATCTGTATTGATTAAAAAAAATTAATTAGTAATGCCTTTGCCTTTATTATTAACTTCACAGATGAAAGAGTGTGTTTACTTAAGCGCGAAAAAAATGTGCGAAATTGAAGGATACGTGGATGAGGGGTGTGAGGGGAGATCGAAAATGCTATAATTTTGAATATATTCTGTACATAAAAGGATTCTGCGATAAGTCCAAGTTGCAAGACAGGTTAGTCGTGGTTGAATGGCTTACAAGGATATGCTTTGTGCACGACACTTAAATCCGGTGACTTGTGTGTTTTGTTTTTTTTCTTGCAGGTGTTGGATTGCAGGCGGGAGTTGTTTCTCAGAATGCTTTCAGAACAACTGTGCTTTTACTTTCGTCTGTCACAATTAATCAACACCTCGTCCCCAGCACTTCTTTTTGCTCCTTAAGGCGTGCTGTTTGTTTAAAATATGGGGGTTTTTTCTAATAGCTTCTGTAATTTGTTTCTTTGTTCTGACTATGATGTGCATGCATGTATGTGTGTGTCAGTGTGTGCGGTGGATATTAGAGTTCATGAAATGTCTTCTCTAACACACACACAAACTGGTCGTGGAAGCACGGTAAGTTTTTGAGTAATGCCTTGAATGCCTTCCTTATTCTCCTCAGGTGATTTTCGTGTGTTAGGCGTGACAGTCTGTCAGCCAGTCATAAAGGCGATCCACTTTCAGCTGATAGTTATGGCACTCCAGATATCGATCTTTCTATCATAAACCTCTCTGGGTGACCAGCAGAGCGAGAACGGTTGTCGGACCTCCAGCCCTCGTAATCGAAGAAGGTGTATCGATCATGACACGTAGGCAACAAGCAGATAACTCTTTGACCCTAGTCTCCAGCGCATTCAAGCTTCATAATGCCGCTTACCATTCCGGGTGGTGCGTGCCTGAAAGAGGATTCCGTTCATACCAGGGTACTGGCGTTCTATGTAGCATCGAGATTACAGCCATAGGATCATATCGAACTCGTCTTGACGTCTCTCGGTCTAAAAGTTATGTCTCGTGTCTCCTGTGAGCGCCATGATCTGGAACTTTCTTGGTCTGTGATTTTGGGTCATCGATGCAAGATCTTTAAAAATAGTCCAGTTATCGTCCCTTGACCTCCAGTTTGGTGTTCGGGTGTCCGCTGTCCAAGTTCAATAGTAGGAAATGATCACAGGTATCCAGCAAAATAGAAGGAAAAACATCATTTTGTAAGAGTCCACGTTATTGACAACTCATGCCAGAGCCTGTTCTTCGAACTTAATTTCCCTCCTCATGATCTTTCACACCAAAGTTCATATTTACGTTTCGCCGTTCATAGCTAACTGCAGTATCTTCATATGCACACAGATCGTTTATCATTATCAAGCGGCTAGTATGTATATTGTGTGTACATCTCATGACCTCGTGAATAGTGTCACATGCTCAAAGGAAACGTAAGCCGCTGAACACACATTCAGTCTGCCGAGACAATTGCTAACTCGGAAGGCTTGAAGACACATAAATCTTCACTATCCGCATTAACTTGTTCTTACTTGCTAATGGATTTGCAATTTTCAAGCTGCTTCACCGACTCCTTTTGTTTTGCTTTATTTTCAACATTTGCTTCTTCCCATGGACACTCTCTAAGCCTTCTCCAGCCTTCTTTATTTCTTTTTGTCACTCTATGGATCTCTCACTTTCATTCACAGACATACACGCACGCGAACGCACCCACTTCTTATAAAGAAATTAAAAAGTGACGAAGAACACAATCAGTCGAAAGCTTTGATGAAATATGTGGGACCATCCATAACCAGAGAGGTAAAGAGACAGGAGAAACATTGATCAGCGGCGAAATAAAAGGGAAGAACAGAGCAGATGCCTGACACATGTCAAGGCTCCTGTTGAGATCATACGGCAATTATCGGATTAGTAATAGCACAGAGGAATCCAGCCTCCATCGACTGTCGAAAGGCCCAGACGAGAAAGGAGGATGGCGAAGCCCTGACAAATCCTGCCAGACGTGTTTTCAGACTTCACAAATGTTCCTTCCGGCGCTGGGCATTCCACTTCCGAGTTCAAAATACAACTTACTGCCAACTCCATACATAGACAAGGATTGTGTAGGTTTAGTTTATTCAGGTGTTTGTGGCATATATGTTTATATTTAGATTGTTTGTACAAGTTTCAGTAAAATTATATAATTCAGAAAACCAAGCAAGGTTGTTATAATCGGTACAAATCTTTGGGACCTTACGATACAAACATACGGGCGCTGCCTAGCAGTGTGTATGAAGACAATACGATAGACAATTATATAGACAAGAGGATGGCGAGGACGGTACACGTGTATAGTATATTTATAAAGAAAACACAATAGATCTTTCCGATTTACATTAAATACTTTTGTTCAAACTTTCTTAGAGGCTGACTGACGGGGAAGAAACTCACGCTGTGGTCCAATGACATTTTGCATTCCCCTCCCTCCGCCTCACCGTGAACGCCGTTAACTTAATATAGGATTTTACAAACACACTTCTGACACTAACGTCACCCACCATCTGCTCTAAAATCCTCGCCAACCTTTTGCTCTCTCTTCCCTGTTGTTTGTTTATTAATAAATAAACACGGAAGAGTGCGCCATTTGCAGCAAGTAGTCATTGCGACTGCCGATGGAGTTTGCCGCTGGTGAATGTTGGGTCGAGCGCCACATCAGTCGAGAATACCGATATGGAAATTAGTGACCTGACGAGCAAGGTCTATATTTTAAGGCCACACGTCCTCTCTACAAGATGCTCTCTTGTCGTTGGTAAAGACTTCACTGACAAAGGGATCAGAGTCATCGCGACCTGCTAAGCAGATCAGTAAGTAGTAACACCATGACGACGGGCAAGCAAGCCTCTTTGACAGGGTGAGCTGTAAGCTTCATCTGCGACCTCTGCCTCGGTGTGCACGTGGGCTGACATCTCGGGGTGAGGGCTTTGTTTTGTTTTTGTATCGTGACCTTGCTCTTTCCCACGTGGCATGTATTTTATCTACCACATGTCATCATCTTCCAAGGTTTGGCAAACGAACCAGGAAGACCAGAG
The DNA here is from genome assembly GCA_004794325.1 of Pomacea maculata. Classification (NCBI taxonomy): domain Eukaryota; kingdom Metazoa; phylum Mollusca; class Gastropoda; order Architaenioglossa; family Ampullariidae; genus Pomacea; species Pomacea maculata. The sequence goes on along the minus strand of SRHC01003677.1, from coordinate 167,925 downwards.
TATGGTGGTCTATTCCCAGGTGTTGTATAAAGACCTAACACTGGAGGCTTTATATACATTGGCAGATTTTGCCCGATATCTACCTCATTTAGCAAGTAGAAATATTCTCACATCAATCGCTGTGTTGCACAACTAATTACAAGCCCGAGTCACGCTGAGGACAGATTCTGAGTCAGCTTGGTCAAGGACTCTACACGAAACTCCCTTCTTCCTCGATGTCACAGTCATGGCGCCACTAAATGTGTTTCTACAGGCGCTGCTTCGTCGAGATAATTGTCAGTCTTGCGCCGACAGGAACAAGATCTGCCAAAAAGTGAAGTTGCAAGTTCCGCAGGCGTGTGAGTACGCGTCACAGCACGCCATTGCACAGCCGACCGTCACCCATCCCAGTGACGGATGACGCTTAGGTCACGTGCTAGTGTTTCATACCCTGATGCCGTTACACCGCCCTCGCAGCAGCAGCAGCAACCTGCACCGCATGCACGTGCAGATAGGTTGCAAACTTGCGCTGTTTGAAGCAGGACGCTATTTAGTCTTTTTGTAAGTTCGTTTAAGACGACCCTCACCACCCCACCCCCTCATATCTATAGTCACCCCTTCTCTATATACGACATAAGTACTCACGCATGTTTTTACATGAGAACTCGATCTCACGCAGTCTCTGTACGTGCATTATGTGAACGCCTGCTCCTAACCTGCGTAAGGTAACAAAGTTACTTTCAAATGGAAATCGCTCCCACATAAACTCACATAGCATGAAAAGCAAAGGTATAGTGCAAGTGTTCGTTTAACATATAACATAGGACTGTACATGGTCGACTCCCTTTCTGCTTCCATATGGAGTCCTTTCGTTGTCAATAGGTCTGGTAAGTAAAGCTAATCTTGCCGCTGTTCACCACTCGTCGAGTCAGGACAACAGGTGAGGTATGTGCTCTAGACCCACGAGAAGAATGGCCGCTGTTTAACCCCCTTCGTGGGTAACTTGCGCAGATGAATGGAATCTCACGTGCTGCGTGAAAGCTTTCATAAGCTTTACGAGATATAACAAAGGAGCTTTGTATTAGTATGTGTATACACACTGTCGGTTACGATGCATGAAAAAATAAGAGAGGATCGAGTCAGAATTATGGTAAATTTAAAGGCAGCATTTCAGATTTAACATGAATAGACACTCATTATGCTTATTACAGGTAGGCAACCTAATTCAGTATGTTCAATTCTAAATTGGTGATTGAGAAAAGTTATCTCTGGGAAGACGAAGAATGAGAGAAAACTATATTAAGAAGTTTTAGCACAACACCAGCTGCACCTTAGCAAAAAATAGTCCTCGTTCTCTTTCTCAGGTCGGACACATCGCCTTAGATATCTTAATAAAGCGTAAGAACAATAAAGAATGTGGACCATTCTATAGCAGCCTATCATTGTAGTCTTATGTCTCGGTTTGCTTTGATTTTTCATGTTTGTATTTTACAGTGTTAAGTTTTTTTTTAAAAGGGTCGTTTTATCACATTAATCAGATGAGCACCTATTTTATCCACAATAACAATAGTCTGTATATACTCTGTTTCTGGTGTGCTTTTATTTTGGCATATTACCAATGTACCACTCTCCTGTAGTGAATTCTGATTTCTTTTTCCGTCCTGTAAGTCGTCCTCCGCTTAACAAAACACTGAAACGACCTTCAAGAGTCATAAAGTCACATTGCCGACGGTCAGTGGATCTACATGTACTTGTATGGCATCTGTCTATAGTGTCCCACCCACCGAGCTTTCCATAGGATACACGTAGTCGAGCACGCGCTTGAACATTTCCACGTCCTTACTTTCACTTTAAAAGACAAACACTCAACAACAGGCATCACCTTCAATAACACTCCTACCCTGGAATGTGGGGTGGGCGAGGGCGTGCGCAAGAGAGGGTGTGTTGTGTGTATGAGAGAGGGTGTGCTGTGTGTGTGAGGGTGTGTTGTGTGTGAGAGAGGATGTATAGTGTGTGTGATGGAGTGTTGTGTGAGTGAGAGACGGCATGTTGTGTGTGTGAGGGTGTGTTTGAGAAAGTGTGACTGTGTTTCGCGCAGCATTGTTTCGCGACCTTTGGCGGAAGTTTGTGACGTTGGTTGATGGTGGCGCTAAGAGCCAGGACCGGCGTGACCCGTACTGTACAAACAACACACTCGAAAAGTTCACAGGGCGGGTGACCATCAGACATCGACACGACACCTCTTTTTTTTTTTTTAATGCCCCAGGCAATCTGGGCGAGAATCTTACACAGGACCAGGAAGCTGTACAGGACACCTAAAGCGACATTTTATTTCGCATACTTCTGCACGATACCTACACTTCTCAGCGCCGATATGTCACTGTCGTGTTTAGGTAATGATCAAATGTTCTACTAAAATTGAGTAATTCGCACAAGTTTGCTCACGCCTTGCGGCAATATCGCACTATAGGGGGGAAGAGGGAGTGGGGTAGGAAAAGTACCAGGAGAAAACCGCCGACGCCCAGCCCTCCGAACAGGTGGTACATACAGTGTACCGAGACGAGATGTGAACCCTGACCCTGACAAGCGAGTGTTGTTAACCACTACACTACCGGGCGCCCCTAATAAACCCCGAGGTGACCTGGGTGACAAATTACTCACGTGCACTTTGTACTGGTTCACAAGGTCGCCACAGTACAGTCTTATCAAGACTGCTGTGGGTCCTGGCATTACGCCTCTGACAACATTAAATATATGGCATGATCGCTCAGTACAGTGTAAACATTTTGTGTGTTGTTTGTCAATACAACCTGTGGGACTGACCATCATCACTCCTTCGCTCGGTGATTTAGTTCGCATGTCTTCCTAGATCAGCATCAGCGTCCACAGTAAATTTCCATTGGATGCATTTATTTTTTTAATTAGCCAAGCATGTCGATCCGTTAATGAATCAACTACATCCGCTACTTTCGCCATGCGCAGGAAAACGCACAATATTGAAGTTATGCACAAGAGATCGAGCCGGCATTTCCTCCACCCCTTCCATCCAAAATATTAACATGAACTCCTACCCCCTATAGGCAGAAGTCAATTCGAGCAAGATGGAGAATTTCTGTTTTATCGCTCAATTACGTCATGTGCACACAGTTTAATTACGTCATGTGCACACAGTTTAACTACGTCAACGAGCGCATAATTTAGTGACGTCAGCATGCACACATCTCACTGCAAGCTCTCACTAGTGGTTTTATACTTTGTGCTATGCCCGTGCGTCTTCTAAAGCTCTAATCCTAGCAATGAATGTAAACTCCACTACTTAACTCATCGATGGAAATATTAATTCACTAAATAATGTAAATATAATAAAGCCAAACACAGGTGAGTTTATGCTCAGATTCATGTTGACCTCATTTGTAGGTACCCATGTTTTAACAGGTTAAACTACTTTCTTCACAGTGCCAGGCAGATCAAATGTCACGTACACATACTAGAAAAGATAATACATATAAAAGCTGATGTCAGACTTCTTACAAAGTTGTTTATATACCAGTGCACATATAAATGCATGCACTGTGTGCATGTGCAGGAACACAGAAGCACAGACATGCATCACTTTAAAAAATAAAAACTCATGATCATTTTTCAAAAATATTTTCAAAAGTATCTTTCAAGTTAAAGCATGCATGCAGTTTCAGCAGAAACTTTCTGATACTGAAAACATACTTGTAACAAGGCACTCTTTGCAAGGGGAGAGAAATGGACTTCTCATCAGGATAGTGATATTCTTTCACCAAAATCTCTTTAAGTGAATATAAAGAAGTTATGTCCCAAACTGTGGATGATATAAATCGTACCTCAACTACAAATAAAAAGCATGTCCCTAACCCCCCACCCTCTCCAAAAAAAAGAAATAAAAGCCCTGTCAAGATAAGCTGATATTTTTTCCCAATTATATAATAAACATCCATCAGATTTTTGTAAGTATTAAAACTACATCACAGCAGAAAAAAAGTACTAAATATCATTATCATCAGACAAGCTGCTGTTGCACAAATCTTGAATGCAAATGATATATAGATATGTCAACACCACTGCCAGCAGCTAATACAAGTTCAGTGGAAGCTTTATGTTGCTTGTGACAGATATACATGTTCAATCTGCAGCAGATACAGGTGAGTTAAAAATCATTTTATAACTCTTTATAAAATACAGAGCATTATGCACAGCTTTCCAAGATACAACTGGACATACCTGCAGTTTCTTCAACTAGTCAATGGACTCAATTGCAATATCCTTTCATTTGTTCACAGGATAGTTTTTAAATAATAAAACAAACTCAAAAAAAAGATCTTTCCTACAGGTACAAAATCTTGTTTTATCAGACATACATGAGTTTATTTTATACAAATATTAATGGTTCCTTAAACTTTCATACAAATGTCAGCACCTTTAGAAACAGTTTTTGAAACCACCATTATGGTATTTTTTCCACACAAATATACTAAAATCTTTCTGAATTGTGTCCTGACTGTAACTATCACATACATTATCTAACCATTTCACAATCCACAAGACAAGAATTTAATAACTTTTCAATGTAACACAGCTTTTAACCTTAAAAAAAGAATATACATTATGATACTTTCAGCAGTAAGGTACCAGCATGCCAACTATACAAGAATGCCGAGGTTTCCAAACGTCAGCAATAAGACGTGTATATTTTTCAAGTGTATAGTACCAGTGATGGCAATGCACCCTGGACAAATCACAGATGACATACATAAATAAATGAATAACAATCAAAACTACAGTCTCTGCAAGGCTTGCAGCAAAACAAAGACAAACAAATGTAGGAAGGTGACAGATCACAATGAGCATTTATTGCCCTGTCAATAAATTTATGTACAAAATATTTAAAGCTTTAAATATTGTGGTTAATAGCAATTAATCCCTTGTCTCCCAAATCTACTCGCCCATTGTTTATTTAAATGAAAGGAAATCATTCAAACTGTAAAACATGGTGCATCTTCCATGTACTTCTATGTTCCAATAGCTATTTTTCTGAAAGGCAATCCATTTGAACTAGAAAAAGTCAGGAAGTTTTGAAATTTATTGAACCAAAAGGCAATCATCTAAACTACAAAACATATCAATTCTCTTACTGTCTATGTTTCCATTGCTGTTGTGCTGTAAGGCAATCACTTAAACTACAAGACTTATGTACTTCTCAATCTAAAAAGAAAACCCTACATGCAAATAGCAACACATTTGGAAGTGTTCCATATTACTACAATGTATGATAACAATAAAAACATTTTTATCTGTGTATATCTTTCTGGATACTCTAAAATTTGACAGATCCCTAATGTTCCAGCTTTTCGATGGAAAAAACCTTAGCAAATATGAGGTTTAAGTCACATAACATACAGTAGGATATAAAATATGGTCAGAGTAAATGTTGAACAGCATGAGAATCAGATAATTTTGATGGGATATGTTTAGGGGTTCTCTGAATTTTGTTAAATGAAAACTTTTAAGGAGATAGCAATCTGGCTTGTGTTTCTCTTCAGATATGTTCAAATAAATTTAATTGATTTTTAAATAAGACTTATTACTATCACTATTTTGCAAACAGCTATTTTGTCCAACATAGGTTGCTCAATGTTAGCAAGGAAACGTGTAACCTCCAGGTTTGATCTAAAAGGAAGAAACAACAACAATGGATCTCAGAAAATTTTATGCTCTTACAGTGGAAGAAAGAACTGCAGCAAAGTCTGAGGTATCTGTCTACATGGCTTTAGCCTACCCGTCTCAAATAAGATACTTGAAGAACTTCAATGAGCAGTAATCAAGCATCATCTTAACCTACTACAATCTAGTCAAGCACAGGTCTTGGTTGGACAAATTTAGGTTTGGGTTCCAAAACTTCTGAACTCAAAATAAATAGCACAGTACTGCAGTGCCTTTCTTATCAAGTTTATAAACACAGAGAAATACTAATGTCATCAACAACAGTTGCTGGACACACTTGCTGAATTATCTGTAATCATGAGATAGAGTAAGCAAGTTTTACAAACCAGCAAAATAGCACCAAACTGTTAACATCTTGAACTTTATTTTTCTGAAGCATTACTCTGAAATATTTCTATTATACCAAGCAGTACGAACTGGACAAAGATGTTAAGGTAAAGGATCACAGCACACAAATAACAACACCCTCCTCTCAGAGGCCAGATCTAGGCACCTCTTACTGAAATCTGCTCCATTTTGGTGAATAATTAAAGCGATACAACACAGTCTTCACTTTGATGATGGTGTTCTTGATGCTGCTCCTTCAACTTTCTCCCTTTCGTCCCACCACAAAAAAAAATATATATATATATGACTGGCAAGAGGATTCTTGATGACTAGGATTTTCTGCAGTATGAAGATCAGTCTAATGAAGCCACCAATAACACAATCTCAATCACAGATAAGATCATTCATTTCTTTTTACTCCCAAAGCTCCAACTGCCTCCAATATCAAATCTCCAAACAAAATGGATACAAACAAGAAAAACTGGTAAAAACCAGAAATGTCTTCGCAGCAAACACTATATTAGTGTTTCAAAGACACTACATGAATGTGTCTTACAAAATATGTTTTTGTATCAGCAACAAATTGTCATAAAGTCATTCAGCACTTAAGTCCACACATGCCATAGACCAGACAGGTCTGTAGAACAGCTAGGAATGTTTCATACTGCTGGGCCAGGCTATATTGGCTCCAAGACGCTTGTATGTGAAGAAGCATTCCTTCCCTTTTGCCAAGGTGTCTTTCTTGAGTATTTGTGGGCACTGGCTGTCCATCAACTGGGTTTCTACAAGTCCATACAATAAAGCTTTTTAAAAATTCATTTTTCTGAATGCTACCTCCATAACATTCCACTACCACATGCCTCCCTACATTTTTAACATCACAACATCAACACCTAATAACCCAACCCAATCCACCCACCTACATTAATATTTGACCATAATTATGCTCTCACAATAACTTCAAAAACTAATAAAAAAAATTGATAAATGCTTATCAGAACTTACCTTCTCCATCACATAACAAGATCAGACCATAGTCCTGGGGATTGGTGATCTTAAACTTGTGTGCAATCATGGCACCTAAAGAGCAAAGACAGTATTTCCATTTAATAGAAATATATTGACACAGCTTTCAAGATCCTTACAGAATATGATACACAAAACCCCAAATCCTAATACACTCTTCACTGTGAAGGTCTTCACTTACAGACATCTTTTGTGGTCATGTTTGGCCGCACTGGCAGTGTTTTCCAGATTATTGTATCACGTAGCTCATCTGGGAATCCGATCTTCAGAAATCCTTGCACTTCCCCAATTGTAGGCAAATGGCCCTACACAAAATACAATGAAACCAAACAACACGATAATTATAATTTTCTGTTTACACTGCTAAAAGGATGCAAGCAAACTTTCAACTGATCCATTTCCTACAAACAAAATGATCTATTTCTAACATCAGAAAGAATCAGCATACACAACTTCCCAAACTTAACCCATGGATGGAAACAGCAGCTTGAGCCTAATTTGTACCACAATAGTTAACACTGACAATGGTTGACACTCTTCCCATGAGAGCTAAAGCAAGCACCAGAGGAAAATGGGGAAAGAAAAAAACGCTAGGGAAAAAAAGCAGTACGAGTAAACTTTAAAGATAAATTTGCAAGTATTGATTCTGAAAATAAAAGAAGAAATATAAATATTTTGGCTAAATGAGGTGAATGAAAATAGTTACCAAGTTAAAGATGTAGCTGAACTATGAAAAAAAAGGATTCCTTAATTTTTAGAAAAAGTCATTAATTCACTGATATCTTTACTGATGACATTAGTGTCTTTCACAATCTCTGAATACAAATGGTACGATTTTCAGTATTTTACCACAAAGCAAACACAGTACAAATTCATAAAAGCTCCTTTCAAGAAGACCAACAAAATAAAGGGATAAGTCAAACTCAAGAACAAACAATCCTTACCTCCAATGAAGCTGTTTTGTTCTCGTGTGCCTCCTGAAAGTTTTTCAGAATGAGGACTGCACTGCTGAGGGTGGTAAGGTAATAACCACCCTCACCTGTTAGTACAGATGGTTGAAGCAAGCCCCACATGTAGTCAGCCTCAATTTCAGCAGAAACCAAGCCGCAGTGCACCAGTACATAGATCAGCAGTGGAAGAAAATCTGAAGAGAAGGCAGACAGCCTTAATGATAAGCCACAATATTTTGTTAACATGAGAGGGACAGAAAAATGTTTAGTCTGAAAACCACAACAGAAGGTCGGTTATTCCTTTCTCTGTAGGTAACACTCAAGAACATGCACACAAACACACATAATTAAGTAACTGCAAGTCAATAAGAGATAAACATACCATCAGCACCAAGTGATGCTGGACCCCTGCAGGGAGCTTGCTGTTTACCCTGCAGGAAAACATAAAAAACAAAAAAACATCAAGAACTCAGAACAATTTGTTTTCATGCATACCCTACGTGTTAAAAGTATATTTTTGCCTTGAAATGGCAAATTAAAATTCCTTTATAGATGGCAGAGTGAGATAATATACCTTGACACTGGCATAGATGGCTGAGGTGGCACTGAGCAAGTTTTCCAGTTTTTTGATGGGTGAATAGGCACGTTGCATTTTGTCGAGATGATGTTTAATGGTCTCCATGTCACTGCCTTGAGGAGGAATTAGCTCAGGCTGCGCATCAACACAAGCACATGCAAGTGTCAACACACACACACGTGCATGTAATGTATGCACATAACTTACAAAAGTTTAAAAGCAAATGATATCTAAAGTTTAAGAAAAGCCATAAGAGTAAATGGCAAAGGGAAGGTGGGTGCTGTGCATGTGCATGCATACAGGTTTGTGACAAAGTGAGTGTGATGCAGAAAGAGATTGGCTTAATGATTTATGTTTTCCATTTGCTTGTTAGGAGCCTTCAAAAAGTACACCACAACAAACACTAGTGCACAATGTGGTAAATTCTTTTCAGTGCTAAACCATAATAAGCAGCAAATTATGCAAAGAAGTGCTATCAATCTACCTTGATACCTATCTCCTCCGCAGTCTTTGTTCGAGCATACTTGATGTTCCTGGACATCAACTCAAGGCTATTGTTTCTGAAAAAAGAAAAAACATTTTAAGAAAATGCAGAAGTGGCTGAAAATGAATAAATCAGAAAAAGGTAACTGTAAAATAGATACATGCTTACTACTTTGTTAAATGGGACCAACATGACTGTATACTTTAAAACATCATCTGTCACCTTCAAAATGTAAATTTAAAGGCTTATCAGTATCAAAATTATGGAATGTTTCTCCAACTGACCACGCTGTCAAGCTGTGCACTTAATATCTGACTACCCACCGTCCATGATAGTCCACCAGCAAACGATAGATGTGATGCTTCAAAGGTCTCAAGACACACATATGAAGTGTTGTTTCAATGATGGCATCAATGCTGAGAATTTCATTTGTTCCAAGCTGTTCAGGAAAAAAAAAAACTTTCATGAAGACAGACCTGATAGTGATGTCAGCTGTTGACTGCAGCTTTTCCGTGCTCCTTTAGGGGAGAAAACCCTCATCTTCACCCATTTCAGTTTCAGCAAAGACCTTAAGACCTTGACATACCTAACACTTATGATGATTTCACCTACTGTTTCATTCTCTTTCTCTCCAAATAAATCCTACATACAGAGGAACAATTATATTGCACTCCATTTGACATTTATTTTCTCTCAAGATACTGAAGTACATAAGTGTAAGAGGTAATGACAGCCAGAATAAGATTTTTAAAAATTAAAAAAAAAATTTTTAAAAAAACAATCGCACTCTACATTGGAGGCTGGGGACAGAAAAAAAGTCTCCAAGTTTTTCTTTCCTTTTGACCTAAGAGGTCTGTTGGGTCTGTCTTGCCTGTCTCTAACATTTTCTTTCTTTTAACTAAAAGCTTAACAAGTGACACTGTATATACACATCCCCCTCATACACACACATGGGTTCCATGACACACATGTACAAAGGGTTCTATGACAAGAAACTGAAACGTCACATTACCTTTGCTCTCTCCTGTTCTATCTTGTCTTCTAATTCCCCTTCTCCATGTTTTACAAGATAATTTTTTATTCCTGTCATGAATTGACGGACCTGTATAAAATATGCAATGAATATTCCTTAAAACTAATACATTTTTTTAAAAAGCTAATAAACTTTTACGTTTTTCTCAATAATTATTTTAATTTAAATATCTCACTAAATAACGCTACAAAAACCAAACCAAAACTAATGTGCATTGGTAGACATAACCTTGTACAAATCTGAAGAGTCCTCTCATTACTGACTTACGTTTCTCATGACATGATAAGGGTTTCTGTCTTGACTATCAACAGTACACTGGATGAAATTCTCAACGGTGACTCCAAAGGTGGTATTCTTGTCTTGTGATAGCCTAAAACCAAAAAATATTTCCTCAAAACAAAAAAAAATCTTTACCAGTGTTTAGGTAACTTATGTCTACTTATCTATTTGTCATAGTCAAGGGATATCTGAATCCTTCTGGACAGTCTGTTTTAATGAAACTGCTGTGACCAATATCACAAGCTGCTCTCCCCCAAAACTTAGTCTCTGGGAAACTTCTGTTATAAAAGAAGTTACCTAACAATATCCAACACATTACAGAGGTGCACAAGCTACTTGCCTGAGAATATAATCATGAATCTTCCCACCAGGGTAGCTGGTCATCTTTCCACAAGGAGAAGCTGTAAGTTATGTCACATGTGAATACTTTTTAATAACATCTTCCTTGTTTTTATGAAATAACTGGAAAAAATCTGAATGTACATATCTCAATAAATGCATATATAAAGACCTAAATGAACATGTACCGAAGTATGGAACAAACATATGAACTTTAAACTATTCTCAAACTGATAACCATAAAGCCCAATATAAAATGTAAGACTAAATAGTAGCAGATAAACTCACAGGCCAAGGGTTGTATCTGTTGCCTCAGAGAAGCATCAAGATATGGCAGGTTGTCAACTAGAACTTCATCGGCTGGGTACAGACTGTTGTTCATAGCATCCTTCTGGCCTACAGTCCGTGCTTTCTGAGACTTGACATGATGACAGTTGATTACATCTGGACAGGTGGAGCTCAGGTGCATGTTCTGCTTCCCATGATTGGAACTAACACATTTTGCAGGGAGATCAATCGTCTTGTTTGGTGGTGAGTGCCCCACATGTGGAGGCTGCTGATGCCTGGAGTCTTGTGAATTGTGTGGGCACGTCAACTGATGATGAGAAACTGTCAGGCTTTGTTGCTGATGAAGGTTTGAGCCTGTGCCTGTGTTGTGTGCAGGTTGGGACACGGATCTGGTTAAAGGTTGAGCATGTTGCTGAGACGGCTGCAGATGATGCCGAGTCAGGTGCAGCAAGGGCAATCCAGGCTGTGACTGACTCATCTTCACTCTACTGTGATGGTCAGACTCACATGTATTAGTGTCAAGTTCTGCCATCGGAGTGCTTACCTCACTCTTGCTATTACTGCCCTCATCATCAACTTGATGACCACCACTGCCAAGTGCTGACTGACTCTGTTGTGTCCTCGAGTGATGATCATGGAAGTTTTCATTGGCTTCTTGCCACTTTTGTACCCTCTCTTGCAAATCCATTGCTGGTGGTAGATGGGATGCAGAAGACTTTATCAGACTGCCCACAATTCCTGCTTCCCAGGGCTTACAGAAAATGGTGCTACAGCTACTGGTGGAGGGTGGAGCATAAGGGTCAAAGTTATCATACTCAGACAGGGGCTTACTGCCCTGGATTTTGATCTGTGTTTGGATGGGTCGCACCAGAAGTTCTGGCATTGCACATGAAATTATATCCTGCATGGTGGAAGACTCTGAAAAATATGAGGCCCGGTTGACCCCTTTGTTATGTCCTTGTCTCTGCTGATACACAGGAAATTTGCCAAGCGAAGGTCTAAATGATGATGGACCACTGTCCAGCAAAGTGTCCTCCTCTAGCACAAAAAGGTTGTCATCAAATGACATTTGTTGTGGATGATACGAATTCTGACAGCTCGCTGAGTATGGCGACTGCTGGCTAGTGAGGACTTTGGTGCCCAGCTTTAGGCGCTTAAACCGCTCTTGCCAAGCAGGTTTCTTCTGTGCTAGCCTGGCCATTTCTTGGGGTGTTCTTACACTGTTGCTTCTGCTAATCCCTGTGTTGAGCTTACGAACTGCAGCATGGGAAGGCTTTAATTCAAAATCAAACTTGTCACTGTCACTGTCTTGACTTTTCACTGCATCAGGAGAAAGTATTGTGGCCAGAGAAGGCTCCTTTGACACATGCACACCCTTCAAATTATTTTCTGTATCACCAAACTGACCGGCACTTGATGGTGCAGAGCGCCTGCGAGATTTCAGCTTACTGGCTCGCAAGCGCTTGTCCCTCAGAACAATGGCATCCGCTGGTTCTGCATAGATAGGACTAGCCAGTGTGGCAAGGGAGGACTCCGATGATGACTTTAGTCTTGTTAGTCTGTCCATGTGTGGTGGACATTTGACAGGTGCCTGAGATGGAACAAGGGAAACAATCTCAAGCTGTCTGCTTTTGTCAGTCACGGCAGATATGCCATCAATTTGCTGGTGTGGCTGTTTGGGTCTCTTAAACACAATCATCTTGGAAAAATCTGACACAGCAGTCACTGTAGAACCTTCATCATAGACATGCCCTCTGACACTGCCATTTCGCACACTGTCAGTGTCATAACAAGAGCTGCGCCATATGTCTTCATAGTCACTCATTTTGTCAGACAAACTGCTTCTGAAATAGCTGGGCTCTGGAATATTCAACAACTCTACTGGCGTCATGGAATACAAGTTGGGTTTGCCTTTAGGTCTGTGCCCGGACAGTGACAAAAAGTCTGTTTGACTGCTAGCATCCGACATGGACTGTGGAGCAGCAGGTACGAGCTCAATGTGGGGCACGGCGATGTTGCTTTCCTCCCAACTGCTGTCTAATGAGGGAGTTGTGACATTAAGTTCACGCAGCCTGAGGAGGTGGGGCCCAAACTGCCTCGTCTTGCTCTGTTTGTCACTGCTGTCATGGAAACTCACCACTGAAGGCACTGTTTTACAACCAGCCTCTAAAGGTCTATGGCCTGCGTTCATCTGGGCATGGAAGTGTTCCGTAAACACCTGTTTGTGTTCCTGCTGCAGATGGTGACTGCTGGAGAACTTGGACAAATCAGCCGCCGAGTGGGCAGGAACTGCAGCTATTGGTGTAGCTGCGCGGCCTTCGTGCTGCGTCCTTATGATGCTAATTGGCTCACTGCAGGATTTATGAAGTGGTCCTGTTACTAACTGAGGTGTAGGACTTTTGCGAGACACAGGTGACAGCCAGAAGTCTGCAAGCAGACTAACAGTATTCAGTCATTTCTCTAACGATAATTTCCACTGCTAATTCTATAAATTATTGTCTTTAAAGTGTAGAAAGTAGGAAAAAATTAGTAGACTATGTTTTGAAAAATTAAAAATGGATAAGCTCAACAGCGATTTTATTTTTTAAATCATGATCGTTAATAATAGCAAACTGAAATGGAGTGCTATCAACTCAAGGATCAACAGCTAATCCCTAGTGTGCATGCAAGGTGACATTGATATTTAAAAAAAAAACTAAGTCCTAAAACTTGCATCACAGACTGTGTAACTGATCTCTAAGACATATGGCAATGCTAATAATGCAAACAGCTTCTAAGACAACTCATTAACAGTTGGATCAAGTTGCAGTAGATGGCCTAGCTCTCAAAAGGCTATTAACAGCTCCATCATGCTTATGACCTGTGAGAAGAAATCTAATGACTACACCTTTGCTGCAGCCATAGGTAAAATGAAATAGCATATCCTCACACAAAAATGCCTTGCTTCAATAAAGGAAGCTCAGTCCTTTGAAATGTAGCAATAAAACATGAAGGTTTCCCCCCTGCCATTCCTCCAATCTTAAGGAACAAAAACTTAACACTGATGTCTTTGTCCATAGAAAATACCCTACAAGTTGATTTCTAGCCTTTAACAGAGTAACAATTGCTGTCTAACCTTGTCCTAACATGGCAAGAGATGACAGTTCACGTGATGAGCGAGCTTGAAGGATTGCCACAGGAAGTGTAAGGCGGTATGGTAGCTCATCACTGCCAAAAACAAAATTATGCAAATTGAAATAGCAGTAATGCATCTCAAAAGTATGTATTATGACAGCTGATGTGAACTATTGGCATTTCCTACAAGCTAAGCATCATGAAAACAACGCAATTTTACATCAGAGATGTCAGCATCAATGAATATTTCAATTCTTGATTATTGTCACAAAGCAGAAGAAAAAGATGTGGACTGCCCCAGCTCCATATCTTACAGATTCTCCATGTAGTGTGCAATAAGAGCAGGAATGGAGTGGAAGAAATGCACAGAGCCCTGCAGGCGCATCCCATAGTCAGTGGCCTCTATCAGGTAGTGGTCCACGTTGGCTCGATCATTCAGCACATTCTGTACTGACAGAGCCAGCGACAAGGCCTGACTTGACTTGCGGACAATGAATACCTGAAAGGATAAATATTCCATCAGATGTCATTTCAAGCACCATCGCTCTTACTGCCTTCTTCTGTCCATACACTGGTCTCAGCACGAGCAATGCCACTGAATGGGCATCACAATACTTGACAAAATCTATGACAGATTTTTTTATTTTTATAAATATATCTATCACATATAAACGTGTGTTATCTCTTCATTATTCTCCTTTACTCTCAGGTACCTGAACATCAAGTAATTTATTAGCAGTAATTAGTAATTAATTGCAGTAAAAATTCTTGTTTACAAATGTAGTCTGAAGGCAGGTGACTGATCCTAAGCCATGTTAGCACAAGGCACACTCACTCCCGTCTCTCTGTCTTTAAGCAGGTGCACAGCTCCAGCACGGCTCATCTGGGACAAAAGCCAGATGGAGTGAGTTTTGGACAGTCTCTCCACTGTGCTGATAGGCCGGAGTTCTCCACCCGAGGGGCCCACATGACTATCCCCATCTTGTGACGACATTGTTGTTGGCATTGGTGGTGTCATGGTGGATGTTGTCGTCGTATCTACAGTCTATTGTTTAAAAGAAAAAATTAAATTCACATACAAACTTATCAGAAGAAGTGCTTCAGTCCTTGTTACACTGGTTCATTATGTAACCATGTGTACGCTAACATTTTTTTCATTCCCATACACAACATTTTTTGCATAGTAAAATTGTAATGTAATACACCGACTGACCAAAACTGAAACAGAAACTAAAGAATGGACAGCAATGTCGCTGACAGACTACCTACCATCCATTCACCTCTCAAGCTGTTTGAACTGAGTTAAACAAATGCTGGTGTTTTTTTTTTAAATGTTCCACTCCCTGGAGAAAATAATCTGGGTGCGTTAAAGGAAAGGTAAAAAGGGCAGCGGCTACCCCGCTCGGCAAAGGTGCGTTTGTGGGCCTACCCTGCTCCGAGAGCCGAAGTGGTTAGGATCAAAGGCGAGCGGCGACTGCGAGTCTCGGGTGATGAGGTCGTCGTGTCCGCTGTCGATGGACAAATTGTCGCTGCCGCTGGAGGTCAGGAGGCTGGGGCTGCTCCTGCAAGAGACAGTGCAAGGTTCAAACACACGCTTGCTCCTGCAAGAGGCATTGCAAGGCTCCGACACGGCGAGGTCTCGTGGTGTTGATGCAGCTGCTTGTGCGTTGGTCGTCGACGCCACCGTCTGACCTTATTCTCAGCAGACCGAAGCGTATTAACGGATTTTAAAAGAACTGCGCCTTCAGCTGACAAATCTCGGCAACAAACCAGCATTTACTCGCCAACTGTTTTCTTATATTAATGGAAATGGTGGTGGGGGTGAGTTCGTCAAACGACACCAGCACTACGTCACTTTGTACTGTGTGCGTGCGGGTGCGTACCACAGCGCGCACGTCACATGGAGGAATGAAACTCGCGAGTCTGTCGAGTCTGGCTACAGACTAGGGGCGGCGTTGTTTTGATGTCTCCAGTCCCAGCGGTCTGTGCACCTAGGGTCCCCCTGTCAGGCAAAGATAAACGACAGTCTCACTGGCCCCGTGAACTTGTTTCAGCGGGCTGATACCCACCCGCTGTTGTGGGGCGAACTATTATGTGTCATCAGTGTTTGGGAGGGAGAAAAAATAGGTTATAATGATGGCTGTTTATATTAGGCCGACATTCTCTCTCATCAACAAAATTGCAACAAGCGGGCACACGCACGTGCACACACACACAAATGGGAACGAATAAGAATTAAATAAAATGATAAGGGAACGAACCCCTCGAAAAAACTTGTCACATGTTTCTCTTGTGTCTTATGTACGCGCGTACGACCGACACACACACACGTTCACACATATTGACTAAGCATGACAGTTACTAAAAATAGAACACAAGAGAAGCAGCATGAGGCAGACTGCGTGGACATGACGAGCGATATGTAATAAGAGACCATACAAACTCCAGAACATCATATCATATCAAATCACCGAAAATCATTGTGTCCTTCGATGCAGGAGCATTTCCACTTTGGGAGCTGTCGCTGGGCGGCTTTTTCTTTTAAATGTGAGAATTAATGGTTTACTGGTGTGTAATAGAGTAAGTTGTTTACTGGTGGTTGAGTAGTTGTTTGCAGAAGCTTTTATCTGCTGGATTACAACTTCAACAATTATTTTACTCGCCATTGACTATACGCATCACCCGTGCTTCTGCCTTTCACTGTATGTGTGTTTGTGTGCGTGTGTGCGAGAGAGAGAAGAGAGAACGCTCGGATGTTTATTTGAGAGGGAGTGACAGTAAGCATCCGGGCTCTAAAAATAGGTGCGACATGTAGCAAAAGAACAAGCGTACACTGGACACGATCTGAACCCAGAAGGTGATCCTCACAGTACAGACGACAATGGCTTCATAGTTGCACCATCGGACTACCAGAGAGTGAGAAGGACAGAGGGGTGGGGAATAGGGGAGACAAACAGTGCATCAGGTTCCTGATGCCACGCCTGACACAACAGACACCATATACACCCACCCTGTCATGTTTCCATGGTGTCTGCTGGTTGCTCCAGTAGACGAGAAGAAGGAATCGTTGCCCAGTGTGTCGCCCGAGTGCAGAGTCATGCTGGGAGGACACCCATTCTCCCCACTCGCTCCCTCCGCCTCTTCGCTTCTCTCCCCTTGCGGGTACGGGTAGATGTGACTCAGGTCATTCAGCAAGAGATCGAGGTCATTGGCGATGTTGGTAAGCATCTGTCACAAAGTTAAAAATAAACAGTGAATTACAATTTTAAAAACAAACAAAAAGCTTCCAAAATTGGAGCGATTAGTTTTATTTCAAAATTACAGCCGAAAATGTAACAACTCAGTGAACAACAAACAAGAAAGTGGCCGACAGGATGCCGTGGACGGGGTCGTCATCATTATGCATGCCACCTACACTGACATTGCCCTCAAGACCAGCCTTCGGTTTCCGTGGGTGCGTCAACAGCACAAAGCAGCGAGGTGCACTGGTGTCCACACACCGTGGCCTGGCCTCTCCCTGTACTGTGGCAAGGTGTCTACAGGACTGTCTACTCTGCACATTCAGCTCAAGATGCCCCGACAAGCCCTCGCACCTCTCCCTGGCGACCCGCCATGCCGAGCGAGTGTGTCCTAGCGACACCACCAAGTCCCCTCGTTCCTCCAGACCTCGTGTGAGAGTGGTGCGGGGCCGGCAAGTCCTCCCTTGGGAATGAAATGTCTTGAAATGTCTATCTGCTGGTTTCAGGCCACCAGAATTTTGGAAAGCCTGGGAATATGAGCGACATACGGCTGCACACCATGTGCTGGAGGAAGAAGGGAGCTGGTGGGGGATGAGGGGGCGGGCGCTGGTATGAAATCCAAAGAAAAGCTGGGCAACGTGGAATGGCTGATTCTTGCCGAGTAAACTCTTTTGCTCAATGTCTTCAGAAATTGCATCACCCAAGTTTATTAACTGCAAGTTCAAGTTTTTTAAAGTCTCGAAAAGGCTTACACAAAGAAAATATATTATTTAAAAAAACACAGGCGAGAAAACGAAAAAAAAAATAAATCTCCCAGACCTGAATATGAACGAAAAGTGACATTTTTGAAAATAAACACCTTATTAATAATGACAAGGAATATATGACTGCCTTGCATCAAATGTGATAACATAACACGGCATATTCTGTCATTCCGATACACACCAATAATTAGGGTTAAAAGTTAACTAACTAAATGACAATTTTTAGGTTAAATTATAGAAAAATGTAAGCAATATTTTAAAGACCTTATTTCCTCCTGTGCACATGACATTTTGAAAGATTAGAAGTACTAACACAATCAAGGACTTGCCTCTACTAAGGGAGGACAAAGTACAGGGAAGACCGTCCTCTACACGTCTCGCAAGTCCTCGCCACCACCTCAACCTCCGTCACACGTCTCGAGTTTCCGCAGCCTGTCACGTGTCACTCAACACTCAGGTAAACACGGTTTCCTCTTTCTGGCTAACATCACTATTATTTTTACGTCTGACCCTGTGAACCTTACGCCATACAATTGTAAGGAATCATTATCAGGTTCACAGCTGCCATGGCAACGTGTCATAGCGATGGACTTTACAGGGTTTTTTTCCTGGTTAGATTGAAGTTTTGCTTTCACTCGGTGGGAGGCAGGGGAAAGAGATAAAACGATTTTTTAAGCGAAAGTGTTTGCAAGTCACAAGTGCACGTTGATTCACGTTCCCTGTCGTACTACCTTCCGGTGGTTTAAGAAGTTATAAAACACGGAAATGCGGGGGACCCGCCTATTCCACCAAAGGTATATTCGTCCACAACCTCAGTCGATTTGAAAAATTACTGATCAAATTAACCATCATTAGAATGACATCGGTATCATCACCCCAACCCTTCACAAACACACAGAGAGAAACGAAGATGAGATCAAAATTCACGGCAAAAAGATAAAGTTCCAATAATTAAAAAAAATCACAGCAGCCACTAAATACAAGAAAATACATTTTTTTTCTCTAAAAAGAAACAAAGGAGACTACGGTAAAATTCCTTGATAGTATTAGTGAAAACTGTCACAGACGTGTTGATATGCATGGCTGTGGCCCAATCAACTCCCACGATGGCCACATTGGCGGCAACTGGTGGAATCGACCTCTGACTGATGCCCTGTACGTCACTGTATCATCGACACGTTACATGTTACAGTTTCTGTGCATACAGTAAACTGCCGCCATGTTCACTTGTACAAAACGATGCTTTTCATTTTTTCTCAAGTCTCAAAGATATGTCGCCTTTTTACTCAGGCGCACACAGACTCAAATGAACCAGTCGGCCATGAACTCCATCCTCGTCGACATCAAACGTTCCATCAGAAAAGTCCTCAGCACAGCGTATTTTTTGCCGTCGGTAAAAACCTGATCCACCTGTGACAGCTGGACTTTTTTCTGCCATCTAGCCAGACAGCCAAACCAAAATGAAGAGACAAAAAAAAAAAAAACACCAAAAAAACCGGAGCCCGACGAGCGAGCCGTCACCTGGTGGACATGACCTGCACCTGTTATGCACAGGTAACTCGCAAGTCCAGTTCGCCGTCTCAGGTGTTGCTGGAGTCCCCGCCGCTGATGGTGGTGTTGTTGCTACAGATGTCGATGGCTTACCTTGAACGCTCATGTTTTTTTGCCGGCGCAAATACAACTTGAAACAAGAGTTCTCACGGCAAAGACCGTTTGTTAATGACGCGAGACGCAGTTGCTACCTGTGCAAAGACCACCAAGTCAGAATAAGCTCACAGCAACCTACCTACGATTCCGACTACAACAAAACAACGAGTCAGCGAGTTTTATCCCCCTTTCTGTTTACATGAGGACGGGTTTCACCTCTGATTAAAGTCTAAACAACTATGTATTTATACACCACTTCATAAAAAGTAGTCCTCACATTCTTTGTGGGGTTAAGACAGAGTAAAGTGTTTTGTCAGCAATTTTTAAATCAACAGTCCAGTGTTTTTAAACATTTCATCAACTGCTACATCACTAGACTAACTGCACACTTAAGATAAACTGTGAACTCATTTCAACTGCATCAGCATCTTATGTAAAGAAATTACAATTATTCTATCAACGAAGATGTTACAATAGCGAAGAGCGAGTTTAACCACTTCGGTCACATCTTTGGAACTCCCTCTCTACTCACGACTGATGTCCGAATGTGAAATAAGTGAGAATACTTTTGTATGATCATTTTCTGTTATCTCAACAGTGCTTTACATTTCTGATTCAACACATTCCGTCGCAGCAAGAATGACAAATGTCATCCATGTGTCATCTGACCAGAGAATCGTTCCAAAATGGTTCCGAAGTGGCGGAAATTTAAATATTTCTAGAGTAAAAGTTCCCCTGCTCAGCACTGTGAGCCCTACATGTCTGGCAGACTGAAGAAGCCTTGCCAGTGTGTAGAGAAGCACTCGGGTCATCACCTGTACGATCCTGTCAAACAGCGCCATCTGGGACTCCCAGCATGCACCCCGCTCCAGACGGCAGCAGCACCCAGGGTTGTCTGCACACTACGCCACCCTGCGATGTTCGGCGGCCTGCCGGGTGGACATCCCGCCATTGTGCGGTGCCGAACCGACGCTCCGAAAACACGCACGCATGGCAGATGACTGGCAAAAGGTGTGTCACCTGTCCACTTCACCCGGTCTCTCCGCTTGTCCCTTCTTTACCTGACCCAGCCTCGGCGTTATCTACCTGTCGTCCTTGATAAACACACAACTTTACGTGTCATGCTGCCAATCCAGCGCCCACCCGTATCTGTCCGCGCTACTCCAGCTCCAAACACTTGTCTGTACTCGGTGAACCTGATGACCCTGGAGCCTCGTTCTGGAACAGCGATGACAGGAGGGCACCGGGTGCCCCGAGCTGCACACCCAACTCTCTTGAAATCGTCACAGTTGGGAATCTTTGTCGAAAAAGTCTCGAATCTTCGGACTGTGCCTCACAAAGACGTTAAGCTCGGCGCAGGTAACAACCACCTGTCAGCCCACCCCAGTCACCTGCGAGGAGCATACTGCCTCCCTGCCGTGGACTCAAGGGCAGACGACTGCATCACCACCAGACCGACAGGGATTCGGGGCATCAGACGACGGACGACTTCAGTGTCGCAGGCTTAAGGACCTGTCAATCTCGCCAGGACGCAAATCACGTGACCCACAGGTGTCGGGCAGCGGAACTGTGCATCTTCGACACGCAAGTCCGCCCACCAACACCACCTCAAACGGCGGGGCAGGCAAGTCGGTTAATGACGTCTGCCTCAGCCATCCTCACGATTAGGTTTTCGTCGTCCTCCCAGCCTCGTCCCCGCCAGACGCACGGCCCGGGGAGTGGACGGTTTTGGGGAGGCGAGTGGGAGGAGGAGCGTGGTGTTCGCCAGGTAATGGTGACGAGGAAACAAAGTGTGAAAAGACTGCACGGGGGGAGTGGGGGGAGGGGAGATAACGAGAGGGCCTGAGCTTGTTTTTTCTTTCTTTTTTTTTCTTTCTGTTTCTTTTTAATTGCCCTGTGTCTGGTCTGAAAGCATTTATGTCTCTTGGGTCCCACTGGCAGGAATGTGGCGAGGGGAAGATCTATTTCTCACCGTCACGACACTGAAAGCTCTTGACTTTTGACTGCGCCATTCTTCACACACTCGCGGGCGGTAAGTCGGCCCCGACACTGCCGCACCTCCGCGGCTAAAAAAGGTCACTTCCGACCCTTGTGTGCTACAAAGTTCTAAGGTTAACAACGAGGCAGACAACCTTTAGCCGTCAGTTTACACGTCACATCCTGCTTCGTCCGGCCGTCTGGTCGGCTGTCTGCACCTTTCGTCGGAAAAAGTGTTTTTTATGGTCTAATTATAAGGTAAAACACAAGGTCTGATGACAAGTCTGACGACATCGGAACCGGGCCTCGCCAGCCCCGACGACCATCTGCACGAGGAAATGAAACAAGCCCCGTGAGCAAAGAAACGACCAAAGTGTGATTAAAACCTGAGTTTTTGTCCCTTCTATAAACTGCAGGTGCTTAAAGTGCAGCATCACCTGTCCACACACCTGTGTCACCCAGCTCAACATTCTCAGAGGTGGGAGGATTATTGACATCCGTGACCAAGTTTGGTCTCAACCTGCTGGAATTTTTAAGGACAGAATTGTATGTAACAAAGCTTCGCCTCAAATGACAGGAATTTATAGCTAGCCTAATTGTTGCCTCAACCTACAGAGGACAGGTAAGACTGTATACTTCTATAACCG
Organism: Pomacea maculata; assembly: GCA_004794325.1. Classification (NCBI taxonomy): domain Eukaryota; kingdom Metazoa; phylum Mollusca; class Gastropoda; order Architaenioglossa; family Ampullariidae; genus Pomacea; species Pomacea maculata. Next base: position 145,504 of record SRHC01003677.1, on the reverse strand, counting down.
AGCTTTATAGGAGGAGTGAGGGGGTCGAGAGTGCTCCTTCAGGTGAGACGAACTTACATGTTACAACACGACCTGGCGTGTAAAATGAGAAGGAATCAGCGTGGAGGGACGAACTGCCAAGGTTTCAAAAATACATGAGAACAGTTTTCATACGGCAGTCGTTCGTCTGATGGCCAGGTAAAACCAGGTGTGTCACTTGATCAGGCGGATCAGGTTGGGGTGTCATCTTCTGAAGGTAGCAATGACATCTTGAGAAAGCTTTGGTATGCGACAGCTGAGTAAGAGAGCCTGCACCTGGTGCCGCGCACCGGCACCTCGCAAGACAAGGATCCCGCTGGTCACGTGACCCATCAGACAGAACCTTACGGGGCACGGTTGTTTCCTCCCCACCCCCCTACAATCGTCAACTACACAGGTAGTTCGAGTTTCTTGAATGACCTCGGACAATGACCCTGCCCCTCGTGCTGCTACTACACACACCTGTACACACACCTGTCCCTCTGGTGTTACATCCAGTGTCGTTTGAGCTCTAACGCGGAAGTCGCATCAGGTGATCTGGAATTATGACCAACAGCTTTTGTCTCTGTTGAACAATCTGAACTTGCGTACTAGCTGGCATGTGGGACTGATTGTAAACATTTCTTTGCACACCGTGGCGCTCATCCGCCACACAGCCTGCAGCCTAGACTGAGACGAAGACTGGTCCGTCATCACAATGACACGTACGATGACAATCACGATGACGAGCACATGATCCTCCTCAGCAGCCTTCTCTAGGTACCAGACTGAACTCTTGTCCGCCACTTGTTGACTAGTGCCCACCATGATGTCAGTCATCCACACGACTGGGATGTTGATGATGTCCACTGCAAAAAGTAGTCCGGTGACCGCACGAATACAAATCCTTTGCAGGAAATTAGTATTCATCTGCCATGTCACTGTCCCCAGCAGATCACATTGCCACTGAGCGCTGCACCGAAGTGTGTGAAGTAATTCAGTCAGAAAAAAAGAAATCATGACTCCTGGGGGGAAAAAACTACTACTACAACAATTATTAACCATTAACGACAAGTTGTAGTCATCATTAAAGGCAATAACTCACCAAGAACTCACACAACGACTTGTTAGGCGTGTAAGCACCTCTCAGCATGCAAGATGCCAACAATAACAACAAAGCCAGTGTACATCACAGGAAGGCAATAAGCAGGTAGATAAAGCGGAGAATCGTAGTAGCAGAAAGATAAAGAGCGAGGATCAAGCGGATACGGTTGGTAGTAAATGAGTTAGACATCCAGAATCACAATAGTATGTAGACCCACTCAGTGTGTAAACAACTGCTTAAAGTAAACAACTCTTTCATGTTTCTAGCTCGCATGGTGGAGCTGTCGTCTGCTCCGTGCCACACCCCGGGTACAGACAGACGAGGCTGTTGTCTGCTCGGTTGATGGTGCAAACTGTTTTACAGCTCACTTTGATGCAGCGCACACCATCACCATAGCAACCACTGTCACTGAAGATCAACACTGTCACATAACGGAGAAACTTCACGAATAAACATCCATCATCACAAGCAGAGAAACACCCGTCGCATCCACAACATCTGCAATCACCATCAGATGTGACAAACCTGTGCAACCAAGACACCACAGCAAGCGATGACCACTGATCAAAATAAATTAATAAAATAAAAATCAAGTCCCATCTGTAAGGGAGGGAGGAGTCTCTTTCGCTCTTACCTTCCCTAAATCCTTAAAAAATATCATTTCACTGGAGGGAGAATTCTATGGGAATTGAACCGGGTAGTGTTGTCTCTAGCCACTAGACTACCCGCTTTGCACTGTCTGTGACTACCGCTGGGTACAAACCTGTCAGTCAGGGGTCGATCACCTCAGGGGCAAGGTCACGGCAGGCTTATCTCCCGCCATGCAAGACCGTTAATCTTCACACCTGAGGCAGCCAAGCAGCAACTTTATACCTTCAAGTTAAGCCGGGTGTTTAGGCCGTATATTTGAACTAGAGGACTTAAACATGTTTCCTTCTTTTTCTTTGCTATCTTTTAATCAAAGTCACCATCCTCTTCCTCCTTCCCCCAAATAAAACATGAAATAACATTCGCGTCCTTACCTTGTCGCCCTCTGCTTCTCTAGTCTCTCCTCTTAGGGGCGATAGTTATGAAATGAAAGTCGTTTACCCCTAGGCAAAAATGGGGAACATAAGGAAAACTATCTATTTTCGTACTAACAATGTGATAACCAGATCCCGTGGACACTACTTTTTTTTCCCAGGTCATCATCACCACCGCTGGTGTAAAACAGCAACCGCGAGGTCAGGACACCGCTTGATAACTTCGGGAAAAAAAAAAAAGATGCATGTCCTATCATTCCCCATGTTGCCATACTAAATACTTATCCTCACTTTCTTTTTTTCTGACAGTTATCATAGTCTTTTAGTTATGAAGGGCAGAAGGGGAAAGTTAATGAAAAAAGTCTTGTTTCCGAAGTTATAAAGCTATGTCCAGACCCTTTGTTTTTGTTTTTGTTTTTTTGCCATAAGGCACCTTTGCCACCGCATTTTAATTATAGTTCTATGGGAAGAACATCTGCGAGGTGCAGACTGCGCTATTAAAGTTTGGAAACAAGACGCTTGTCCTTCAGTTTACCAAGTTGCCCCAGGGCAAAGAACTACCCGCCCTAGAGGCAGCAGCAGGATAGTATGTATCCTGACAGCCGTGAGTATGACTCACTGTCGGCAGTCACACACGCAATTGTCAGCACCATCACACACAAACACACATACTGACAACACACACACAAGCAGCCTCCACCCCTATCCACCCCCATACTGTCAAACCTCCGAGACGGGCAGACGAGCAGCGCCATGGCTCATCTCATCCTCCAGCAACAAGTCAACATCCATCAGTGCCATCGCCACGGTTACCGGCCTCCATTCACTGAATGTCACTTGCAATTTTCTCAACCAACCACTTACTGCACCCCACTTCTCTCTCTCACATACACACGGTAAACATTGGCATCACTCACCAACGTGATTAACACCCTCGCCTCCCCCTACCCTCCAGACGAGGGAGGGTGCTTCTGTCGGCTCGATGCCCCCGCCCTCCCCCAACATCTGTCGTCGGTGTAGTACACTGTAGTGACTAGAATCAACATTTGTTAGCAGCATCTACATTCACACAAACAAGATTTGTTTCATCCTGTGCAGGCTCAGGAGATTCTCACAACAGATTCATATTTCCACATCCGGGTATTTCACTTCTGCGTTTTAAGTGTACGCGGTTTGAAAATATTGAAAATATGAACCCAAGAAAAACAATTCTACAGGCAGTACAGACTGTAATGAAACGGATGTCACTCAAGATGAAGCTCACTTCCTATACACTTGTAAAGCAAACAAAAGTAGTGACGACTGTAGTTGCACCAAACATCCAACAATGCGAGTAGAGGAGATACTATCACAATACAGAGATGAAGGAATAAAATTAGGGCAGACAATTTAAGTGGAAAGAAGTTTTAACTAATTTTGCAAGGCTTTGCTAGGTTATTGTGGACATCAGAATATGTTTAAAAAGGATTAAACGATTATAGTATTACACAGGATATTTGAAATGACGGAACAACGCACCTCGTCACAATATAAATACATAAACGATCATACACAATTTTATTTTTGGGTGGGGGTGCCTGATGTATTCCAGGATTCAAACGGAGCGAAAATGTTCAGTCTTATATAGTGGTTTTAAAATTCTGATTTATTTTAGCAATGTTAAGCTTGAACCCCGCTCCCCAAAGTCTCTCACCACACATACACAAACAGCTCTCTCCTTTCTTTGCTCTCTCGTCAGGTCGTCGTGTCATCTGACGATGAACAGACAGACGCTCATTAAACAAGCTCACACACCCACACACACACACTGGCGCACCAGAGAAAACCGACAGCCAGGGTGCAGCTGACGGCAGGTGAGGGCGCGGCAGGGAGTGGTACCCGTCACGAACACATCCACACAAGCCGGGTGCAGCTGCTCTAGTCGCTGTGACGTAGCTACCCCAGGGAATCAACATCAACAGCAACACCACCATCGCTTGCCTTGCAGTACCACCACCGCCCGACCATGCCGCCCCCCACAATGGCGGGGAGGGGAAAGTACCCTGTAACTGCCGGGGTGGATGCCAGACCCCGTCACGCCGACTGTTCACTGGCACCTGCTTCACCAAGACCGCGAAACGGTGTCGAGAGGTTATCTACAGAGCCAACAGCATCTTTCTCACGCGCGCACACACACACACGCACTTGGTGTAGTGACAAAACAAGGAAATGAGCCAGGAGGCCTCTTCCTGCTGGGTGCACGCACAATAGCACTGCCTCACTCGCAGAAGTGGATGGAGAACAATGTAAGCGAGGCTTTGCTTTTAATGGGTCGCTATCAGGCAAGGTCACAACTGACTCCATCAACCGTCTAGGACATCAACAGCCCCACCAACTCAAGAATAAAGGAAACAAAAAGCATTCAGATTAGATTACAAGGAGGAAAAGATGAAGTCCTTGACACGAACTGACCTGCAGGTCACATTCTTTGCCAAGAGAACACATACACAACAAACTATTATGAGAACGACAGAACGAAAGAGACGAGTGCCAACATTGCAACCATTCTAAGGCTACTTGTCACTGTTGCAGATGAATAGGTCGTTTGTGAAAGTTACGGGACAATCGTGCACAATCATCCATTTCAACCAATAATCTCCGCTTGTCAAGTTGACCACCAACAGGTCATTGCTAACAACTTCCACGAAGTCACGTGACCAGATGTCGCAGGGCAGAATTCCGGCAGGAAGATCTCAAGATAGACATTCCCTCACACATGCGAAAACTAAGTACATGTCCACCAAAGACCGGCAAAGATGTGTTTTCCTCCTGCTCACCTCTAAGCAGAAACTGTTCTTCGTTTGGATGTTAGACATTGTCTCGATTCTCGACCACCTCTGATGCGAGGGACATGCAGCTGCATTCTGTCCCACAGTGTTGCCAGGCTACGTCCACAAAGGGCCACCACCACTAGGAGTAGGACACAAACCGCTAGGCACAAGGCAAAAACAATACCTGCGACTGTAACAAAAACAACAAACTAAATGTTGTGTCGATGTAATAAAGCCTCTTGCCGAACTGTGCAGACCACAAAGCCTGAAACATACTGTCCTCGCCCCTTGCTCTTCACCTGTGGTGTCATCTTCAGGTGTGTGCCACGGTCGTCAAACACGATACATGTCAGCGATGTGATTCACCATGTTTCAAAATCACTTCCCAAACATAAATTCCATCAGTCTACGAGCGGAACTAACCCCAAAACGACCGTAAAAAGGACGGACACACACGAGCGCGCACGACACACGCGCTCACTGAAAGAGAAAAAAGAGAAACAACAGTACAGTCAGATGTTCTTCAACTCACAAAGGTTTCCACAGTCTGTATTTGTTTAACTCTTTTCCGAAAACTACACACCTGTCATTTCGCAGGTGTCCGCGAGCAAGGAAGCGTTCTGTGATTGCGGAACGAGCAAAACCGCCGTTTGTGTGCATACACTACAGGTACCTGTCGCAGGCGATCAGTGCATCGTCATCTTTACACCTGTAACACCTGCCTTAGACATGACAATGACTACCTGGCAAGCAAGCAAGCACCCGAATCCCGTCGTTACGTAGCAACTGTCTACCTTGCAGGTGAGTACCGGCTCACTGTCTTCATGGCAACTCTTAACTCCGTTCTCTCCCTAAGCTCGTGGCCGGGGGGGCGCGGAAGGCAGGAGGGAGGGAGGGCAGTTGTTATCGCTGTGTGTCGAGCTGGAGAACAAATCCCGTGTGTTGTGGCGAGCTTATTGTGCAGATCACCTGGCACGTCTCCAGCTTTTTGTTCTTCGTCCGCCGAGCTTTAACGAGCTCAACAGGGCTTTGGGCCCACTCTCTTGTGCTCCTGTGTTTTCACCTCACCCTCACCAACAACAGGCTGCACGAGACCTCCACGATAAAGCGGAGATGCCGAGGTCGTTGTCTTGCCCACTAAACCCCACCAGCGACAGCTCCCGCCTGCCGTTGTGCATCAGTTATTATATATATATATGTTAGAGTGTTGTACATCGGTGTCCTCCTTGATCATAAAACACTTTTATTTCAGTCGTTTGGAGTGACTGTACATACAAAGAGCGGCATTACTGTCGCATAAAGTGATTTAGTGTGTTGCTATATAAAGCTGTATTAATGTTGTGTGCACTGATTTTGTATGTACATACAACGATATTAATTTTTTTTATTATGAAGTAACTGTGCGTATAAACATTACAGGATTATTGGCAGTGTATGAAAGGATTCTGTGTACAAACAGAAGATGTATAAGGGTCATATGAAAGAATTGTTTGTACACACAAACGACCAACCTTTATGTCGCGTACTGTTACAACATCTCACAGGTGGAAGTGTAAGACTTACAGCATAACCAATAATAACACCTGTGTAAATTGTGGGAGTGGGATGAAGAATACAAAGTAGAAAAACCTGCATCCAGCAACCATTTGAACTTTTTCAACTCTATAAACAATGACAATTTTCCACAACAAATTTGTTGTATCATGTATAACAGTAGAACTAATATGTCATCTAGCCATCCTATCACAATCTCATCAACAGCCATGACATCTTAGCCGCGCAGCTTGACTCCCTGGTTGGTTTGTTTTGTTTTTTTCCCAGCCACCTTTCAACGTGGAGATAAAGGTGTAACGCGCGCTGTTCGTCACTACCTCACCTACCGCGGTCATGACAGAAAGTTGGAGTTAAGGAGCGATGATAAGCCTCTACCTCGACAGTTCTGTCCAGTGGGGTACCTACCACCAGCTTTGGTGCGTGTAGATGTGTGAGGAGACCAGACACCATGCCATAGCAAACAGAACTCACAATGACCGACCAACACCTATTCCCCCCACACCCCATTTCTGTAAAGCACAACAAAAGCTGTACACATACATAAAAAGTTCAAGACATCTCGCGAGGTCTGCGTGCACTCGTCCCTGAGTTAAGATGCAAAGAAGGAAACTAACGGTCGCTGCTACCAGCCACACTACATACATCGCAGCCTGTCGGCTCACGGCCGCTACAACCACAAGCTGCAGCCACTACCATCATCGCATCTCTCAGATTTATTGAAAGCGGGGGGTGCTGGTGCTCCAAGGCCGATATTTAAGGCAAGAGAGCAAAGGTCATGGCACCTGATGTCTATATACTGCGGTGCATCTATCTCCCGACCCTCTTTCATCTCCGACCTGCGCCAGCCATCAAACCCGAGAAGGAAGTGTGGCTACACGTGACAAACATTTCCACTTTCTTTCATGAGGAGTCCGAAAGGAGGAAGAAGGGGGATAGTTTGGGGTGTAAGGCTTCTGCCTCGTCAGAAAACGAGTTTATTTGTCTCTTACGTGGCCAGGTAAGGAGCAAATGGAAAGTAAACCGTGGGCTCACCTCGCGTGTTCAGGGGCCGCTCCTGCACCTTCTTCAGCAACCGGCCTACCTGCTGCCCGTCAGACCACGGCGACAGATTACAAAAAAAAAAAAAATCCAGTCTCACTCCCGCTGTCTCGCTGCCCAGATTGTAGTCACCGCCGCTCAGCAGACGACAAAACATCATTATCGGCATTAGCCACTGACCTACCTTGACCTGACTTAGAGCAGACACTGAAGGAGCTTACTAGCGAGTGACCTGCCTTTTGTTCCCCGTCAAGACACGCCTCTCCCCTCCCACACACGGGTAAAGGTGTGAAGAAGCTTCTCCTGTGACGCTGTGTGCAGTTAGTACCCGCAGGACTCACAGTCACAGTGCGGAGGGCCACAGGAAACATCCTCCTGCTCCGGCGGGTTCCGAACGCGACCCCCAACACAAGCATCGTCTGTATTCACACTGTGTGTGTAATCTCATTATCACCGACCGCGAGGTAGCATGATGACAGGTGTGATAACTGACACAAGCTGTGATAACTCTGATAGTGGGCGGGGCTTGCAATGACGTGTTGGTGACGTCCATCAAAGCGACGCCGCGTGCGGTAATTACATGCGCGTGACTCCTCGTTAATGCGAGGGATGCGTTCCTGAAGACGGCTAGCCAGTCAAAATTTGAATAAGATAAAAAAAAAAAAGTCTTAAAGATAACAATGGCCATATGTTACTAACTTTCACGCTTAATTTGATGTTTGTCACCACTGTCACTAAACCAAGTTTTGTTTGTTTTTTCCTCGGTAATGCCGTCTGTCGTTTCGCTGTTCTCACAACGAGCAAACACGCATGTTCTGATGAAAAAAACTGTCGATCCTGCTTTGAATCCATTAAACGGATTAATCTTTAGCTGAACGCCTGTCAGATGTTTTGACACGACGATTCAGGAGGAAGGTAAACACTAACATCATTCGCTTTCAGTGACAGAACAAAGACCGACCGAGAGACAGACAGGTACACGAGTACACCTCAGTGATGACGTGTCGCTAGAAATCGCTTGTGGTTTACAAACAGCGAGACGGTACGAATCCCAATACTCGGGAACAGCCAACAAAAACTTACAAAATAAAGGATCCACCTCGTCCGACTGTGGGGACAAGGACACCACACATCAACCCTCACCCCACACCTCCAACCCTCCGGTTCAAAGAAGTCCATCATGATACAAGCCGACAGTTGGAGGACACCGGCAGCTCGGCCACGTTGACAGATGTCTCGCTCCACCTGTCTGCTGAGGTTCGAGCAGATGGAATGTTGATGGAAGACCTAAGATTTCGCAGGTGCTTGCTTACCTGTACAGCTTCTCGCCGCTGTCAATGGGGCATTCATCTCCATCTTTGTTGACACCGGAAAGGTCAGACCAGGGCTCACAACGCCTCAGCAAGGTCGTCTGGTAAATAATAAACATTTTTACCCCTCCGCTACCTGGAGTAGGCCTTTCTACCGCTAAAATATTCCTACCTTCACAGCAGGTGAGATGAACTCTCCTCAGGAGTCTGATATCGCTGCTCCACTGCAACGGCATTAAACCAGAAAGAAAAAGTTTTCAGACAGTTCCGCTTTTTTTTTAAAAAAAAATATCATTATCCACATACCTGCCTATATTTAGCTCCCTGGCCCCTTCATTTCCTATATTCAGTGCCAAGAAGGGATCAGACAACCTGGAATGACCCAGAATGTAAATAGTAAAATAATGAAGTGGCCAATTAATGCTTCGTGGTCCACACATTGCTGAGATGTTTACAATCAGGACCACACGGGGAGGAGCTGTGTATGTTGTATGCGTTGGAAAGATAAAAATTAAAAAAATGGATTTAACAACGCCTGGCAGTGGTGCAACTTGGCAGAATAAGAATATTCTGGACAAGCAACTATAAACATCCGTGCGGCTGATACGGTAAGAGCTTGGCACGGGCTTAACAACAAAGGCTGAGGAGGAAGACCAAATGGTTTGGAGGCTTGCCAAGATGAGCACAGTTACTCATTCGTCCAGCTGTACGAGCGCGTGCAGGCACGCACACAGGTATCCAGGGGCAGGTAATCGTGTATCTAAGGGCACGTAATCGCTTACCCCGGGCATAGGGCTTGTAGACTGATATATCTGGCCACAGAAGTTGACTGTAGTCTGGGACAATGGGTCAGTCATGAAACCGAGTTTGGTGTACTTCTTCGAGTTTGGTGTCACTTGTGTGACCAGGCTGGCGCGCGTCACCGGCAGGAGTTCAAAATGGCGTGACACCCTCGCCTCGGAGTGAGCGCACGTCACCAAAGTCTGTGGCAACAAATTTAGAGCCAGTGATAGTGCTTCTGTCAGATGGGGTAAACTGGTGAGAGAGGTAGCCTGCATCCCGTGTGCATGTCACTGGCGGCAAATACAGCATACGTCACTGGTGTGTATGTTTTAAGACCAGCGCATGTCACTGGGGTGCGTTCGTGTTAACATAATCTTGCCTTCTTTAAGTGACATAAGAAAGTCAGACTGTACCCAAGGTAACCCATTCACTGTAACCCACGGGCAAGCGTTTATCCTGTTCGCAACGTGTGGAATCATCTCTCTGTACCCAGCGCTCAAAGCTGGGTAGGTCCGCATCTGGCGTGTCTGTGGTCAGGCACACCCCAGGTGTCGTGTAGTCCAGGTCTCTGTGACCTGTCACCGTACTTCATCCTCCAACTCCCTCCACGATCAGGTAACTCGCGCGACCGTGGAACACACATCACAACCTCCAGCGGAAGTTGTGTACACTGACGCCTACCCGACATTCCTTCTTACCACCACACCACGACCTTGCTCANCACCATCCACAAAATAACCAGCAAGAACACGATGACCTTTAATCAACTAATGGGTCTGACATCTTCGACAGATGAAAGAGGTTTGTGATGGAAGGTACGAGATAGAGAAAATATTTGCGGGACAGCACAAGCCTGCTGGTTCGGTCCCTCCCCCTCTACTATACCCCCGCCCACACTTTTGTTTCAAAGATTTATCGTGAAGGAGTGCGACATGTTACAAACCTTCTCTCGTTCCTCCAACTCTGTCCAAACCACTAACTTGACAGCTTCACTCAAGTGTGACTTGGAAAAAAAAAGTCACTCCATGTGATGTGTCTTCCCCCTCTTCCCCATCCCCATCCTCTCCACCCAATCACCAGTCAGCTCGGGTATCAGTGTTGGCCCAAGCAGCGACAGACATGCAGGCACCGGACCTCTCCCTTCCTCCACCTTTTCATCAACGCAGGATAAGCTAGAAAACATCCCCCGTTCATACATAAGACAGCACAGAGAGGACCTAAATTACTTAATTAGTTCGGTCGTGTCGGCGGCGTGATAGCAACTCGCTTTGATGTCTGCCGGGTGGGTTGCGAGGGTGGAAGCTGACTGACGCCAGGACCTTCTGCCAGCCCCTCACCTCAGGAAATCCTCGGGCTGGAAGAACTGTCATGAAGTCGTGGCGATAACGAATTTCACAGAGGGCCAGGGGGTTGAAAAAGAGTGGGGTGGGTGGCAAGTCCCTCTTCTACCCTGCAACTTGCTCCTCGGAGAAAGCTCCACACCAACGGTTGTCGCCATCAGTCAGGTGGGCTGTGTTTACCGAGGCTGAATCACGGCCCGTCTGACCAGCACAGGATTCACACACACACCAGGTCAGTGCGCCTCCCTCTCCTCCTGTGCACGAGCAGAAGCAGGCGGCAGCTGTTGCCCCACACAACAGGGAGGATGCGGGGAAAACCCACAACAACCTTGGTCCCATCCTCTCCCACACTACATGCACACATACTGCACACTGCACCCGCCTACCCAACAACAGTAAAATACTAACTGCCTCTATCGAAGATTAACGACTTTTTCAACAACGTTTAAGTGCATCCCCAGCACCAACAAAGCCGCCCCACCTCTGTAACTACATTTGAGGAAAATGAAAGCACAACTTCCTACTACAAATAATAAAACTACAAAGTTGATTAAAATAGAAAGTCAACAAAATTCGCCCCAACGGAAAATATTACCAAATAAAGACTATAGACATGACTGTTATTTGTGTTTACTCGCCCTCGCTAATTAAGTGTAAATAAGACTTTTTTCCAGACACAACTGCTTTCGGTACCTTGGTACTCACATGTTCTTATCAACCGATGGTGTCTTGCGATGATTCGATGTCGTTAGCTCTCCTGAGCAGCAGTCGGACTGTCCGACGACTAAAGAAAGTTTTGTATCCTAAACAGGAGACGAGTCGTTAGCTGACTGACTACCAGCTGACTGCTGACGCGGTGACAAATGACTTCCATTAGCCATCATCGATTGCTTGGTAATCAAGTCGCCTCCCCACAAACTCTCTCTCGCAAGCCTCGGGACAACTGATTTATTATCTTCCATGGGTGAGGTGGGTCTGTTTAATCTGTGAGCTGACGAGCCTCGAAATGTCCTTTGTGTAATCTGCCGGCGATAAGGCCTCCAGTCTGCTTCCTTTCCTCTTTCCTCAGTTACAACTGACGGGTGGCGTAATCACCAGTCACACTCCATCGAACTCACTCTCGTGTAGTCACCTGGACCTCCACCAGCGCCATCATCATCTCGACACCCAGGATCCGCCTCGGGTTTGTGATAAGAATACATACTCTCTATCACTTCATACCCATAAACGGACTTCTATTCCGGAAATGAACGTCCATGCAACTTGTAAAACAACCTCTGACCCGACAGCCGACGACTGGGATGCTCTTACCTGCTGAACACCTGGTAATGACCTCCTGACGTAACCCTGGCGACAGGCGACAGAGCGAGCCGCCGTCCACGTCGCGTGTACCTGCAGGAGTGGTCTGCCCTCTCTGTGCCACTTGGCGTGCAACTGGGGAGTGGAGGAGTGGGGAGTAGGGGAGTGGAGGGCTAAATGAGACATCAACCACCAGGTGGGCTGCCAGTCGAAGCTGACACAACATGGGGGGTAGGGACGGACGTTCTAACGCACTGGCATTATTACTAATGATCGGTTAGACCAGGGGTGGGCAAAGTACGATGAGTATCATCATTAAACCGGCCCGTCTGCAAAATATATAGTGCACCTGTTTTGGTTTTTTAAAAATCATTATTCAGCGTAGGCTTATTTGATTGAAGTTTAATTAGCGTTAGAAATCGTTAGTCCGTAACATCCTGTCACAGAGATAACAAATAACACGGCTGACATGTCTGATGTTAGATAGCATCTGGGGCGGCTGGCTTCAAAGGATAGGCTGATTTTGGTTTTATTGTGAGCGAATTCAAGCAGCTTCCCTTTACACAATTCGGAAGTGAACGCCATTGTGTACTCACTCACATGCTGTCCATTCCACTATCACGAGCTTTGTTGTGTTTTATATTTTTACCTGCCTGCCGGACACCTTGGAATTTTGAGACCGACTCGCAAAGAACAAACTTTGCCCACCCCTGAACTAGTCGAAGCCTTCACCTGATCGTCCCCCCAACTTTCACACCTCCCCACCCGCCCCCGTCGCTCACCTTGCGCACGCCTGGCCGGCCGTCCAGCCAGCCAACAGGTGGCGATACAAACACAGAGCACGACAGCTCGCGGAGCACGCACTGAGCGCGAGCGGCGGGGGACCGAGACAAAAGCTTTGTTCTTTCATTTTGACCTGAAAAGCTGGTTTGAGTCCCTCCGCCTTCCCAGCCGGTGGGAAGTGACAATGGATGAATGGATGCCAAACCCGTGAAGCATCCTTCTGACCGGGCAAAGCACGAGTCACGTGACTCACGTCTGGTCACCTCTCTAGAGTTCGTTCCACTGTGTGTGTTGTGATTTTCTCTTTTATACATAGAGAACTGACTTAATTCTATAATTTCAACGGTTCATTCTATAAATACACGATTTAAAGAGAAGAAAGTAGTTGATGTGGTGATTTACAATTTGAAACAAGATCGAACCTCATGTTGCTGTCCCTGCAGATGCACAGAGGGTTCGAGCCTCGTTTCTGTGTAACTGCTGCTAGTCACGACACCCAACGGCCACCAATGCAGTGTTGATGCTTACACCTCCTCCTTCCCCAATTCAGCCTCGTCCTGACCTACTCCTCCCACCAGTGGTTTTTTTTTTTAATTATTATTTATGGGCTCGTGCTGCGAGAAGTGGGTTGGTCGGTCTGACTGCTGACAGCATCTGTCCAAAGTTGTATTTTAGTTTTCGCAACTTTTAACTGAATGCTTTGTGTTCAAATATGAGTAGGTGCTAAGCAAGCACGACCTGACATGTTTATTTACTCTGCATCCAAACAACAACTATCTGAAGTTTACGATAACACGTAAAAAAACCGCCGCTTGTTATCGCATGTCATCGCCGAGGGTGAGAACAAACGGTGGTCTGGCGGTGGCCTGTACATGGCAGCAGCTCTAGTTGGCACAGTCCTGGCATGAAGAGTGCGGGTGTGAGTGAGCAGTCCATCAACCTCAAGCTTATGTTTGGCAGATGTCACATTGTCACAACAAACAAGCGACGCCCGACTGGGAGGACCACAGGACGAGAGCCAATGACTACGACTACACTGTAGGCCTGTGGACAAAGTGTCGACACGAGGAAGACAAATAAAAACATCGTCACCAGGTCGTAAAAATACCCGAGTGAGTGAAGTAATGCACAGGGAAATTTTGTTCTGAAGGTGCAGCGGTTGTACCTGGGAGGAAATATTGCACGTTAACAATATTCTCACCTGCAGCTCCTGAATTAGAAGCAGGTGAGTCGCAGACGCTATCTACATGCCACAGGTAACAGACTATTTATCAGTTTCGCCGTACATGATTGAGTCAAAAAATGTAGTGGTTTCTGATTGTTTTTATTATTATTATCATCATCACTACGCCACCTCCTTGACAAAACCATCAGTACGTGATGATTGGCTCATTCTGCTTTCCGGATGTAAAATAAAAGATTTGCGCATGCGCAGTACGACTGATCTGGAGTGCATACAGACTGAGATATATATATATACACTACGCATGCCAACGATTTATTTCCCCCAAACTAACGAAGGTGCCACCTTAAAAGCCACATGTGATCACTAAAAATATAAACATTACATAGACATCAAAACTAGCGACAGCGACATGATACAGAAACTCTCGACACGACATCGGCCCACCGCTTCCTCGGTTACGAGCGAAGTGTGTGATGGTCGGAGCAATAAAAAGTCATGGCAATGGAGTCGGTCAGGTGTGACTGAATAATCTACTTTGCCCCCGGGAACGGTAAAGTGGTTTCTCAAGGTTGCAGTGCAGACAAAAATGCAAAACAAAAAATATAGCTGGGGAGGAGACCTACCCATTCCTACGTCTGTACATCCACAGGATACCCCATCACACATCAGCACATTCACAGGATACCCCATCGGTACGGTCACAGGATACCCTGTCGCAGTTCATACACTCGCTCACGTCAGCGTGTTCAGAGGGCAGATCATCCAACAACTATGTGGAGCCCATGTCAAAGTTATTTTTACCCTCGCTGCTCCACATGACTGTCAAAAAAAAAAGACATTTTTCTTGTTTGCAAACAATCATTTCCTCGCTATAATTATCCCCACTCGTCTCCGTGGTGTCCACAGCCAGGATATTTTCTATCCACCGACCCAGCAAACGTCTGCGTGTACCCCGCGATCGCGAGGTGGAAGGTCAGGGGTCAGACAAGAAGTCACATACCAGGCGACTCACAAATCTCGAGGCATTTGTCGTGTCTACGTAACGCGGCCTTTGTCACAAACGGATGTTCGTCCCCCGGTAGACATGAAAGGTTGTCCCCCTCGCACCACAGCTGTGCCCTCGGCGCCTGCAGCCAGCCATGCGCTTTGTTTACCGAGCCCACTCCTCGCGTCCCCCCCGGGGCCCACACGAACAATGGAGGGCCTGCGAGGCGATGGTGCACGACACGGAACACTAATGGCTTTCTTCTAAACTATGCTAAAACACTTAGACAAAAAAAAAATGTTTAAGATGGAAGTCTACGGCTTTTTTATACCTGTCACATCTTGAGTTCGTTAGGCACGAATACCTGAGCCTGAGATTGAAAACTCGGGGACAATCGGGGTTTGTTGTTGCCCACGTCACCCATAAAGACTGAGCAGCATTCCACGGCACGTGCAGTCACCTGCTGTGTCACACACCCGCCTTCAATGTCTCCCTGAACAGACAGAAGGGTTAAATGAAAGTGGAGTGAAGATAGAAAACGTTTTGTTCGAGTGTCAGGACTATTGTACGATGTTTTCTCAGGACATCCGGGCAAGCTGACGGAAATTGTACAAGATGGCAGACGTCTTCTGACCAACAGACAGAGAATGGAAGTGATCGTGTCAAGGCCTAAGTATTCCCTCGATAATGGCTGAATGTGGAGTCCAAACTGAACAATGTCTATCCCCATCCTTCACCGAATAAACAGAAACTGCTCTCAGCAGATAGACAATCGTAGACAGGGACAGCCAACAACAAAACCAACACTCGAGAGAAGGGCCTGAGGTTAAAGGATGTCTGCTTATGTATGGCCAAGCTTCCTCTCAAGACAGCTGAACATTTCGGTACTAAAAACATCGGCTTGTCTCGAGTCACAACAGACTAAAACATTCTTCTTCTGGTACAGACGAGCAAAGGACTGTTGGGTGTCAAGATGCTCACTGCTTTCTTCAAACACCAAGTCAGTCCGGTAACAGCAGGGGAAGGCCCGTTAGACTCTTGGCGGTTTCCTCAAACAACGGGTCAATCTTTTACAGAAGGGAACCGTTTGTCAAGAGGCCGAGGGACCAAAGATCCACACCCCATGCAGCTCGCCTCGTTCTGCTGAGTGTATTTGAGGAGAAAGTGCGACTAGTGGTGGCACGAGCGAAGTCAAATTTGACCAGCCCTCTCAGTCCTCACGATTTAGGCTCGACAGGCACAGCTCTCCACGTGAGTGGGGGATCACAGCACGCGGATATTGGTGTCTAAATGTCAGCTTTGCTTGTTCTACCTTCTGAAATAGCTAACTTCAACATCTTGAAAATTAAATTTTGAAAATGTGTTGATTAACTCCACACACTCCCAGAAAAAAATCTGCTGATTTGTGGTTTTATTAAAACCACTGAGACGGGTCTTAGAAAGACCAAAGACCACCAATGAGAGGTGGCGATGAGTTGTGTTCACTAACATCGGCAAATGTCCCGAGCAGAACAAATTTCAATGGACGCTGCTCCTGCGACTAAGCCAACCTCGTGAACGAACATTACAGGTGGCTCAGTAATTAAGCATCTGCCATCCTTCTTCAACTCTTGGGCGCTGGAAGTAAACAAAGACTCCGGAAGCTGTCAACAGGCTGCAGGTGTGAATCGTTGTCAGGGCGACAGGTAGTGGGGATGGTGTGGTGCCAGCCACGGGAACGCGTGTGGAGCTTGGCTTCTTCCGGTGCCAAAACAACCAGCAAAGGTTGTCTTCTCCTGGGGCTGTCTCACGACTTGAAGAGCTTGTGACATCCACAGGTATCATGATCAACCATGATCACGCCGAACACAGGGGCTGGGAGACGTGCAGTACCCGGGTGAGATGGACAGGTGCAACATAGGACTCCCTCACCCGTCACGCGTGGCTTAACCAATGGGTGTCTTTCCTGACAATATCTAGTGCAAGAAGAAGAATAACTGGGGCGAACTTTCCTCGCAGACTGACTCCCGGTTTGCATTCCATTTCCAAGGGGAGGTCAGCACCTGCACCTATTGTATTTTCCACGTGTTCACAGCAGGCATCCCAGAATCTTACACTTGCTTTCTCTCCAAACAATCCACCCCGACCCCACCATCAGGACCTTGATTAATCTTTTGTTCCTTTGTGAACAGACTGTTGACCAGTGTTAAGACAACAGACACCAGAAAATCCATTCAATTATTTCTGCTGAGGAGGCCACATACCAAAAGCTTACACTTTCTGTGGCAGCCCCTCCCCCACTGTTCCATAATCAAATAAAACTGTGTATTGAGAAAAAACATTGAGAGGTACCGAGAAATCCCCTGCGTGATACTTTAGTATATTTGGTTAACAAACAAAAAAAAAGTACGCATTTATTTTACGAAATATGAAAAGAACTTCTGCCAACGATGATGGAGCCACGGGGTTTTTTTTTTCTTAAAAGTATATTTTTTAATTATAAAAGTTCTTTAAGCCCACAAATGCGATAGACTGGTAGTAGGTACCACAACATTTACTAAAGTCAGACATAATGACCTCTCAAGCCAAGAACACCGTACCGAGAGAGCAAGAGAGTAAGGCGCGTGCATACACTCACGAGTGCGAGACTTTCCCCCTGCACACACTGTCACCTCCCCCTTTCCCCATCCCCAGGTAAGCGAAGCACCACTTGCAGGTTCAGACGGGCTTGGCAGGACGGCGATAAGGCAGGCGGTGGTGAGGTGGGGGAGGATGATGCTGTGTTTTTTAACCTCCACAACTATGCACTTCTCTAGTCTCTGTCAGATTACAATCGCGCGGCCAACGCAGATGTTCGGAGAGATGTTCGCCGCGAGCGGAGCGCGAGCTCGTCGGTGGGCGGCCAGTGTTCTGCCAGACAAAACCACAGACACCGCAGTTCACCTGTACGCTTTTTTTTTATTTAAAAAAAAAAAAAACTAGAGAGACGGGGATGCTGATTAATGTGGTAGTTGGGTTTTAAGACTTCTCTGTGATGCGTNTGACAAGAATCTTCAAGATGCTCTCTCTACTCGGGTCTCTGGCTTCATGCTTGCCGCTAGTTGAGGGTGGGATGAGGGTGATGAGGGTGGGGTGATGGTGGTGGGGTGAGGATGATGGGGTGGGGTGAGGATGATAGGGGTGGGAGGCCAGACAAGGCCGGTAAATTAAAACAGCGGCACGCTCTAGCTGCGGGGCAGGTGATAGGGGGTGGGAGAGAGGAGGAGAAGGGGAGGCTTGAATGTAGTCTTTTCAAACCCACCTACCCAGCCACACCATCCAGAAGATCGTTGCCGCCTTTCTTCTAGAGTGCTCATCCTTCAACGTCAACGCTTCGGACCACAATCGTATTCCTCCTTCCCCCTTACACTCCTTTCCCCCTACCTAGTCTCGGGTTCCTTTTTTTTAAGCACTGCAAAGATCGGCACTTGTGCTCAGGGGAAAAAAAAAAACAAAAACCCCGAGCTGCATGTAATGAGACTTCTTTCCAAAACAGCCCCCTCTCCTCACCACCACACCCTACTCTTTTTAAAACCCTCTTGGATTCTCGGAACCAAAGAGCATACAAGTTTATTCTTTTTCAGCACACGAATGAACATTGATAACATTTTTTTAAAGCTCATCCCTGAATGGGCTGTTCGATGACATTCCATGTCTTTCTTCCACCAAGGCGGTCTATACTTCTCCCCACAAAGACCAGTGGGTTACGTCACATGGAGGGAGCGGTCCTCCAGGTTCCAAACTACTTACCTGAATTTTTACAATAAGACAGCGGAGTGCTGACCGCTACAGTGAACTATCCCCTGAAAACATTCACTAAGATGAAATTGCACAAAAAAGCAGGGACAACATGTTGTAGAGAATCTGAACCATACAGCAAGAGATGACAAGAGTAACAAGAGGTGCTGCGTGTTGTGCTACACGTGAACCACTGGCAATTCGACATGGTAAAATATAAACCACTTGTAATTTGACATGGTAAACAATAAACCACTGGCAATTTGACTGACATGGTAAACAATAAACCACTGGCAATTTGACTGACATGGTAAACAATAAACCACTGGCAATTTGACTGACATGGTAAACAATAAACCACTGGCAATTTGACTGACATGGTAAACAATAAACCACTGGCAATTTGACTGACATGGTAAACAATAAACCACCGGCAATTTGGCATGATAAAAATATGAAGCGCTTGCAATTTGATTGGCATAATAAAACATAAACCCCTGAAATTTTGAGTGACATGGCACAATTTGAACCACTGGCAATTTGACATGGTAAAATACGAACCGCCTGGGCCACGAATGAACGTGAACCACAAGGAACGTAACAGTTCACACGTTGAGTATAAACCAGTGTCACGTGACTCGCTGTACACCCCGAGCACCCAGGAACGACTATTACTGTAAGTATGATTGTGTCTTTGTTCAAGCGACATCGAGCTGTGTTCATATTCTGTCAACGGCTGAAGGACTCACCTCTTTATTTTCTTTGCAGGTTCACGGTGCAGGCGGACGAGCGAGCACACTGACGCGTGGGTAGACACACACATACGAAAATAACGTATTTGATAACGACGACTTAGTTGAATTACTTGATTATGAGTGACTGAGTGAGCGAGTGAGTGAAAGAAAGCATGTAGAGAGAGGAGGGATACAGCCGTGGAGGAAAATGTGACGAGAATATTTTGATATCCAACACCACTGCAAGCAGAACGCGTTGACGGCGCGATCCACGACCGCCACACCTGCCAAGGTAAAACTTCAAGTGGTTCACTGGTTCAAATTACATATCCTTCTCATCGGCGGAGACCTATAAGCAGCGAACTCATTGTCCGCTGGCAGCGATTTCACGCCTCGTCCGCCATGTGAATGTATGCACGCACCTCGTGCTACCAACACCTGGTGTTATGGTGGTGGTCGTCGTCGTAGTGAGGCTAGCGGCCCAAACCATTATTTTTTGTAATCTGTCACTTCGGAACTCGAAAGAACGAGGGACCGGAACGATACACGATGTGGTGTTAGGGATTTGTTGGGGAGTGGGGAGGAGGAGAAGACCTACAGCAGCCCTCACATACTCACCACCTGGAATTGCTGCAGCTGACTGTCTGTCGTCTTCATCGTGCTTGTCGTCTGCATGGTGAAGGTAGAGACGAGCATCCCAAGGTGACACAGACAGCCGCTGACGTCCGCCAGGTGAGTGCTGCAGTCCGTTAGCTCACACTTCGTGCCGGCGGGCGCCTCGTCACAGCCTCGTCGTCAGTCAGCTAAGCCGCATCATCCGTGTCTCATCGTAACCCTCGTCAAACGACTTGTGGCGGCTGTCCGAGAGGATTAGTGCACTACCAGCTGCTCGTGCGCGCCGCCCTGACACCTCGCGGTGGCTTGCCTCCCTTGCTGACCGTAGTGGTGGCCTCCTCCTCCTGCCCCCCTCCTCTCTGTGACGTTTGACCGCCGCGACACCAGAAGTACTGGCTTCCTGCCGGGAGGAACACAATGGCATCCAGCGGGTCCCTCAATTAACCACGCGCCGACTGGACCGCACTCTCAGATTTCTGTCCTCCACCCTCCCAAAGCACTCCACAACAATAACCGAGTGCGTCTAACAACAACAGCGAAACAATAACAAACACCAGCTCTCCCTCAACCAAGATTCCGAAAACTTATCTCCACACAACTTTGCCCCACGTGATCAATGCTTTCTACGGGAAGACGACGTGGAACAAGTTCCTCACTTCCTGGCCGGCCTCGTCTCTATTATAAAACTGTATCCGCGATTCTGAGTCTCGAGTCAAGGGAGTGGACGTACGATGTCGACACGAACTCGCGCACGTGCAAACGGTGGTGGTGACGACACAAGAAGCAGTAGAGGACCCGATGACGACCTCCGCCACTTGAAGCCGCGTCTCGCGTCTGATGACGGTGGTGATGGTGGTGGGGCTGGAGGGTGGTGATGGTGTCTAAGAGCGTTCTCCAAGACTCTGCCGCGCGACACTTTCACGCCGCGTCCTCTGCTCACGTGCACTCTGACCTCTCGCCACTGGCGCGTGCGTGTCGTAATCGAGTCGCACGCCATGTCCGCGCGTGGGCAGACCATGTGACAGGAGGGCCAAAGGACGTGACGTCACACAGGCTGGGGGATATATATATATGTGCGCAAAATCATATCACTACGAAATTGCCCAATCATACAACCTCCTGCACTTTATTTGAGAGTTAAAATTCCTTGGAATCCTCGGAAGCGAAGGTCCCTCCATCCCACGCCAGGCAAATGCTAATCAGGGACTGGGGGGCATCTCCACCACCGCTGTCGAAGTGAAGGAGTCGTCGTAGTGCTTGTGGGCGCAGCACTGGTGTGTTTGAATAAAACAGGAGTAGCCAACAACAATGCAACTCTCGCTGTTTACCCAGCGCACCTACAAACCTCTCGTCTACATTCCTCCTTTTTTTTTTCTTGCAATTTGTATAAGCAGGTCGACTCTAAAGCGACGTTTGCCTTTCCCAAAAGAAATTAAACTGGGTGGATAACTGGGTAGGTACGCGAGATTATTATTGATTCAACATCCCCTCGTCGTGCATGTTGACAGCGACTGGGTTGGGCTGAACCATTCAGACTGACATTGAAGGTCTTTCGTCTAGGTCAGAGATTTGTATATTTCCGTATAAACAAATACATAAAGTGCTTCCCTCCCCCTTTTTATAAGCCTTAAACGTGGGTAGGCCCGGCATTTTGATAGCTCGCGACACTGGTGTGCACTAGTAGTAGGCGCTGTAATCAGGATTTTGAAATCACTGTCATTTGTCATGCTTCAACTGAATCGTCCATATCCAATTTTTTTTTTCTTCTTTTTAAACTGTAGCTCGGAATTTGTGTGTCTTTACATGGTCTACCCACGACTAATTCGACATTAACTGTAGTCTTGTAAGAAAGCTAGCAACTGTCAGTCTGCGACATGATGACAACCCTTGACAATGAGCTACATAGCGTTCTGGTCCACCAAGACTGAATGACTAAGGCTAGCCGAGACTCAACTCAGTCGTGACAATGGGAGGTCACACTCTAACGGTGCCATAAACAAAGGGCTTTCATGCACTGACAGTCAACACGCAATGTGTAGTAAACAAGTGAACCCAGTGAACACAGACATATATGGAAGTACCAAGTATATCTGATGTCGTGGTGATGATCTACGTCTTCCTAAATGTCATCAGCTTCAAGAAATCCTTTAAGTGCAAAGTTTTTGGTCGTCGCGAGCAAACAACAGACGCAGTCATTCAATGACAGTTATCGTGATAAGCCAGGTAAACTCTTCCCACACCTGCACCGGTTCTCCCACCAGAATAAAGTGTGTTGTGGTTTGGAGACAAAGAAAAGGGGATCCGCACGCCTGCTGTTCCACATGCATTACCTTGTCGCTCACCACCTGCGGCCCTACCCACAGGTCTCTCAGGTGTGCATGTCATCAGACAGGACTGTCTGTGCTAGGGCGACCCTAGAAAGAACCCTAAAACGACAAGGTGCACACGCATTCACCCTTAAATGTGAAATGTAAAGGCCGTGGCAGACTTACCTTGATGTAGCTTGACCTTTCCCTCTCCTGCTGCAACATGTTGTTGTTGCTGTTGACTGGCATGGCGACTCGTACACACGACTACCTGTCGTCACACACGGTACAGTCCTTCGATCCCGCTCTCCTGAGAAAGCAAAGCAATGCGAATGAAGAAAGTGTATATCGCATGAATATGGCGTAGTTAGTCACACCAACATCGACTACCGACAACACGGATCTGTTATCTCACAACGTGCGCGAACTAGGAAGTGAATCACGGTAGCTAAGCATTCACGTGACAAGAGAGATTCACTGCCTTTACGTCATCAAACTTTCCTTTTAAATTGTTTTCGCGTCTCTCGGCAGAGCGCTCGGTCGTGTCGCCCCATTGCCCTGGGGAAACTCCACCCTGACGTTACTATGACCGTTCAAAAGTCGTCACAGAACGTGATGCTGGTGATGGTGATGATGGTGGTGGTGGTCTGCATCTCAGCTCGATCACGGGTCGTGCCTGACCTCATCTATAAGACTCTCGTCAGCGTCACGCGCCGCTTCATCACCGCGTTCGCTAATGAAAAGGACAGGAAGGCAAGAAGGAAGGAGAGCATCAGCCGTGCACACACACACACAGATAATACAACCTTCGACCTCTTTTGTGCCTGCAGTGTGGAGTGTTCAGGTGGAGTGAAAGTAAAACCAACAGCTCTCGCTCAGGCCTGGTGGTGGTGGTGGGGAAGCTGGGCTGTGTGTGTACTGTGTGTGCTTTTGTCGAGAGATTCCTCCAGGCTGGCTACGCGATCCACGCGTCTCGCAAAAAAACCGTCTTGCCACCCCCTCCTCCTCCTCACCACCGGCACCCTGCTACTTGCAGGCACGAACCGCAGCAGGCGGAAGGGTAGGTGGGTGTGAAGTCTAGCACGCGCGTGCAAAGTACCTGGCTGGCACTTCTTCATCTATCGAAGATTTAACCCCCACGACCTCGCGACTTTGCATCAAGCCACGAGATTTTAGCTGGCGGAAGAGGAGGTAGGACCACCACCCCCACCCGACCCTCTTCTCTTCTTCGTTCATAAGTTTTAATGGAGGGATGGAGGAGACGACAGAAAGGGAATCTCCTGACAACTCCACTTTTTTTTTTATTATTATTTAACATTTGGTCATGGGGGTGGGAAAGGCTACGAAAGCAGAAATCGTAGACCATCCCAGCCTCTTTCAAGCTTAACAAAAATGTTAACACACTTCTGCCATTAATCCTGGAGCCAGGACAGGCAGTGGATGTTGCTTGAAGACCTTACCCCTGAGTGATAGGGAAACCTGATTGTTTACACTGGTCAGTCCCTTAGAATGACGGGGAAAGCCAATGGTCAGTTCCCCCCCGAGGTCCAGGGAAGGTTAATGTTCATGCACGTCTGAGACTAACTGCCCTCTGTGACTGAGTGTCAGGGGTCAGGCGGGTTCTGACATGCACACCATCCTATGTGTCTACCTGACATCAGGGACCGTGGGGGGTGAGTGTGGTGGGTGTGGGGAGTATTTCTCCAGACTACACAAGACACGGATACGATCGTGTTTCTCATCGCGGGCTGTCTCACAAGAGGATGTTCCTGACCATGAGCTGCTAATGGCCCCGCTTGTCAGTCACAGAAGATACTACCTGACACTTTAGCGACAAGTCGCCATCTTGGCACTAATCTGTGAATAGAGAAAGGGCCGGACTATCCGACAATCTGATATCTATCTCCTCAACTTCTTTTGAAACCACTCCAAGCGTTGGGTGGAAAACCTTCTGGTGGGACACGGCTTCAAATGATAATTTCAAGTTTCCACCCGACTCCACCCCCTATACATCAATCTCACTTTCAGTCTAACTCAACAAAATCCTGTATGGTCTTGTTTAAACTTTATGTCAGACACATCTGTTTACAGTTTTCTAACAGGCTTTTTAAAAACTTGAATATAAATTTGTTTACTTCTCTTATAATGAATGTAAGGAGTATAGTTTTCTTGTTAACATAATAATCCTGTCAAATACACAGGCTTGTTTCCCACAAAAGTACACAACAGCAACTGTTTCAACAGTATAAGCATTAACAGGTGATGCGAATAGTTAAAACTAAAGTTTAGTTGTGTTTATTTATCTAATACCAACACCAATTCAGTCTTTGTCCTAGTACTGAGTTAACCATGAAAGGTTAATTTCCCCTTCCTTGTTAAGCTGTTGCTTGTAATTTAATACCAGTAAACAAAACAGAAATCAATACATCCTACTGTTCCTGTGTAGCATAGGAACTTGAACCATACATTTGATGGGGTGACTTGTACCAAGCACGAGCAGGTTTTCCTACTGAAGATCAATGTTTGTATCAATACCAGTTGGCAGCGATTGTATTACCATGGACCTGACTGAAAGCTCACTTCTACAGGTGGCCAGAAGCAAAAGCAAATGCCCCTTGAATAGGTCATCCCTTCAAACAATGTCATTGGCCACTGGTGGGGCTGATAAGCGGTGTGACTAGACCACAGTCAGGACCACATGAGACATTCTGAATCTTTGTTCTTTGCTTCTGTGCGTGTATGTAGACAGAACTTGCTACACAGAGAATTTGAGCCTTTCTGACACTTACATTATCAGACCAGGCTTATACATGTGCACTACTGCGGACACGTGTGAATGTTTAGACATTTGTAGATTAACATGTTTGTATAGAAGAATTCCAATCAAGTCATTGATACCAGGAGATGCATGCATAGTTTCTTACATGTTTAAACATGCAAGCATACACAGACTAGTTATATTTACAGGGATTTTATATTTACACATACACAGATTTGTAATATTTACAGCAATTTTATATCGGCCTACACACCGACTTTTTACATTTACAGCGATTTTATATGTTTAGACATACACAGATTTGTTATATTTACAGTGATTTTATGTTGGCTTATACAGTGTTTCTAGAATCTGGCAACAACTCAAAATCTGGTTACCTAAAAACTGAATATACATAGATACACAACAATACACTTGCCAATGGAAACATTATATATCTTGTATCTGTATGAAAGTTATATATCCTGACAAGTCTTAACACCTGTCGCAAACATAAACATAACAGCTTCTATATCTATCAGTAAATAACACTAGTTTACACATCTGATTTATAGGGTAATGTTCACCTAAACTTAACAGTATTTGTATCATAAACACAAATATGTGATCAAACATATTGTAAATAACAAACTGCAAACATGCTGATAAATAACAGAGACTAGATTTCAGACCATGAAAGTACATATACATCCAGAAAATATCTCTTTCTGCAGACAATATTTGAAAACATGTCTTTTATCGTGTTTATATGTAGCAGGTGTAAGCATCCCAGAATACAGTAAGCACCCAGGTGGCAAACATGACAAAGAAAATTCCTCTACCAATGACAAAACACAGTAGGTGAGTAGACAGTGTCAAGCAGCATGCTCTCAAGTTAGTTGGCAGCAACTTGTTGTACATAAAGAGTTCAGTCTTGGCCGTCGACTGCCACCATTTGCTTTGGTGTTAAAATAATTATGTTGGTGTCTAATGAGATGTAGGTATAATAACATGGCCAGTACAGCTGCTGGCTAAGCGAGACACTCCATGGCGCTATCGCGGCACCACGAAACTTGGTGTAACCCCGCGACCTCGCCTGTCTTGTAACCTCACGTGCTGACAGCCACAGGTTGTGACAGACACTGTGTGAAAAATACAACCGACATCCCCGCTTGTGTGAGTCAAGAAACTCTCCATTATCTACAGGTAACAATGGAAACTTCTGTAAAGTTTACTCACCTGCCGTATCCGCAGTAACATTCCCGCGTGCATGAACCCAATGACCTCGATATCAAGTGAGTCAAAACGAGGCCAGGGTCGCCACCTCCCACCTGTGACCTGTGTGACTCTTCTTCCGGATTGTAGCTCGTGTTTGTGTTGTGGGCGCTTCTCATCGCTTGACGGTTGTCTGCCGAGCGAATCATTTTTAAACAGATTTTGCCTACAAGTGCCTCGCCATGGTAAGGTGTTTGAATGGAGTCGTGAGTGTGTGTGTGTAAGAAAGGTCACGTGGTAAGACGTCTGCGAGCTGTGCAGACCACGGAGTTACATTCCTATACAACTCTGTGGTGCAGGACCCAAGCATAACTCTGTGTGCAGGTGAGGGAGAAATGCTATTTGGAGAACACGAATGTCAGGCAGACACTCAATAAATTAATGTCTCTCACCTGTCTGGAAAGTCGAGAGAAAACAGTTGTTGTCAAGTTCGGGTCAAGGGTTGCTCTGAGTAATACATGTCCCTTGATTAGCAAAGTTTTCAATGTTTGTATTTACTTTGATTTATTGGTGGTGTGCAAGGTGTGCCTTATTTCAGACCTAAAATAGGTGGAAATGGATGATATATGTGTATATATATGTGTGTGTGTGAGAGAGAGAGCTAGAGGCCTCCACTGATCTCTAGAAGAACATTCAGGTCCATTTTTAACCATCCTACAGCTTCACCAACAAAGCTGCAAACATTCTGACAAGTGTATCTTGCTCCTACTGTAAAACAAATGACAGTATTTTCCTACTTTACAAACTAATTAAGATACTGCATGATCCATGCCAGACACAAGTAAAACAAGTTCCACAACCTGTTTATTTATTTTATAATTGACTTACAGATAAATAAAACATAAATATCACATATCAGCAGTGGTGTTTTTTTTTCAACGGCTGCAACTGTCGAATAACAGTTTTGAAAAGACAAAAACTGATACCATATAGTACCCTTTAAAAGTACCAATGCCTGCATAGCTGTAAACATTTTGTAAAAGAATGCAATGCTGCGATGGACGGAAGAAAGGTTTGGGGTTTTTTTTTCTAAAAGGGAATCAAACATTGCAGCTCTTGCCCAAGTTGCAAGAACAACTTTCGTCTCTGCGCTAAAGGCAAGAAAAGCTGATTGAACAAACCTGAGGTATTGACATCGCCATAGATACAGAAGTTGGCAGGAGGGGTGAGGGAGGTGTAAAAGTTGCCTCTGTCACGTGACTGGACCACAATGAGCTGCGAGACACGAGAGAGGAGGGGTGGGGGGAGTTGCTTTAGGGAGGGAAGCACGTGGTCACTGTGTCCAGCGGCCCATGAAAGCAAGAGATGAAGTGTGGGATCATCGTCACGGTCATCAAGTGACATCGGCAAGCTGCATCCTTCCAGTCGGTGATGTAACAGAGAGACTTGAAGCTATAGCTCGCTGCGGGCGCTGCTGATATCCCCCTCCCCTCACACACATTAACCACTTATCCACACATTAACACTACAATCTCAGTACAATAAAGTCGGATCCGGTCACTGTCATCTCACGGAAGTCACTCACTCCTGTCAACGCTTCTTCAGCACGCGCTGTAGTCCACAGCCCAAGAGGGAAATCACAGAGTGGATACCCGCCCACAGCTCACAAACATGTGTCACACAGCAGTTTTGTCATTTTTTTAAACCCAAGTTAATATTGTTTGATCACAATTTAAAAAATCTTAGAAGGGGCTTGGACGCGATACGAGCACCCACAGAAAAAGTTTTTCATTGTATGTTGTCAGACGAGGCAAGAGATCTCCATTCAGCAGCTTTCTTATTGCATACGGCTTCCTTGAGAACCTCCCATATGACAACATCTACCTCCCAGCAGACTGCTCGATGTGTAGAAACCCCGGACCTGTAACCGTTCTCTAAGCGCCCACCACGTCCACAACATCAATGGCAGCACTTATGGCCGGCCAGCAAGAAATGTCTGGACGGCCACAACAGGTGAGGACATGACACAGCGGGCGTCTGGACGGATGTAAGAATGACATGACAGCGAATCACACAATATAAATGTCAAAGTTCTCTTGTCTGAAGCAGAGCTGAGATTCCTGCAGGATGCGCAGCCGGGGTCCCATGGGGATGCCCAGACTTTGCAGGCGCTCCTCTGTCATGTATGGCAGTTCGATCATGCCAATGTGCTCGGCCTCGAAGTTTTTGACGTAACGCTGTAAACAACAACAACAAACAGCATGTCAAACTGTGCCCAGAAAAAATAGAACATTGCTAAAACAAAAAAAAAATTACAAAAATACTCAACACGTGACTAAAATTCTATCGTTTACAAAGAAAACTTAAGATTCTTCTGATGGAAGAAAATGTCACATTACAAACTTACCTCGTAACCAAGTTTTTTCAGGAATATTTCTAATAATGGTGGTTCTTGGCCAAAAAATCTGTAAATAAAACACAATAAAATCGAAAAAGTATATTTTCATATTTCATTAAGGTTTATCAATTCTAGAGTTTTATTTTGTCTTAAAATCCTTAAAATAAAATCTTTTGGTTCAAAAAATAACTTAACAAACTTGACACAACGCCAAGTGTGAAATCCTGGCTTCATCCATTGTCATACACTTAACAGCGTGTCAACATGTCACACTAATGTGTCACACCAGTGTGTCAAAGCTCGGCAACCCCTGCCCCCACTTATCCCCCTTGACTTACTGAGTCAGCTTATTAATTCTCTTGGGGTTTGTCAACGACGGTATCCACCCTCGGAACTTGTCAAAGGGCGTCACCAGATCCCTGGGGCTCTCGGCGGGCGCCACTGGTCCCTTCTGCTTCAGCTCGCGCAGCTCCCTCTTCACGAGGTCGAGGTCGCGACACAGGCTGTTGTGCGCGCGCAGCTCGGAGGACACATGAGCGATGCTGCGCGCTAACGTCACCACGTGCGACTCCAGCTTCTGGAAGCGCTTGTTGACAGACCTGCAGCCACAGACCAAGCACATCATTGCCCTCTCTTCCACGCTTGTAACATGAAGGTCAAAGTTCAAAGAATGGAGTCCAAAAATTTATTATACCTAGCAACACATCATCGGGAGGAGAAAACAAGACTACTGAGTCCTGACTTTGAACTGTTAGCCATGACTGTTACTTACTTCAGGTCTCTGCTGACACCTGGGCGATGGAGGGTACTGGAGGGGGCCCGCAGGTGCCGACCTTTTTTGAAGGAGCTGGTGTCCGAGCTGGCGATGCTCCAGCGCCGCCCACTGCGCGTGAGGGCTCCCTGGTCGCCGCCCACGATCCGCAGCACGTCGTGGTACATGCCCTCCAGCTTCTGCAGCTGCCCCCGGAGTGAGCGGGTGTCCCGGGATACCATGGTGTCAGTGTCCGACAGTTCTGACGGCTCCACCATTAGAAACGTGTTGTCAACATCAAAGGACAGGTTGTTGCTGTCGCTGCATGTTTCTCGAACGTCGTCCAGACTCTGACTTCGAGCTGCAGACAAAGGTAAGGGAGGGAGATGATTGGACAAACGAGAGAGATGACGATCGCGACGAACCGTACTTGTGGTCCTGTAAGATTGCTATTGAGCTAAACAATTGTATTATATGAAAAGCTCGTGCATGTACTGATGTACAGAATAATATGCACGTGATATTTGATAATGATAAGAAATGTTTGTGGAGGTACACTGTGATGTGGGGAGCAAGAAGGGAGGATACATCTTCTCACCGAACTGTCGACTTCCATCCACATCATCTCTCTCGGGGACAGACACTTTCCTCACAGGCCCATGAGCTGGTGGCACTCTCAGACCTCCGGATCCTGCAACTCGACTCGTCTGCTGGCCGGTCGTTGCTGGCCGCCCCTCGGTCACGCTTCGTCCGCCGTTGAGCGTGCCCCCTGGTGTTGCAGACGTCACTAGGAGGTCCGGGGTTCGTGCGACTGACGTCACATCGGTCCCTTTCTGCGACGAGGGCGCCTGTCCACCTGGCCGAGAAGGAGGACCGAATGCGAAAAAACGGTTGAGGGCAGGTTGAGGAATGGCCGAGGAGGTTGACTCGGGCTGAGAGCTGGTTGGAGACAAGGGTGGCAGAGGCGGAGTCACGGACCTGTTGGACGACGACTCGCTCGGCGCGCCCAGCCTCGCTTGGTCGTGTAGGTCGAAGATGGAGTCGTCGGCATGCAGCCTGTCCGTGCTGCCGCCGTACAAGCGCTCGTCGCCGGTGTCGCTCACGAAGGCGTCGTTGACGACGGGACCTCCAGGTGGGCGGGCGGACAGCCCTACCCCCAAATGACCCGAAAGTCGTGAGGGCGGTCTGGCATTGGACCTCGAGGGCACGTCCCGCGTGGTCGGAGGCGCTGGAGTTGAACTTTCGCTCCTCGTTCGATTGCCGTTGACGGGAACCATGTCTCTTGCGCCTTGGGATTCTGACTGGTTGTACGACAGCAAAAATATTATTTAAAAAATCTTATCCAAAACATTTTCTTTCTCGCTTTCTTATTTCTCTTTTTTTGTACCATTGCTATAATCCCTCTCTATAATCTTAACCATCACCATTATTATTTCAGTTTCATACCGTATCTCATTGTAATGAGTCATTCTCTCATTTCATCACCATCATTAGTTATTATCTCCTATCTCATTAATAATCTCTCTCTCTTATCAAAGTCCACAGCTCCACAGAAAACTGTTATATCGTTTTACACCTTCAGCGTCTGAGGTGTGAGCCGGGTGCTGGAGGGTCTGCTTCCAGAAGGTTCCGGATACTTGGAGGCCGGCCCTAGCATCTTTAGCTCCATCTCGTCCTCGCTGCCATCGTTGTCGTTCTCAGGCTTGAAGGTACTAAAGGTCACGTGACCCACGCTGTAGGAACTTCTGTGACTTGACAACCCAGACGTCTGAGCAGGTGTGCTTGAACTTTGACCCATCGGACTCTCGCGGGCTGCCAGCTGATGGGGGTTTGTCAACGAGAAATCTTTCTTCCATGTCTAGATGAAAGGAAAATCCAGTCAGACTGTGAAACGGGGCTAATAATTATGGCTTCTTTGATTAATTTATCAGTCATCTGACGAACGACAAGGCAAAGAATATGACAGCGGCAGGGAAATACACACGGACTGCTAATAATACCATTAATAATTGTAAGAGGCATAAATCACAGACAAGCTGTCTTTGAAGAGGACGCGACATTTAGCACGAAAGAGGACGAGATAATCTGTGTGACGAAGGCTGAAGACATTCTTGTTGAGATAAAGGGACTTGCTGTCACGGACTCAAGAGATTTACAGACAGGAAAGTCTGAAGAAATTTATTTGTAGTGTCAAAAATACCCCCATCGTGGTGGCAGCCAGATTACACGAAAAAATTATACAGCCAGAGTGAGGGATGGAAAAAGAAGGGTGAGCCAGGTGAGGTGTTTATTCTTTATTCTAACCCCTGACCCGGAAATGGGGTAACATGTCCTTTTTGTACATCGTATATTGTGTCAGTTACTTTGTTAACTGTTATAAACATTTTACAACAAAATTCACAAAATAAATATTTGTTCATGGTTGTTGTTGTTGTTGTTGTTGTTGTTGTTGTTTATTATTTTGTGAATGTTCTAAAAGAAAATTGACCACACACACACATCGCCCGTTACTGTCGAGATGCAGGTGATGCACTGGTCTTACCCCAGTGTCGTCTGGCCTGTTCAGGAGGGAGTCCCCCTCATCACGCGATCCTTGCCGCCTGGTGGCGCTGGCTGCGTCCTGTGGTCGAGCGGGTTGGCGCCACTCCGGTTGCGCTCCGAAAAGCTTGTTCCAGGCGCTTCTCATGTCGCTAGCTTTCTGGTCACTGCGCAGGGAAGAAATGAAAAACTTACAGCCTGTCGCCTGTCTTCCCAGTGTGACTGCTGGACTAATGAATGGTTGGATGATTGGTTCACAAATTAGCTGTTACTGACCTTTGCCATTCACCAGTTAACGTGACATCCGAGAAAATAAAATGAGAATTTGGTTTATGGAATATTGATACTTTTCTAAAAATCTAATAAAATCCAATCACAGAAAAGAAATGGGTTGAGCCGTACCGTTTATGTGATTGACATTGGCAAGGAGAGTGAATGGACGGATAACAGTTAAAGGGAAACAACTCATGATACTGTAACTCTAAGTAAGCTGGAGTTAGTGTACTTGAGTCTCCACGGGACGAGCACGACCGCGCTTCTCACCTTTGCTGAGATGTGCCGGGAATGGACAAGGTGCGAGTGTCTGGCAGGTAGTTCAAAATGGCCATCTGCCCGGGAGGCTGCGGAGCCGGTTGCCGTGGATACGAAGCATTTCCTGCACGCGGCTGTTCCCGTTTCATGAGGACTTCCCCGCGAGGTCCTTGATATCTTTCTGATGGCTTTGAAGGCTGCAAGGGACAGATGGATTTCAGTGATTGAACAAAAATCATTGAGGCTAGAAACTGGACCAGAACGGGCTCATATTTATTCATCCTTTGATGCATGGGTGTATCCACGCTGACACAAAGGCATACAGAGAGGCAGAGACAGAGAGACAGCTGTGATGGGACTCACCACGTAGCCTTGGTCTGGAGGCACTCGCTCCCTCATTCCTGCATCTGCTGCAGCGCCCAGAGTCGCCCCATCGCCATAGGAACGAGAAGGGGGTGGCGGAAGCAGCAGCTCCCCATCATAAAACTGACAACACAAACGGCCGCAATCAGTTTCTGTACGTTCAGTGTGCATGCTGAAGGCTATAGCATCTTTGTCAAAATATCTAACTAAAACGAAATATAACTGTATTTAAGTATGGTTAACTATCTATATATAAGCAAACCTGCATGCTCATATTGAGGCCTGTTATACAGATTTATACGGAACCACAACGGGGCTGCCCAAAACCGGGTCCGCTGGCGAGGTGTTGTTGCGGCCCCTATGCTCCTCGAGGAGTAATAAGGACTAAACTATACAGATATATGCATACATAGACTTCCTTCTTTACTAGTAACTGAATCTGTATTTTTCGAAGGCAAAATATATCTTTAAAACTTTACGACATCTAGAACAGGCATGTCAAACTGTCGGCCCCCGAGGGCAGCATGGGTCACATTAGTGTCGTCATGAGGGCCGCACATCTGTTTAATGTCCTTTACACGGGCCGCATGTGTGCTTGCAAAGGGCCGCATGTTTGATATGCCTGATCCAGAATAAAAGCTGAGTTCTACTGTCAGTCCTGCAGTAACCAGCAAGAAGCAAGAACAGGTCTACTCGCCCTCGAGTGACGTAACCGACCTGCTGGGCTGTGGGGACGGTGGGTCTGTCGTTGTCGAGCAGAAGATTCCTCAGTCTTTCCTCCACCCCGAGACTTGGTGCTGACTTGATCCCGCTTTCCGCTGGCAGCTGTCACCACAACGGAGAGAGAAAAAAAAAAATGCAAATAGTATGCAAGATTGAAGTCGATGGAAGGAAAAGGTGGACTGGACGAAGAGTTGGGTCCGTGGCTGCACCGAGGTGGAAAGGGTGGAGACAACCCCCAGTCGCATCCACATCGTAAATGATCGGGTCCCCACGCGGCGCTCGTGCCGATGGACGTTAGTGTGAGTTCGCATTACAACAGCACTACACTGACGTCACACATGCCCCCCCCCTACCCATTTCCCCACCACCCTCCTGGCCTCCTCTGCATAGTCTCGAAAAGACAGAAGTTAGAAAGAAACTCGTGAGTTATGCCTCTTCTGTTCCTGTGTTTGGGTGTTTGATAAATATGCGTCGCATTCGATTTGCATAAACGGTTTGCTTCCGGCTCAGCTCTTACAACGGTCACTGTCAGCCACGAGGCAGGCTTCACAGCAAAGACACCTTCAAGAGCTGAGCACCAAGAAAGACGAGACATGTTGCACTGCAGTATGGTGAGTACACAAATGTCACGTAAAAACATTTTTAGAAAAAGAGTTCTGCAGCTGAAGCTTTTCTCACCCTTTTCGCTTTATTGGGAGTAGCAGCGTGGCAACAAGCAGACACACACTACAACACAAAAAATAATTTATTGAGAAAGAATGGCCATGTGTTCATCCATTCATGCACAGGTGTATCCACACAGACATGAAGGCGCACAGAGAGACAGCTGTCTCTAGAGTTTCATCGAACTGTCAGTAAATGTCACACTGACAAGAATGGAATGAAAGTAAAAAAAAAATATTACTATGAGCATCTGCACTAATGGCAAATACAGTGTTGAGTTTGTTAGTAATAAGCAGTTTCACATCATACCAGGTAAGGTAAAGGTGGTCCCGCAACCTTACGATGCTGACCCGTTCTTAGTCCCCGCAGGGCCCGAGGCATGGGGATTAATTTGGAGCCTAATTACCATATCAATCAAAAGTGTGGGGACCCTGATGACTATCAAAGGCTCGAGGCCCTGGTCAGATGCCTGCCCCTAACCCTGACCCTGTTACTATGGGAGGAACGTGTCACAGGCCTCACTTATCTCACCTCCACCTCGCTGCCTTACCTCCCCAAACCCTCTAAGGACTCGGGTACCCAGTCCATAGCTGGATCAACTGGGAGAAGTAAGCTGCCTCGTGTAGGTTTCGAACCAGGTAGAGTGCGCGTTATCATGTTCCAATGTTGTTGCTGTAATGCACGAGGAGATCCTCTTCTCACACGCAAAAAGAAATGCAAAACAAATCTTGTGTTTAGTATGGGCGAAAGTATCATACAAAGCAGTACAAAGAAGACGAGGAGTGTAAAGAAGGAATTTAATAAATCAAAGCCATTCGATTACTGCAAAACAGCAAACCATCAGGTACATTCTTCCACGGCAAATTATTTTAGCAAATCATCTCCGAGTAGTAAAATATTTCGGAACGAAAATGGCTTCTAAGTGACAAAGGTCAGAATAGCAAACAGTCCATCGAGCGACACAGAAGCAAACAGCAGACAACAAAAAAAGCAGAAAATAAAGCAAACGAAAAGCAGATTAGATGTGTGGTCAGTGTTTGCAAGCCACACGAACACAATGGGGAAGGAAGGGGATGAGAAGGAAGAGAAAAGATTTCTTCACCAGTCGATAGCCGCGATAGGGGCGACTTTGCAGGACAACACGACCGTGAATATTAAATTAACTATGACCGGAGTGTCAACAGGGTGCACAAAAATCTCAAACATAGCAGCAAGTAAAATTTGCTTTTGCTTCCAAGTCCTCGTCTTCATTATTCATGACATTTCCCAATCCCTGCAACTTCATTATTAATGGCATTTTGAAACCTCCAGTGGTTTCCAGTTCATGCAACACATCTTTCATGAACATTTGCCATCGAACAGCGAGTTTTATTCCAGCATTGACATTACAATTTTTTTGCATTTACCGACTTGCCACTCACTGTGACTGCCCCCCACCACAACCACCACCATCACCACCATCAGCACCATCACAACCACCCACCTCCTACGTTTTAGCCGCCAGGCCACGTGCAGACTGTTATTATAACACAAAAACTTTAGTGCAATTATCTTCAGCATAAAAACAATTATTTCAGCTCCTTCGTCTTCGCTTCTTCAAGCAATTATCTTCCTTTTTAACGACAGTTTCTGGCAGCTCAAACATCTTTGTTATCAAACCTAAAGTTTCGACAGCAGACACGGATTCAGAAACAAAGAAAAAAAAAAGAAGAGAGATTGATTCTTTATTGTTGCAAGAGCTTAGTTCCAGTAAAGTCGGAAGAGAAAGAAAGAAATGGAAAGAAAGGAAGAGAGAGATGGAAATTCATTGACTGGTTAATACTTTATTAGTGTAAGAGCTTAGACCCAGCAAGGGGGAGATTCTTCGGTCAAGAACATGAAAGTAGAGAGGAGATGAGAAGCGAACAGCCAGCCTCGATGGTGTGGACGATCAGCCTTCATTCTTCCCTTAAAGAAAGAACAAAGAGAACCTCACTGTCCAAATAACTCTGGCCATTGATGTGTCACCGCTGTATAGTATAGCCTGGTGCTGCAGCTGTATAGTATAGCCTGGTGCTACAGCTGTATAGTATAGCCTGGCGCTGCAGCTGTATAGTATAGCCTGGTGCTGCAGCTGTATAGTATAGCCTGGTGCTGCAGCTGTATATTATAACCTGGTGCTACAGCTGTATAGTATAGCCTGGTGCTGCAGCTGTATAGTATAGCCTGGTGCTGCAGCTGTATAGTCTAGCCTGGTGATACAGCTGTATAGTCTAGCCTGGTGATACAGCTGTATAGTATAGACTGGTGATACAGCTGTATAGTATAGCCTGGTGTTGCAGCTGTTTACGATATAATTAGTGAGAACCACAACGATCGCAGTCCGACAACTGCAGCAAACTACACAACGACGACAGTCACGTCACCGCTACGGGACAATCACGTACAGCCATGCAACAATCGGTGCACACGGTCCTATCATGCGTGAAACATATCACCAGCGACTGAGAGGTGGAAACACGCCGCGCTTTACCACAACAAAACGACTGAAAAGCCCACAGCCACGGACACGGTGCAGCCACAGACCCAAGCAGACATTTGGGGTGGATGGATGGATGGGTGGATGGGTGGATGGGTGGATAGGTGGGTAGGGGGAGTCATACATGTAACAACACAGCCTGCAATAATATACGTACGTGCTAAAATTTCGTTCATGCTACAGATTTCATGCTGCTGTATATTATGTTCGTCTGAAATTATCTAGTGTCTAATGTAAAACATGATGTGCGAGAACAGTCACATCAAACGTTTAGTGAGAAAAACGGATGTCCTCTCCCCCCACCCTCTCAAAAATACAGCTAAAGTGACTTCTAAAAGGGTCCAGGTGTACACAACATCACGACAACCAATAATACAGCATCAGCAACATTACTAGCAGCAGGATGCGCTGCAAAACAAAGAACTGTTGACAATCAACCTGTAATCAGATGCTAATGCACTGTCAACACCAAACAGAAGAAAAAAGTAGAAAGTGTTTAGAATCACTGCTGCGCCAACTGTGCAAAAACTACGAGTTCGTGTGGTCAACAAGAATATAAAGAATACCGAGAGAGCTTCAACAAAGATAAATAACTAAGCTCAGACTTTTACACTAAAATCGCGAGCTTTCCAGAGCGCGTGCAAATTATTATTTTTCCATTAAGCCTCTCAGATTTTTACTTCAGCTGGGGATCACAGTCTTAAGTTACCAAAACATTTCTTTACTCTTTTATTGCAGTATTGTGTCAGCTTTCTGACAGTTCTACAAGTCTGTGATAGCCAAGTAAAAGCTCCAGACCAAGCCTCATCGTCCTCTGTTCACGCTCGTTACATCACACACAGAAAGTTCAGGTCAACCTGGTCTGACCCTTGAACTCTTTCTGTGGCTTCCTCACACCAGTAGATGGCGGACAGCAAGTCAGACATAGTGTCCCACAACATCCCAAGCGGAGTGGACACCCAGGTCCTGCATGTCCCTCTCTACACCCTCCATGTCCGTGTGTCTAGCGGTACACGTGTCATGGCGGCAAGGGGTGCTCTCACACTCGGGTACCTGTTTCACAGTCGGTCCTGCAGCCCAGGCTACCCCCAGGGTGGTCGGCGGTCTCTCTGGTGGCACGCCTGACGACGCGCCTGTTGGGTTGGATGGAGGACGCGGACCGGAAGCAGTTTTACCTGTCGCCAGGTGAGTGTCGTTGTCGTGAAGTGATCTCTCGTCTTGTCTGTGAATGTGACCGTAAACGTTGCGATCTTTGTTCAGCTGCAAGAAAATAAAATAATAATTAAAAAAAACCCGCTCGTCTGTATTCTGATAAATCATATGCTCCGGAAATTGTAATCTGAGCTTTATTTCTTCTTCCTATTTACACTTTCCCTTATGCTTGTGTACCTGTCCGCCTGTCTGGTTTACCTTTTATCTGTCTGTCTGCTTGTCTTTCAGCAGTAAATTAGCGATTTCACATATTTATGATTCACTTTGCGACCAAGAGGTACAGTAGATTGATAACACCATCGATGATGGGGTTAAGCTCCATAAAAATCAACTACATGTATTCTTATTATTCTTCTTCTTATTATTATTATTATTATTATAAATCTCAAGACGGAAGGAAAGTGCAGGCAGTGTCGGTGCTCACCGTGGCTGAGTGGTCAGTGAAGGCCGGCTGTGGCCTGTACATCGGTCCCTCTGTGGACATCATCCCAGGCACCACACGGCTCGCGTCTAGGGCTGTGACGCTCCTATTCTGCACGGGCAGTGACGTATCTGCGACGATCAGTGATGTCATCTCATTCACATCGAAACGACGACAGTGACGCAATAACTTCAAAGGGGGTAGGGGTTGGCTACGTCATCATTCTTTGTGTTTTTTAAAAATAATTTCTTCATTTTTTTCTGATTGTTTTTCTGGGTGTTAAAAAAATAAAATTGTAAACATCACACACAGCGATCATCTTGCGGAGGAAATAAAAGTTTTTGTATCAATCGTTATCGTCATCGTCGTTGTCGTCGTGTGTGGCACTGTCGTCGTCATATCTCACCTCTCATGTGTACCGGCACCGGACGGTGCAGCTGGGGGGAGGTGGACACGCGGCCAGGCATGACGAGTGAGTTGTCTAACCTACACGGGGATGGCGACCTCCAGGTCACGGTCGGTTCCTTCAACGCTGCTGCTTGGTCCCCGTCACCTTTAGTGCGACACCCCGGGGACAGTCTTAGACCCTGTGGACACAAGGGGGGGCCTCCTACAACATGTGCTGAGTGCAATATACCATAAACATCGTGCAGCACGTGCTAGAGCAATTGTGTGTGGAAGGAGAGGTGGGAAGAATAAGAGAGAGAGAAAGACATATAAAAACATTTTTTTTAACTCCTGCAACTTGACCAAAAAGGTGGGTGAGGTACAAAAGGAGGGCTGTACACAGCAGGTGGAGCGCGACTGGACAGAACAGCAGAAGCGTAAACAGTGAAAGAAAAAAAAGTCAGCAAATGTTTCCAGCATCATTACTCCTTCTGTCTTTCGTCTGAAAAGTAAACACATCAAACTCGCGCAATGTTCACCGGGAGGAAGCGACGGCAGAAACAGTTTCGATCTCAAAAAACCGCGGGGAACAGTTTTTATCACCGACGAGGCGTGACAGTGAGTCTCTCCCCCTTCCTCCCCTCCCCACGCTGTTTCCTCCTGGTGGAGGTCGATACAACATGGCGTACAAAAGCTGTTTGATCGGTTGAACCAATTTCTTTCCCCAAATGGCATTTACTTTCATGTGCTTCGCGAACATCGAGAAAAGCGCCAGGCTTGCCTGTTAATCTGCCGATGAAATGTCAAGAGGTCGTTTTTGCCGTGGGTTTATGTCTTGCGATGCTAACGAACATTTCTTGTTCCGTTGCTCGCATCCCCCTTCATTTTTATGTTTACCACCGTGTGCTTGGGAAAATTACGCCCCGTTAACAAAATCATGAATCAAACGATAGGAATGGCGGGCTTTTATTGTTTTTTATTTGGTCTTCAGTAGGACCCCAAACTTCAGTCTAGGTTCAGCGCGACCCAGAACCAAGACTCCAGTGGGACCCGAACTTCAGTCTCTTGTCAGTGTAACCCAAAAGTTCAGACTGACTTCTAGACTGACGAGTGTCTAAAGTCTGAGAAGACTGATGCAAGCGAAGGTCAGTTACCAAATATGTGTGGACAGGCTTGCGTACATACAAACACACATCAACGAAAACCACGTGCACACTTTCCACACTACTATACACTAATAAACCCACATACCCTAAAACATCAAAAAGGGAAAAGGGACAAATGAGTAATTCTTGTTCTAGCAAAAATATCAAAAAGGAAAAAGTAATGACTAATTCGTGTTCTAGATTGCTCTATTAAACATTGTTTGCCACCATCAACAGACAGTGACGCGTGCAGGGTGGATGCTGGCAAAGATACCCTGTATTGCCCTACATCAGTCTTTAGTCCACCTTGGGGTGGCCCCCTAACTTACATCATATTGTCTTCGGAGTTGCCCCAGCAGCTGCAGCGACGCCTTCAGGTCACCCTGGGCCAGATCTGAAAACCAAAGTCCACCTTACAGGTCAGCAGGTCAGAGGTCAACGTGCTAGGATGTAGATTAGCTGAAAGGGACACTGCTGGGCTCAAACTGATATTTTTAATCACATCGATGAAAATTTCGGGCTGAAAATGAATCGTTAACTTTGAATCGGCTGTAAACAGGAAATGGCTGTGACCAGATGTGAGACAAGCAGCGGTTGAGGGAAACCAAGTGAAGGGCAGTGAATGATCAAAAAGCAATTTTTGGAGAATGAATTGTAAATGTTGAAAAGTGAATGAATGGCTCACGCAGTTTTGTTTATTGTGATTGACAGCCACCAACGACCTCTGCCTGTACATACCACTTGCTTGTATTCCGATGACGTCAACACCGTGGGCCGCCAGGTGAGCCAGACAACGGTCAAGGTTGACCAAGGCCTGAGGTCTGGACAGGTGGCCTTCGTGCTCCACGGATGTGACTTTGCTGTTGGCTGAAAACAAGAACCTGCTGATGTCTAATGCAGGTATTGAGCAGACCTACGTGGAAATGTATAACATCATACTACGATAAGTAAATTACAAGCTTATTTAAATAAACAAGCAGTTATAGAGGATGCTTTTCATACTTTAGGTGATTTCGGAGAACTATGCATGCCATTCACCCCAAATTAGGGGTTGGACGTCTTCCGGTTTTGATGTGATTTATTTGTTATATGTGTGTAGATTTCTAGGCACCGAGGTGATGTCTACATCCCTGGGCAACAACGAAACCAAATCCCGAAGTAGAAGAAAGGACTCGGAGTCATACAGAATGTCCTCGTTGAAGAAAGCCTGGACGACAGCAAGGAGATGCTGAAGCAAGCTACACGACCCAAAGCCAGGGCTGTCAAAAGATTTAATATTGGCACGAAGGGAAAACTAATCCCCAGCAAAGCAATATTGATTGAGTTTATGGACACCGAGACCGTCATGGCCATCCATAGAAGGTTCCAGACATACAGTGGACCTATTCAATCCAGCAGAAAGTGCTAAAAACTGCAGTGGGTTTGGACAAACCAAAATAGCCAGAATGAGGCTTAATGGAGAGTATCTAATGAGAGTATCTAACGAGAGCATCTAATGAGATACCAGGACCCTGTCCCTCTTCATGCGCAAGTTGGAATAAATTAATCACCACACATGTGCTGCTAGAGTGTAATGAAAACAAATTAGGAAGGGAAGAACAACTAAAACACTTCTTAGACAAATATAAACTGGCGCTAAACCTTAATAACAGCCTCAACCCTCCCAAAGAACTGTGGCACAATACACTTTCATCATCAGCAGCAACAGCAGCAACAAGCCACCCAACACTCGCTTGTCACCACTGAGTGGCTCAGGGTTCGGATCTGGTCTCGGGACACTGTCGCATGTGTTATCTGTCTAAAGGGCTGAGCGTCGGGGGTTTTTCTCCAAGTACTCCGGTTACCCCTCCCTCTCCCCCCATAGAGAAATCGCCAAAAGGTGGACGCACTTTCCCACTAAATTAAACAACCAACATATGTGTGTAGTATTTGAATAATTTCAATGCTTCTCGTGTAAATTGCGGTCGAGACGTTGTTAGAAAACGAACTTTAGATTTAAAAAAATGATAATAATCACAAGAGCTTGACCAAAAGTTTATCAGCTTTAATAAAATCGTCGCTTGGTTCTAACATATCCACGCTTTATCAGTGAACATGATGAGGAAAAGATGTTAAAGAGGAAAGTCAACCATGTCCCACATCAACACTCAAAACAGATTAAAAATAATGTGCGAGTTCCGACTGAGATAACAGATAAAAACGTGCATTTGTATCAACTTTCAAACGACTGAAATTAAACAATTTCCACTTGTACTAAGAAAATAAATCACAAGATATGGACGATCAAACGTGACTTTCTCACGGGAAGAAGGGGCATCTTCCCCTCAACTACCCTTCCACGATTCGTTCCTCCATTTTTAACCGCTTGACCACCTTTGTGACACAAAACAACAACATAGATTGTGTAGTATTACTGGACTGCCGGCAGAAGATTTTTTTTCCAGTAAACTACTAAAACGAGGCATGAGACTACAAAGCTTCCGGTTTAGTCACATTCTGTGTTTAGGCTCGCCGAGACTAACAGCGGAGAACTTGGCAAGAGCCTAAGCATTGGTCTTGGCAGACAGCAGTCCACCTGTACAGGACAAGCTTGTGATGAACACTTATGTTATAAAAGCGGTAACTAGGAGACAGCCACACTAACCGCTCATGGTTTAGACTTTAGAGGGAAAAGCGATGATGGCGCCTCCTGTGTACCCAGACTACCGGCACTTCACTGCGCATGGGCAGAGGCCTTTATTGCATCATAAAGAGAGCAGGAAAAGCTGTTTGTCGATGAATCTTAACGAACTCCCGCCGTTTCCCACAAAGGAATAATTGCACTCAGTACGCAGTCCAGGAACACAATGAAAGACTTCGTTCATTTCCAGGACCACCTGACCACGTGACTGCCTGATGATGGACATCGCAGCCGTGAAGACGATACGTCAGGACGATAGACTTCAAGAACCTTCTAGAAGAGTTGCTTTTGGTGACAGACGAAAATATTAGCTGACATTTGAAGTGAGTGATTATCGAGTTTTGGTGTTTGTTATATTTTTTACCATGTTTGTTTTGGGTGGAGGCTTGGAGGGTGTTTGGAGAGGACCGAACTGTTTTTCTGATATTTATGCAGGGTTCAAAGGCTTCTGCTTCATCAGTCAGAATTATTATACGTGTATGTGTGTGGGTGTGTGTGAGACTGAAATGACTGTACGGCACATTTCAAACAATCTCTCCATCAGCCCGACGCCCAGCGGTGAGCTTCATTCACCGATGTGTGCAGGTGTGCGTGACGGCGACAGGGTCTTGATGTCCTGTGACTACAGCAACCTTCTCATTCATTTCTTCCACATTCTTCACCTGTAGCTAATGGCCTGCGCTCTGGAAGCGAGCCAGTCTTCATTGCCAAACGTTTTCTTAAAGCTTTGATCACCACCAGCAGCAGCAGCAGCAGCAGCAGCAGTCTCGTCGAGTGTTTTTCTCAAAACCAGACAATCGATCCGCGTTGGGCGGGTGGGCGCAGTTTAAGTACACCCACGTGACCCCACGTCACAGTCGGGAGGCACTTCCAACCCGGGGGCAGCGTGCCCTCTGAGACTTAATTAAGAGGAATGGCAGGCAATATTTACAGCAGTAGGTTTATAGTCGGGTAAACAGCTTTCTTATCACTGGCTGATATACCATCGCCATGTTACTTCCAAATTCTCTGAGCTATCGTGAAGTTGTAGTTGTCATTACGACAGAGTGCATGCTCCACAACCTCGATATATCAGCCTCAACACATCCCACACCCACTATCCGCCTCCTCACCTACACCACACACACCTGCAACATTGCAACAGAGGTCTGCTGAAACAGATTTGTCACGATGCCGCAAAGAAACAATGAAACAAGTTGTGGGGGTAGGATGGGGAGGGTAGGGGTAGTGGGTTAATGGGCCCAATTTCGGGTACAAGTAAATTCCAAGTGTTCACCAACGATCAGCTCTGTCAACGACCGGGAACTATTCCGGAACACGCCTGAACTCCTGCTTTTGTTATTCTTGGCTGCAGATGGCAAAGTATTTTATCTGACATGCCTTCGACATGTAATTAATAGAAAGAAGGGAGACAATAGAAGAAGCCAGAAACCTACAGAAAGCCTCTCCTGTGGGCTGTTCAGGAGACAGGTGTGGTCTGTAGAGGGCGCTGCTATCGGGAAAC
The DNA here is from genome assembly GCA_004794325.1 of Pomacea maculata. Classification (NCBI taxonomy): domain Eukaryota; kingdom Metazoa; phylum Mollusca; class Gastropoda; order Architaenioglossa; family Ampullariidae; genus Pomacea; species Pomacea maculata. Next base: position 101,074 of record SRHC01003677.1, on the reverse strand, counting down.
TTGTCAATGGGTTTCTAATAATAAACTTGAACCTGCACATCTTTTTGATGTTCTTTAGAGAGAAAGGCTGTCTTAGCGACATTTTACTTTTATTGTTTTTCCAGGTGAAAATAGTCACCGACATAATGACAGTGTCCACAAAGTGGATCACGGTGTGTAGGTCTGATCGTGATGTCCACGACATGTTTCGGGTGGCTTCCACAGGAAATGGAATCAAAGAGCGTTTAGGAGCTGGATTGTCTCCCCCCAGTAAGGGCTTCAGATGTTCGCAATAAGTAAGATTTTCACAGACATGCAGGTTCGTCACACCAATGCAGAGTAGGGTGAGACATGAGGATGACACACGGGGTCACGTGCTGCAGGGCATGTGACATCAAAGAACAACTAATGTTGAGATAGTGTGAATAATCGCTTCATCGGCCTGACGGCCTCTTTGAAGATTTCCTCAGGTTGAAGATGATGTTCAGTCCAACAAGCGCTATCTCTAAAGACTATTTCCTGTCAAAAGAGGTTTTCTTCCGATAAGACAAGAATGCACAGACACCTTCCCATAGTTGCGAACGAGCAAAGGCACACAGGTGTGTGAGAGAGAGAGAGAATAAAAGAGTCAAACCTTTGATTACACTAGAAGATAAACTCCCTTTACCTGAAGCAAATGTGTTCGAGAGAATTCATACCTGTAACATGTTCGTGCTTTTAAAGTGTGGACCTGTGTTCAAATTCTGCTGTCATTCAGTTTCCGACATTGAGACTTTTAAAGATACTCGCGTCGTTCTTTTTAACTCATTATTCGGGGGTCTGCATACTTTAAAAAACAAACAATTAAAGGACATATTGTCCTAGAAAGGAAAATTCAGCAGTGTAGAAAAAAATCCATATACTTCATGTAATGTAGCGGAATACAACTGAACTAAAATGTTCACATCGTGTGTGAACAAAACTCTCCGACAGAAATAATGTATTTAATGAGAACAAATGACATGCAAATACAGGTTTGTATCTGCATAATAAGTCGAGACCAACATGACTGCTTTGTGGCAGCTAGAAATAATGTGTTGGAATGTGAAGAACACTCCCTGCCACTTTATTGAACATTGTTTATAACAGTCAGGGGAGCATCGACCTGAACCGGAACTACAGCAGCTGCAGGATGTCACCTAGGTGCCAGGATGTTAGTGTGTGTCAGCTGAATAATTCTAGTGACTGTGTTGTCCAGCGTGCCTGAGTCTGTGAGTCAGTGAGTACTTACTAACAACTTCAGTGAGGTTGACTACTGTTGTGCCATCAGCCACGGCCACACGGAGGTCGTCGATTGGTGGCAGTCCCTGATGACGGCGAATGTCATTCACCCATGTCGTGAAGGCCTGCAGAGGACGACGACATCATCATCATCATCATCATCACCACCAACCCCCACAACCACACAACAAACATCAACAATCTTGAAAAAAAATAAGGATTATTTACAATCAGCGTGCTTGGGTTTGTGGGTGGGTGTGTAATTAGCGTAAGATTAGTGTGATGATGCTGGCCACCCTATGTACACAAAGAACGGGTGTGGATGGGTATAAAGATGTAAAAGCTGAGGGTTAGTGCGATGATACCCGTCAACGAATGTAGATTATCCGATGCACCCGTGACATTCAGTCGAGAGGCGAGGGTCTGGCTGTAACGAGAACTGAGCCACGAAACTTAACAACAGGTAGGAGACCAGCACCCGGCACCCAGTACCCGGCACCCAGCACCGTGACATGTTAGTGGGTACAGACAGCCGCCACTAATCTATGACTACATTCAACAGCAGCACACCCCGGATCAGGGTTGTCCAAAGATTCGGTTTCGTGAAGGATAAGTAAAGGACCGCTGCTTCAAGATTCCAATTCCGACTCAGCTGCGAACACGTGCACCCGACATTCATATCTCGACCTCGCTCACCAGCTATTCGGGTACTAACGGGACGGGAAGGGAGTAGGGAGGAGGTGGCTGGGTTGTTTATTAAAATAACAAGATGGGTGGCGATCTTCGGGTAAATGGCTCACTTTAAACCGTGAGTGTAAGTCTAGTAAGCGGGTACACACACTGACTGCGGAGATTCTGGAACACAGACTACAATTTACAACACACACACATTACAACACACAGATTACAACAAACACATTTACATAGATACTCATGCCCATCTACATGTTCATACACACATAGGTACCCGGATATCCTATTACTGTTTATAAATTGCGAGTTAGAGCTCGGTAGAAAAGTCTGGCCAGTGCCTAACCGTGGCTTACACTCTCCACTGTAAACACTCACCGGGGGGGACCGTGAGGTGACCTGTGAGGCCAAGTAGTCACCACGGGAGCTGCATCACGTAGTACGTGGGGGCCATGATGGCGCGGCCGACCTTACAGGTGAGGCCATGTTGTGGTGGTCGGCGAGAAAACCTCAGGGGTTAACCGTTCCACGTCCTGCGGCTTTGACGAGGTAAAGTACCCGACTGAAGTCTGAGTTGAGCATTCCGCCAGTCACATACCCGCCCTCCGCTACCCGACCCGCTGCTAGGCACGCCACGAGAGGGGCCCGTGTCGTCGTCTCTTACCCCAGGTCCTACCTGTGACACCCACTCCTACCCCACACCCCCTACACCAGCACAAAGAGAGACGATCTGACGGCGTGGGTATTGACCTGGGGCTGTGTTCTATCACGCACTCACCTTTGTGCGCGCACTCCACCCGTCACCTCGCGCCCCCCAAACGCCTCTTTTCTTCGATTAAACTGCGCCGCCTTCCGCTAAACTACGTTACCTGTGCGGGCTTTGGTTTCACCAACGACTCGGTGTGTGTGGGTTTGTGTGTTTTTTTTCACTCTTCCCGTGTGCAGGAGAATAGGCCCCGCGTCATGTCCGGGCCAGTTCGGGTGGCCTATTAATAAGCAGACTGTTGGCTCGAGCGGTCTAGCGAGCGCCGGGCAGGTGGCAGTACTCAGCTGCTCGGAGAATGTATTGTACATGAATGGGGACTAGCATGTCACTCTTTGTAACGTCGATACTGGGGGCGAATACGTCACTCGTCATGTAACGGCTGTACTGGGGAGAACACGTCACTCGTCATGTAACTTTCTATACTGGGGGACGAAACGTCACTCATAATGTAACGTCTATACTGAGGCGATGACGTCAGTCGACGCGTCACTTACGCTGTGCGACGAGCTAAAGCCATCTGCTGCCAAAGCTTCCTCAGACGCCATAAGACGCTGGCTAAGCCTGCAATGAATGTGTTTGGAAAGGTCAGGTGGTTACCAGACGCCATCTTGACAGCCTCGCTTTCTACAATATGATGATATTCTATACGTGTGTTGTTATGTGTAGGCCAGATTCCTACTGCCCAAAGTCCTTCAGAATCAAAGTAGTAGTAGTAGTTGTTGTTGTTGTTGTTGTTGTTGTTGTTGTTGTTATTATTATTATTATTATTATTATTATTATTATTATTCGTTATAGAAGAACTGTTTTCTCAAAGATGTCAGATGGTGTCTCACGATATACCAGCTACAGCACTTTCCGTCTTGATCATCAAACACTATATGAGCTGAAACCCCCTGTATAGGGCTGGTCACGTGTACTACATGCTCCGGGCTTTACGATGACTAATTAAGAATGCAATTTAAGGTTTGCTTTTGAAATGAAGAAGCTGTCTAACATGGTGTTTCATTGGGTAGGATCTTTCCCTGACTTTAAACGCATTGCTGCATTTCTTCTTTCGTTCATTTACCAAAATCATGTTTTTAGTAGCAGCTGGACACGGCGGAGCTTGGTAACCAATGACAACACGTACTAACCCTGCATTTCTTTGCAGTTCATTAACGTCCAGTTACCAGCTCTACAAGTCTCTAAGCCAGTCAAGCGAGACATCGATGTCCGCTTTCTTCACGCAGGCATCCTACACACGGGTGGTCTAACAGCTAACCCTATGATGCCACCTACCCGCTTGCCTGGATACCCCACTCTCTAGAAGTGCCATAGTCAATGCATCTTCACCTCAGGATCGCATGGTTTGGCACCGTGGTGCCGGAGGGTGGGCTTGTGTCACGTGTCTGGACATGCAGGCCCCGCCCACCGCTGAGTACAACTTGCCGGTAACATTGATAGCACCTGGTGGGCCTTCAGTGAACACACACCGGGGCATTGTACAGTAAACAGGGTACTTCACCGCTTACCTGTGTCAACAATCCAGTGCGAGCATGTACATGTTACACCCGGTGTGTTTGTTCATGTGTGACCACTCACCTGTTTATGTGAACATAGGTTGTTACATCCCGCAATTTGGAAGCGAAATTTTGATGTGATCACTAGCGAGCGATTACTTTATTTTTCTTTATACAGAATTCATAAGAATAAAAACAATGGACAAACAAATAAGAAAAACCGAGGACTCCGGTCATGTGTAATGATATCCGAGTGTTTGATCCATGGAATTTATAAACCTATGTGCTTCTTTATATATATATCGCTTGCCTTGCTGTGTCCGGCTGCTGTAAAGGTATAGATAGCCACGGGTGGATGTGAGGTCATGATTACCAGGAGTTCGGAAGTTCATCACTATGGTTACCAATGAAATGCACGCCATGCCGCAAGCTGTTATCTGTGGTTTTGATGGCCGACCACTTTCATGACTCTTTCTCTCCCTCTCTCCACTGAATGCCGCCTGACTTTATGAATAGCACTGCCCATCGCAAACAGCCGACGATAATCAATAAATAGATTTGACTGTACAACGGTATCGACCACGGCCACCTCGTGACGTCATGGCCCACAGACAGCAGCGGTTCGAATCCACGGCACGTCTCTCTCATAGTTCGCACAACACCTGTGTAGAGAACCCCATCCTCGACCTTTGCACACCTGTCTATACAGTGCTAACCCTGACATTCCCCTGTAAAGAGCTCATGATGGGGAAAGCGTTCATTTCTACAATCAGAATGATTACGATAATAATAATAATAATAATAGACGATCCAGGAATGAAAAGGTTACAGTTGAGACCGTTTAATCGTGAACCGAATATAACGAATGGAGTATTAGATGTAACCATGCATCACACAGGTGACACACGACACAGCGCACTACTGACACATGACAGTCCACACATGACACATAAGATGGCAAACAAAAGACTTTTTACTTATATAACCAACAAATGTCACACAACATCCTTGTACTACAAGTGACAGATGACATGGTTGACATCCTTCCCCACAACGACTCCACCTGAAGGCAGCCACTCACCTCGCACTCCCGCAGAGCCCACTCCCCGGACCCCACGGGGCTGGGGGTCCTTCGCCGCCGGTCGCAGTGGTCGTAGTAGATGTCGGAGTGGAGCAACGTCCTGCCGTACGCCTGCCCCCCGCTCGGCCCACTCGGGAGGGACTCCTCCACCCCACCACACCCTCGCACCTCGGGCCGCCCGCGCAGCTCGTAGTCGCCACCGCGGAAGGCGTCGTCGGAGGTCCCGAGCTGTTGTTGTCGTTGTCGTTGCTGCTGCAGAGCTCCTTGCTTTCCTTTCTCGTCGTCGCACTCGCCGTTGTGTTTCTGCGTTTTCCTCTTGAGCATCAGCGGCAGCATCGCGGCGGTCGTTTCCAGCGAGTACAGACTGTCTCTAGAAAATCTTTACCATCGTCTTGCTTGATGATTTTTTTCCCTCCTTCTCTCACTCTCTTCTCGCGCTTACCTCGCCTGCCTCCTCAGTCAAGAATGGTAACTGTGAGGGTAGAGTGAGTTATGGCCGCTGCTTTTAACAAGGGAGACAACTACCGCGCAGGCTCATCACGCGAGCTTTGGAGGCAGACAGCGGTCCGGCACCGGATGTAGATGCCGTCGTCCCCTGCTGCCTCCTCACTGCGCATGTCTCCGCCGCCAGAGAAGACAGAGGCGACGAGCGCACTTTGTCCATCGAACCGAGAGCTCGCTCCGACTTCCAGCCGCGTTGTGGACTACGACAACAGTTGCGATGGAGCTGCAGCAGCTGCGACAATGAAGCGTGCAGCAAGGGATGAGCAAACAGATGTGTTGCCTGACTGACTACTCCCCACCTGTCTACTCCCTCCCTCACAGCCGCTGTCTTGTAATAACAACAACAAACAACCTCTCACGCCATTGCCAGGCGTGCAGTTCCAGCGCCGCCCGCGTTGCTAGGCTGCCCGCGGCGCCGGTCTCTGCAGCAGGCAACAGACGGGGGCGGCCGCGCGCTGCATGCACTTGGCCAATGTCTCAACAGCAGCCTGGCACCGACTGCTGGTATGCTACAAGCTGCTGTCATACATGAGTTGTCACATCTGTCACGAGGTTAATAATGGCACCGCGGCAGTTAAGCTGATTTTGCAGAAGGTCGATAGTTCTCATCCCTCGCCTCGGTCCTCGGACGTCTTACGCCATCTTTGTGGAGGGGACTGGTGGGACCTTCAGCCCTCAGAAAGAAAGAAATCAAGCTGGACGACGAATTCGTCTCTGTGGCAGAGACTGATGCTAAAAAAATTACAGAATACCTTCTTTTCCTTTTTTTAAAATTTCATTCCTTGATTTTTCTTTTTCATGTCCCTGTTTGTTTGTTTGTTTGTTTGTTTGTTTGTTTGTTTGTTTGTTTGTTTGTTTGTTTGTATCAGACGATGCTGACTCACACACACAATTTAGACATTAAAACACACTTGCATGTTGCACAGACGTGGTCTGAAGTGTCCTAGTGTTGAGACCCATTGGGGTGTAGGTAGAGTTTGGTCTGAGGTTCCCTGGCATTTACAGAGCCCAAGATGTGAATGTCAGTGGAGTTTATTTTAGAGTGGAAAGAGAGCATGCTCGGCATTGTACTAGAAAACTCCTGCCTGTCCAGCTAATTTAGATACCTCACCTAAATTTTAAGACGGTGAAATTAGAGGGTAAGGTTTCACAATCCTCCCTGTATCCTAGACAAGACTTGTAACTTCAGTTCAATATCAGCACAGCCATAGACAATGACAACCTTTCACTTTTTTAAATATCACAAGGTGGGATCAGCAAAAAACCTAGGTTGATCAATACAACCAGCGAAATGACTGGCTACTGGGGTCGAGCTACAGATTGTGTTTATCTCATGAAATGCGCATAACAAAACACGTGGTCCGCTCACATCTGAAAGTCCAGCCGGCTCGTCCTCTTCATCGGCCTCTCACCTGCAGGTTCGACTACTACTTGTATCCTGAGACCACAATGTGAGCTGACTGTTGTGTGCATTTAACTTGAGACCACAGTGTAAGCTGACTGTAGTGTGCCTTTAACAACAACAATGTAAGCTGACTGTGTGCCTACGTTTGACTGCCGTCTCGTTGACTTCTTACCAACGCTTGACTGCAGCCACCAGCATGTGATGGAAGTCGCACCGACTGCTCATCACTGGACCTCGCCCCTGGGTTCTGGTGGCTGCAGCAGCAGCAGCAAGGGCGGCACTGACGTCATCCGTCAACGCAGGGTGCGCTACAGCCAAACTTTCTTGTCGACTGTTTACACGCTAACCTCACTCACATCTCTCCCCCTGGACCAACGTCGGCACGTCACAGATTGGGGAGGTTATAGGGCTATCGGGGGGCGTGGGAAGGGAACTGACACAGTGAACATGTGATGAGCACAGCACTGATGTTACAGACCTGCACGCAAGCTGTGGACTGCTGCTCACACAAAGTAGAAGCTCGCAGTTTTCGTCTTTTGTTTCCCATGAAATAATCGGAGACGAGACCAACTGCTGGTCGTTGGACTGACGCCGGAGACGCCGCCGCCTCGTGTGCATCGATCCGTGTCGTGCTGTGAACAGTCTCTGGTGTCCTCACATCCTCACCTCCCCAGACAAGTGCGTGATCCACACGTCTTCCGGCTGCCAAGCATCCTTTCCGTGATACCACTGTTGACAGGGGACCGGCACCCGCCTTGTCTTCCGCACGGTACCCGTAATGGACTCCTCTTCGGGAGTGATGGTTACTATGTAGATGTTGGTAACACACAAAGTGTCCGACAATGGCGGACGTGCCATCATCTCCACAGTCGATGTAGAGGTTAGTCACGCAAAGTACAACGACAAGCTAAGGTCATCATCGTTCGACATGGAGGAACATTTGCTAGGGTACATGGGATAAACAGGATAGAACTCAGGGTACAGCCAAACAAAGGTATTGTTTTAATAGGGTTAGTTGCATGATCGACACCTTACGCATATTCACCGGTAAGTTGCATCTACAGTACACAGTGTGGTACATCTACAGCAGACAGTGTAATACATCTACAGTACACAGTGTGGTACATCTGTAGTACACAGTGTAATACATCTACAGTACACAGTGTGGTACATCTGTAGTACACAGTGTAATACATCTACAGTACACAGTGTGGTACATCTACAGTACAGTGTAATACATCTACAGTACACTACACACTACACTGTAGTACACAGTGTAATACATCTACAGTACACAGTGTGGTACATCTACAGCAGACAGTGTAATACATCTACAGTACAGTGTGGTACATCTGTAGTACACAGTGTAATACATCTACAGTACACAGTGTGGTACATCTGTAGTACACAGTGTGGTACATCTACAGTACACAGTGTGGTACATCTGTAGTACACAGTGTGGTACATCTACAGTACACAGTGTGGTACATCTGTAGTACACAGTGTGGTACATCTGTAGTACACAGTGTGGTACATCTACAGTACACAGTGTGGTACATCTACAGCAGACAGTGTAATACATCTACAGTACACTACACACTACACTACATGTAGAAACTCTCTCGTCAGCCCGCTGTGCAGTCAGTGGCGGAGGAACTGGGAGGAATTCAGACAACACTAGAATGTACACAGTGAAAGCTAAGGAGGGGGGCAGAAGGTAGCAGACGTGCTTTCCAAGGATTCTAAACATTAATGTGAAGCAAAAATAAAAAAACAGAGAAAACACACAACGCTGACCTCATAAGAATGAGATTTCAATAAATAATGACGAGAAAAGGCGAGACGGCAAGGCTACGATGGGGGACAAACCGAAGGTGGAAGTATTTTTATTATAGAACATGAGTGGATAGGGCAAAGGATGTTAGGACAAGAGGATCTGGAATATGAGAGGAGGACGAGGATAATGAAAGGAAGGGGAAGAGTGTAAGGAGAAGACATGGAGTCTCCGGTCAGAATCTCTAAGGTTAATACCTGGCTCGGAATACAAAAGTGATTTATATTGTCAACTACTGGCTCGGAATATACAAAAAAGTCGTCAATACGGACGATCGCTGGCTCGGAATATACACAAGTTTATCTACACGGACGATCACGGGCTCGCACTGCCAAGTTTTAGTTTATTCCTTGTTACTCCTCGAGGAGCATAGGGCATCAACAACACCTCGCCAGCGGACCCGGTATAGGGCAGCCCCATCTTTTATAAGTGGTTCCGAAGTCCTTTGCCAAGTCTACTCTGGTCTCCCAACTCTCCCTTTCCCCTGAAGGTTCCAGTCAAGTTCCTGGTGGTGGAGCAGGGTTCATGCACAGAGCTGTCGTCTCCGATACCAGCTCCTCCCCGCCTACCACCGCTGACGTCACTGGAAGTAGCTGCTGATTCGATGAGACTGTTGTTGTCACCGCCAGGTGTCTACTGTCGATGGGAGGATGCAGGTTGCCGGCGGAAGGACTCCATGACGCTCGTGATGGCACTCCCGTTGAGCTCCCTGTCGAGGTCAGAGAGTCGCCGAAGGTCCTCAACACAATTTTCTGCCCCGTCACCAACATTGAGCATGAGCCATGCCTGCATCACACCACCAGTCGGTTACTGAGCAAGACGATAGGTATGAGGTTTCCTTAAATGTGACAATATTACTTTGAGCTGAATTTGGATTGACCAAAAATAAATAAATCATGGTAAATAAATAAACATGGTCAATAACTAAGCCAACCATCCAAAAATTTGAACCTGATTAAAGGAATGATTGCTGATTAAGATACGAATACATAGAACAAGATTAGCTTCTTATTTTTACTTCTGACTTGCTGAAGAAAAACCTAGTTTTCGAGTAGTGGGGAAGATGTGTAGTCAAGTACAGATTTATTTTAGCGACAATAAATGATATTTAAAGCTGTAAAATATACAATTTGTAAATACTAGCAATGCCTACCTTCAGGTCGTCCTCACCGACCAGCTCCATGATCATCAAAGCGTCCAGAAGATGATGTAAGGACATCTTGGTCAGCAACGATCTGCAACAGAACAGCGAGGATCGCTAAAGGGAGATCAACCTCCTTCCATTGCTTTCCTCTGGTTCTCGTATCTTGTTAATCATCTTGTGTTATGAGGTTCTCAGCTTCTATTTTGAAATGGTGTCTAAATCTGTGATGCTTTGGAATACATCCGTTTACATGACAGCTCATGTCTTGAGAGAGGGGAGGCCACTCTATAGGTCATCACTTGGAGTCTGTCAGGACGCAGCTCATGTCTTGCAGGACGCCACACCCCAGCTCTAACCGTGCAACATGCAGGTCTACCTGCTCACACCTTTAGCAAGCTTCCAAATCATACCACGTGACCTGCCAATCTACCAATTCATACCATGCTTTACACAGACAACCATCTCATACCTCGCAACATCCCAGTATTGTTTAAGACTTGGTGGCCAATCCGAGACTGACTCTGCAACCAACAGAAGTTAAGGTCATGTCCAGTTCACCAGTTTACAATATTTCATTAGGTCATTAAGTTCGTAACGTCTCTCTACCCCAAAGGTGAGCAAGTTCTTACCAGGTAGAAAGCAACTGAGCAGGTGTGGCTGTGTCTGGGCGCCAGAAGGACCCCACGCCTCGCTGACTGATCTCGACCTTGCGCGTCGAGCCACCGAAGGTTTAGGGGACGTGTGATCGTTTCTCTGGACTCCGTAAGCGCCTGGGAATGTGTATAGCAAATTGTTGTTCTCGCCCTCCTCGGGCTCCTCATCCTCCCTATCATCGTCGGCGCCTGCTGCTGTGGTGAGGACAAGCAGAGAGAGGCTGGTGACATTGACCTCCGCTAGCCTGGGGTCACTTTCTCTACGCGCCCCTGCAGTGGGCAAGCCAGACGACCCGGCGACGTCATGACGTGACGTACGGGGAGTGACGTACTGGTCAGTGACACCAGTGGACGTGGACGGGCATCGGTTGTGTGAGGGGGTGACAACAGCAGGTGCCAGTCGGGACTCGCCATCGGGGTAGCTGTCTCGTTCGGGTGGTCTCTTGCACCTGGGGAAGGTCCTCACAATGTCTCGATGCAAGGCCTCGGAGGTCGGCCGTGTCTGGGGGTCAGCTTGCAGCATGCTGCGTACGATGTGGTTGACGTCCGTGCTGTACTTGCCTAATGATCTAACAACCTGCAACACAGGGTTTGTGGAACCTTATACATAAATTATATGTATAAAGATCACAAAACTGTCATGTTGTGACGATGACGAACTAGACGAACACGACGAGGAAGGGCAATGATGAGGATCTGTGGGAGGCCGAGTTTTTAAAACTCTGCTAGAACCAACATAAAAAATTAATACAATGATTAGTAATTAATACAATCTCTAGTGGGATGCAAACTCCGCCTCCCCTTCCCCCCAATTCTTATGATTGCTAAAATATTCGTATTGTGCACGAAGCTTCGCCCAATCATTGCAAAAACAAATTTTCACCACAAATGCAAACATTGAAAATAAGACCTGTCCGTCAACACTCGTACAGTCCTGACTTACCTCCCCAGCGGCTGCCTTTTTGAAGAGACTGTGGAATGTTTTGGCCTCGATGGCCCTTTGAAGTGTGGCGATGTAAACAGCGGTGATTCCAAAGCTCCAAATATCCGTCTGCAGACAAGACAACAAACAAACAAAAATAATAAAATAAAAATAAAACAAAACAAAACAAAGAAAAATAGCCAGCGATACCTGGTGGCTGCCCGTCCATCTGGCATGTAACTGTTACGTTACAATTTCACCATGACATGACCTGTTTTAGTATTTATAGCAAACATATCTCTAGCCGATGAAAATGATTTTAAAAGGTTTCTAAAACCATTCGTCTGACAGAGCAGAAAAAAAAACGAAACAAGAAACAAAAGGCTGGAAGAATGATTACTGTTCGTCTGCGCTCCTAATGGTGCAAGGTATAGACACGATAGTAACATCATAGACCTCGACACCTACATGTAGTGACAGACATCAACATGGTAGACACCTATCGTCACATCACATTATTATAACAGTGGTGTGATGTCACAGACCCTAGCACTGTAGACACACGCAAGGACGTCACATACCTTAGCAGTGTAAGGTGTCTTAGACAACATCTCCGGACTCATGATGGCTGCTGTACCAACGATACTTTGAGACACAGCATCTGCTCCCTCCAGCTCCCTGAAACCAACAAGAAATACTGTGACGTGCCAACTAAGGGGTTGATGTGTCGACCTTTTGTAGACTACGTCTTGACCAAAGCGAGGCTCTAACAAGAAGTGGCCATCGGGTACTGCTATGCTGTTAATTATTTTAGATTAATTAAAAATTGCAAAAAAATAATTTTAGTAACTAAAGTATAAAAATTTTGAAATCCTTATTTTTTTCCTCAGACCAGGATTTTTACCTACCCGCTTTATATTCATACGTCCCTGATAAATGTTGCTGCGTTACGAGTGATAACTAAAAGCACGTTAATTGTCTGAGGGTGTCAAATGTTAGATGTCGATGTGCACACGTTGCTGATGACCAGGGAACATGACCAGGGAACAGTTCCCAAACAGTCTGTCACGGGTGGAGGACTGGCATGTGAGCGTCACGCACCTGCACACACCGAAGTCAGTGAGGCGAAGAATGTAGAGCTCGGTCACCACGATGCTGGCCGGCTTGAGATTGCGGTGCACCACTGGATGGCTTCTATCATGGTGAAGATACTGCAAAAAGCAGCAGCAGTAACCATGACAACGACGGCAGCTTTCTACAACACACGGCAGATGAACCAAAAAAGGAAAAGGGTTTCAATGTAATTTTTGCTGTACACGTGTAACATCAGCTGCAGTCTGCAGAATGAAAATCACGGTGAGACATTTTTTTCAAAAAATCTGGTTTTTTTTTTGTTTGTTTGTTTTTTTGTTTTTTTGTTTTGTTTTTTTGCATTGCATAACTATTTGTGCTTGCAGGATGGTGGAAAATTTTTGTGAAGTTATTTGAAAGGAAAAAAAGGAGAAAAATTAACCTTGAGAGCTGATGCTATTTGGTACAACCACTTCTCAAACAGAGACTGGGGCGGTGGTCTTCCTCTTGAACGAAGGAGTTCCTCCAAACACCACTTTGCCGACTCAGTCCGAATATACAGGTTACTGCTGTCCTGTCATTAGCATTTACAGAGACACAAACCCTTATCAGGTGAAAGGAAAGGGAATTAACAAAAAATGGGGACAGCACACAAGGGGAACTAAAATGCACTTGTTATCAAGCACGATACCTAACCCTGTTTAGTTCTGTTTAGCTAAACATTCACTCTGATCTCGGTGAGCACGCTCTACCAACCGCAAAACGTCAAAATGGCGGCTGTACCTGCCATCTGTCGATGAAACGAAGAACGTTTGCATGATGCAGGGTTCCCCACGTGATAAACTTCTCCTCGTTGTACGCACCGCTCCTCCTCTCCACCGCCGTCAGTGGAACGACACGTAGACAGTACTGCGGAATGACGTCACAGCCGTTATCTTCGAGGTCTTTCTCAGTGGCACCGTCACTGTCCGTGTTTGGTCATCGTTGTGATGAATACGGTCAACACGTTAACAAGTTTTTCTTATTTAAACCCCCTTGTCTTCTATGTAATGTTACCACCTTACCTCGGTTCTCATCTCCCTGTCTACATGGTAACCTTACTACCCTACCTTGCCTCTCGTCTTCCTGTCTGCAGTCGAATGTTACTACTTACCTCAGCTCTGGTCTTCCTGTCTACAGTTTCCACCTCACCCCAGTTCTGGACTCTCTGTCTACGAGGTAACCTTAGCATCTCACCTCTGTTCCTGTCTCCTTCTCTACACACTTGAAGGTCTCCCCGAAAAAGCCGGACTGGCTACGGAGTCTGGTCCGCAACTCGTACTGGCGACTACCATCGGAGTCCATTCGGACAACTGTGTCCAGCGCTGTCACCTTCCTCTCCGCCATCATTCCTCGAGTCCGGCTAGACAGGTAATTGTCAGACTTTCTTGCTGCAGGCAGAGTGTGGTCATACTGTGGACATAATATGTCGGCACCAAGTCAGGCAATACTGTTCAACTTCCTTCTTGCACGAACAAGTCCCCGACATTCCGATTATAAACTTGGCAATCAGCAAACTAGGTTGATCTTCCTGTTCGGGAGCGCTCTCAGGTACACGTTGACACTCAGACAGGCAGTGCTGTCAATAGTCGATAAGGGTAGACGTGTACCGATAGTACTCCGTGGGGTACCCCTTCATGCCACGTATTTCTGACGCATGCACATACCAACTACATTGCTAAAAGAAAGACTAATAACCCTCTAACCGAAGAATTGGTGAAGTGTTGTTGAAACTTTCATAGCAATTCTCTAGGGATAGATCATGGATTTCTTTGTCACTAGTTATTAAATGCCGGTTGAGTCACGTGAGTTACTGCAGGATGAAAGTTAGACAACAGAGGATCAAGCGACATGTCCTTTCATGTGTGCCGCCACCTGTTTATCTATCTTCCTCCACCCCCATACTCCATTGCACCTAACCATGCCTCCATCTTTCTCTTTATCTGCTATTATCTTAATCCACAGACACACTGCTCCCTGTGAAACTGGAAGTAATACTGGATTGCAGACAATAATGTATCACACCTAACGCAAATACTGATTCTGTGGGGGAAGTGCCTGTACTTATACTTCTAAGTGTAGAATGTCACCACACACTTGTACTTCTTGGTATAATCTTTGCACTTGCAGGGAACAGTCCTTCCGACTTTCTGAGGACTCAAGGAGTGTCAGTGTCGGTGTCGGTGTCGCCGAGCGCCTGTACATACAATACAATAACAGAAGATAATGAAACACAGAGATTGGCAAACCATGATCGCACATGACCGCCTGTGGCGTGTGTACATGAGTTGTCACAAGAAGCAGACACACATACGGAGAGAAAGTTAAGTTACACATCACACAATGAATAAAACACACACACATACGGAGAGAAAGATAAGATACACGTCATATACGAAAAGACAAAAGTCACACAACGACTATCACACACACATGAGTAGACACAAGTCACACAACGACTTTCACACACACATGAGTAGACACAGGTCACACATACATGAGTAGACACAAGTCATACACAGGAGGTGAGGCAAGTCACAAATAGAGGAAATGGAACAGTTCACACAAAGAAATCAGTTGGTGTAGTTCATACCAGAGTCCATCGATTTCTCCTAATATTTTTAATTTCTTGCAAAAGCCTCTCTGTTGTGTTTTTTAAAAAATATAAATATGTTGTTTCTACTGACAAGTCTGGCTTCTTGTGTTTGTTTGTTTGTATGTTGGTTTTTTTTCCATTAATTCCCTTTTTTGTTGCTTTTTAGTCCATCCTTAACGGTAAGTTTATCATAAAAAAATTGGTGAATAGAAATCTGAATAGAATGAAAAAATATTTAATATTAATAATAAACGTGTGATTTATATAATTATGGCGAAAGTAGGAGACATGGACAGAATACTTAATGTAATGCCGTGAAAGTGAATGCGGAGGTTGTCGTTTTAAGTTAAAGGGCAACAACTCTACTAAAAGAGGAAAGTTTTTCGAACATATGATTCCTTCCCTTGTCTAGGTAGTCGGATCAAGACTGTGAAAGGTCATCTCTTCTTCCACACTTAAGTACACGAATGGAACAGAATGATTGACATGCTAAAGTAAATAAATAATTTTGAACAGGAACACAGAAAATCACGGTGGTAAAGCTTGGAAGGTTAATGTAAGACATTCCTCCCTAGAAGCGGATCAGTGCTGTGGATCTGATGCATGAAGGCGCACGAACACTTATCAGTAGGTAACGAATGTGTCTTACAACTTCATTCAGATCGCACACACACACAGCCATCCCTATAAACACTTTAAACAACAGTACGGGCTCGCAATGTCTAATATCTAACGACTAGTAATAAATGAGCAATGTCCAGTGCCTCACAACTAATAATACATTAGCTGTAAGTCAAATCTCTCACTGCTCGGCGCATCTGTCTGTTGATTTGTACTTTCAGCGAGTGCCCATGTGGCTGGCGTTCGCTAATTTGAACTAAAATATCCAGGGTGGGATGTTCACTTTGGCCCACAAGCGAGGAAACGCCATCGGCCACTCTCTCCACCAGCAGAGACGGTCCCCCGCTGTGTCAAGGAAAGGTAAATCATCTTCTACATCCTCTACCACAGACTTTGTTAACCTCCTTCAGGCGATGAGACCTGTGCTTTGCTAGTGCAAACTGTATCTTTTTGTCGTCTGACAGTTAACAGAAATTACCTCCATAATGTGATTTGAATTTTTTTTTTCAAAGTTTCACGACGTTACAGAAGTCAAGTATTGTAAAATGTGCGTTCAAGCGTGCGTAACCTCCCCTTTCTCTTTTTTACCGTTTTCTATGATGCAGACGTCACCACTCCTGCACACCGCTGTTTCTTCACCTTCGGGTGACATGCAGATACCATCTGGGTGGTGGATGGTTCATCTTCTTTATATTTATCGCTCTCTCTCTCTCTCTCACACACACACAGTCAGCCCCTTATACAAGTGTCACATGCTAAGAGATGCATGTCGGAGCCTAGATTCAAACTCACGCAGGCGCTTTCTCGATTTGACCAGAGACATCACACAGTGAACTCGTATTCACGAAGCACGTTTATCAGTCTGGTAGCTTACCCGTCCTGGGAAAATCTGCTACCTGTAGATAGTGGGTTAAACCCCCCCATCACATCAGGATAGGCCTGTCTTTTTAATTATTAACAGCTAAGAGTTTATCAGCGAGATCCCATTCCGTTTTCTCTCATGTAGCATAAATATAGCGGACATCTGGTAAAGTTCAAAAGAAGCTAACAGAATTTTCGAGTACTAACAAATAATTTGGACAAACATTTGGTAATACTTGACATATTTACTGACGTCATTTTGCTATTTTGTCCAGCTTGCCAACTCCACGGTCTGTTTACCAGAACTCGGTGAACCTTCGACTCACTGAATGTTGGCGAACAAATTTAATCTCAATGGAGAGAAAACTGAAGTCATACAGATATCCTCTACACATACGTCCGTCTATATCACTCACTTTCTCCGCATCTACCATCACTTTCTCTCAGTCTGTCCCTGTTCTTTTTTAAACTTGGTCCCTGAGAACGAGCACCATGGTGCAGAGAGAAACACTATCCAACACAAGGCAGGTAACATGACGAAAGCAACAGATTAACAGACATAAATGATGGACAAAGATGAAGAAAGAGATGGAGAGTAATCGCCCTCTAACCAGCGACGTATAAAGGTATTAAAATAATCTAGAGATCGCTAGTTGGCAGATTTATCGTTGTCTTTTGGAATGTGCTTCCCTCCCCTACATGTGCTAAAATATTCAACAGACACACAAACACTTCAACACAAGGCAGGGGACATAACGGATCAACAACTGACACAAAAGCGCTATCCAACATAAGGCAAGCAACATAAAGGAAGAAACAGATTAACAGACATAGATGATGGACAAAGATGAAGAAGGAGATGGAGAGCAGTCGCCCTCTAACCACCGCCTTATAAAAGTATTAAAATAATCAAGAGATCGCAAGGTGGCAGATTTATCGTTGTCTTTCGGGGTGTGATTTTTTCCCAATAAGTGCTAAAATACTCAACAGACACACAAACACAATTCAATAAAAGGCAGGTGAGATAACAACAGACACAGATGAAGGACAAATATGAAGAAAGAGTTGGATAGCAGGCGCCCTCTAGCCAGAGACTAGAAGGTATTAAAATAATCTAGAGATCGCAAGGTGGCAGATTTATCGTTATTTTTTGAGGTGTGCTTTTTTCTCCAATAAATGCCGAAATACTCAATGAGTTTTTTTTTAAAGAAGCATCACGCGGGCACGGATGCTCGAATGTGAACTAAAATATTCAGGGTGAGATGTCCTTTTGGGCCATCAAGAGGTGAAAAACCATGTACCGCTTTGTCTACCAACAGAGACGGTCACCTGATGTTTCAAGGAAAGGTAAAAGTAGTGGAAGGTTAAGAGTTAATTCCATCTTCTACATCCCAGACATTGTGAACCACCTTCAGACGAAGAGAAATATTCGTTGCTAGTGCAAACTGCATGTATCTTTTTGTAAAAAAAAGTTCCCTGTCATCTGATATTTAACAGTAATGACCTCCATAATGTGTTTTACTTTTTAAATGTTGGACGACATTACAGAAGTCGGGCATTGGAAACTGTTGCCATGCATTCAAGCGCAGTACTTGCTGTGTTAGTAACCTCCATCTTGTATTGCTACTATCAGACATGAGCCATGATGCATGTGTTACCTGCTCACCTCTGTTTCCTCACCTTCGGGCATCGTGCAGATACCATCTGGGCGGTGGATGGTTTGTCTTCTTTATATCGTCTGCTTTAAAGCTTTAAGACCTTATGCCTTGAAGGATTATCATAAATGACTATCCATTCATCTTCATCAAATTAATAGCATTTTAAAACAGAGCCTTCGCGTCATCTCAGTCCTGCCTGGTCTCTATTATTTGGCAATGGTTTGCACCTTAAAAAATCAGAGAAACTTATTTCTGTATCTGCCCCTAAAACAAGAGACTGAATGGGGCAGAGTTTATTAGTGCACAGTTTTGCTTGGACAGATTATCGGCTGTGAGGATGCAGTCTTTCCCAGACAAGAAGACATGGTCACCGTCCTCGCAGAAGATGATCAGACAGTAACAGATAAAGTGTCAACATTAACACCTCACTGAGAGATAAGTGTCAGCACTACGTGAGTACCGTTTAAGCATCCCTGTAGGATCCCTGCATGACTAGATGGCGGCTGTCTCGCAAATAGCGTCCATTCTATTATTTATTTAATTACTAAAAAAAACTTAAGACCTGTAAGCTGCACATCAATCAGTTCTGCCTTCCACGAAATTTGATTAGCCCCCAAAAAACAACAACAAATGCTGAGCACGTGCTCTCTATACCCACAGACCACACCTCTTCCGGTGCCGCCGGACAATTTGTAACCTTTGAACCCTCTGACCGCTAGGTCTGACTTGCTTCCGTCGACTGACGTCATCGCACACAACTGGGTGGAGGCCTTGTCTCCACACCCAAATGCGCAAGACGATGGAAAAGACTAGTTTCAGTTGCCATGGCAGCCATGTCGCTGGAGGGTCCAGTCGTGCTAAGCCGGGCGTGAAGATGACGATCTTAGCTAAAGCTTATTAATTAACCGGCGCTCTCTTGAGCACAAATTATTTCCTTCGATTGTGCTTAGGAAGCTGATTCAAAATTCGGCTTATTAATTAAGCCATTTAAATCAAGGAGTATGTTTTTTAGGGCGTCGGGTGGAGAGGTGATGAAGTGTCATGCTGACCTCTAGAGAGTCGCGATCTCGCGAGATTTCCCTCAGACTTCATTTTTATTATCGGAAATATTCAGTGGCAAAGTTTTCTTCCCTTCAAGTTTTACTTGCGCAGTTTGCTGGGAACACGCTCAAACTAAAAAAATTAACAGCTTGTGAACACCAATCTCATTTTGTTGTAAATCTTATTTTAAACATTTCTAGGAAAATAAACATATGCATCTTCCAGATATATTTTAGCAATTTATGCAGATTTGTTTCTCAAACTTTGTTCGAATTTTTTTATATTTTCTCCCTGCATCATCTTTTTAAAAAAAGGGGAATGACAGTTTAAAGGCCAATTTTTCCAGTTTTTACCACTTTTAATATACAATTATTTCTTTATTCCAAGTTTATTCAAAACGAGCCATCAAAAACTCGACGAAAAGGTTATTCCAACTTAACAAACATTCTCCTCGCCCCCATCACTTACACGCCTTGCCGGTTCCCGTCATCCTCCCAGCCATCCACCCACAAAGCCGAAGGACTCACACAGTGAGGTCTGAAACCTACGAAACCCTTCCCCCACCACCTCCGCGACAACAAGCAGACGGCGAGCCAGTCGTAATCACGGCGCTCAAAATGATTAATCAAAGCTGTTTTACAAGTGGTTGACCTCTCCGCTCAACCAAACATATGACTGACCTCCCCCACACCCTCATCCCCTTCACAATCCTCCCACCTCCTCCCTCGCAACCCTGTAGCCAGTGGCGGTTGGCTTTGGCCCGCCGACATGTAAATGAAGCGCGCGCGAGGCCAGCTAGTCGCGCGTGCCCGCTCCCAGGACTTTGGAAATCTCACTGCCGGAGGGCGTCGGGAGGGAAAGCAGACGGCAATTTGGTGAAAAACGAGGGACGGCTTGAAGGGTCCTTTCATTGTGTGTTCACCGCGCTCCAGCTCCCCCTGCGCGCGGACCGAGCGGGCTTGTGTCAAAGTTATTCTTCATATTTGCTGATAGCCGACAAGAGTAAATAAGCGTGCGAAGGGGAGAGCAGCGATCATTAGCTTGGAGTGCTGATGGTTTCGTCCCTTGTCAGCGCTAACAGAACGGGTTAGCTACAGTTGGGGTTAGTGGGGGCTGGAAGACAAGACAAATTGGATGGCGAGAAATCGAACTTGTTTCCAGGACAGAAATATGAAGAAGTGAACTTTGACCTTAATCCCCTTTTCCTCGTACTTTTTTCCGTTTGGTTAAAAAAGGTTTAATCAGCATTTTTTTATGTGTGATTAACTTCGGTGTTTGAAACCGTGAATGATGATGAACGAACAGCAGTACTTTCACTGGGATTTGCTGCGGCAGCCGATCCAGGCACCCACCTTTGGCATGGGTGCACCTTTCTTTGATGTGAACAGGTAAGAATATTTTTATAGCAGCAAAACAAATTAACAGTCATTTCTTTTGTATTCTTTTCGTGTTTGTATTTTCTCATATCACGGCGGGGTTATGTATTTTTATACATTCTAAGGCAAAGAAATATTTTGAAGTATTTTATACAATTTACATATCTTTTTCCTCCTTATTGCAAAATATACTTCGTTAAGGAAAACTATATAAAAGAACGGCTGCAACATTTGTTTTTAATACTCTTACATTCCTTTATTTGTTCTTTCATTGAATTGTTATTCTTTGATATGGTGGAAAACATTAGCCTTTCAAGAGCTTTCTTTCTAAAGATGTGAAAAATCCATTTGCTAACAAAAATCTTCTTTAAAAATTTTGACATTAATGAACTCATCAAGTTACACTATTTTTCCTGTATAGTAACATGATTGAGGAATATTTTTCTTCCTTCATAAAAAATGCATATAAAAAAAACATAACATACTCTGAAACGGTATACGTGATGTTAATAGATGTACATAACAATCAACAAAAAAATACAAAACACGTTAAATAATCTCATACGCACATTGTAAGGCATTGGTGTGTACAACTCTATTTCTCTTTTTTTATATAAATGCATACAAACAAACAACATATACAAACAAACACATAGACACACAAATATTATATTTCACCTGTTAATATGTTTCTTCGCATGCATATTCCACAAATGCAGGTAAGTGATCAGACAGACACACAAAACCTCTCGAACGCGCGCACGCACGCAAACACTAAGACACACAAATCCAAGCATTAACAGACACGCACATTATACACCCGCCACATCCATCCATCTATCCATCCAAATTATAATGCTCTTTAACCGACAGATACATTCAGACACGCGAACACACACACACACACACACACAAGGCCACTATGGTCTTATATTTAAATGGACAGAGGGATTAGACTTTACGACTAGATGTTCTCAAGTGACATTCCCTTGTCAAAGAAGGACTTTATGTTTCCTGCCTCCGTGGAAGACACCCGAAACAGTCGAGAAAGAAAAGTTTGCCTAAACTGATCTTAGTGCAGACTGTTGCTTTTAAGTGAAAAGTCACTCAAGGAGTTGTAATATATTACATTGTTGTAGACAGCGAGAAAATCGTTTACATTATAATATGTGTGTGTGTGAACGATACAGATGTGTGTGTTTGTGTGTGCAAGATATATATATATCTCTGCTTATCAAATGTAATTTTTGCCCAGCAATGTTCATGTCTGTTTGTACAGATTTTTGTACTCGTGTGGTCTGATGTATTTAAATTTTTTAAAAAGAGAAAAAAAGTTATTTCTTAACATCATTTTCAACAAATATTAATCAGACTCCAGCCTTGACATTCTCCGAAAAGTTTGGCTTGATCGTCATTGCAATGCACATATGTAGTTTAAAAAGTCATTGTAGTGTAGTATATATGAGCATATGAAAACACATGTAACACATGTCACACACACATGTCACACACACACACACACACATATGCACATATAAATAAATACGTTTGAAAAATTTTATTTCATGCATGAATCATACTTTCTTTTGTCTGTTTCACAGATAACTGAAAAAAAACAAACAAGAAAATGCAACTGTTTTTTGTTATATATATATACACACATATATGCAAGGAGTTATTATATTTTGTTGCAAAAACCTACAACTAAAATGGTTGACAAGGAAAAAGACCGAAAAAATATTTGTCTAAATATTAAAATTGATAATAACTGGAGGGGTTGGCCATATAAGGATGTCTCGTTGCCTGAATATGACATGGGGCAGTCTCATATCTACCTATAAAACTGTCCTGAAATGCGATCACATGATGTTATTTGTGCTTCTAGTAATATCTCTCTCTTTTCTCTCTCTCTCTCTCTCTCTCTCTCGCTCTCACTTTGAAAAAATTGTTTTCTACAGCCTTGAAGGCAAATATTTAGCCTCATTCAGTCTTAGATACAGTAGGATGCATTTTTGAGTTATCAATTGCATCAGGTGATCTCATTGACCAGGAAGTTCTACGTGAACATTAGCATATAATAAGCTACAAATCTTTTTCGAAGACCGATAGAACCCATCCCTCTGTGGGAAAAGCATGCATCAATGAGTCAACTATTGACATCAGTGCATTCGAAAGGTAACCCCATCCCAGAAAAATACTTATATTCCTATCTATATACAATATCTGTCACTCACACCCATACACCCAGTTACACCTACTTTCCCCCCCAACACGCACACATACACTCATTCACTGGTCGGTTTATAACAGTTAATATCGAAAACTAATTTTCTGTATCACTCGTTCTTTCTTTCTTTTAGCCATTTAAAGCCCTTTACAGCTTATCTGTAATAAAATAAAACACAGCAGATAAATACATGTAATCAAAGGATAAACTTTTGATGTTTCTGCCTCTTTTTCTCTCTCTCTCTCTCTCTCCTTCTTACATAAAGAGGAAGCTTCACAGGCAGACGAGATGTCGATAAGATTGAGGAAACTCTCAACTATTATTGTTCCTGCACATGTTATGATGATGATACGATGGTTATATGAAAAGATGATTAGTCGTTGTCTATTGTTTGGAACACAATTTGTGTCATGTTATGGCTCTGAACAGAGTATTTTCCACACCTGTCGCTGTTGTATCAAAGTGCCGCAATGTCCTCCTCTGCTGTACAAGTGCGGATGAGTCAGGGGAGAGTTGAAAGAAAATGTTAAATATCTCAAATAATTTATGAAATACTGTACACACACACATTTAAATTCGAAGATTCTGCTGACTACGAATCGCTTTCTCACCAGCGGGATGTCGAATCGTCATAAGTCGGTAACCTACCTACCTACCTGTCTGTCTGTCTGTCTGTCTGTCTGTCTGTCTGTCTGTCTGTCTGTCTGTCTGTCTGTCTGTCTGTCTGTCTGTCTGTCTGTCTGTCTGTCCCACGTAAGCACTCCCGGTGGCAATCCGATGCGCAGCAGTGGCAAAGGTAAGAATTAATTACCACACCTGGGCGAACAGGTAGACATGAAAGACGGGAGGAAAAAATGGAGGGGGGGGGGTAGTCGGCGACAACCCGCAACCCTCCCCCACCCCTCCATCAACCGCTAGAGGGCAGCACCGTCAGCGCCGCCTGCATTGTGACGGCGGCCGTGCCCCGTGCCCCATCACTTACCGCCACCTGCTGACCAGAGACATGGAGTGACGGAGTGTGAAGATTAGTGAACACACCCGTCTGTAAACACTGCCTGCTCCACTCTTCATTTGCATCTCACCATGACGACCCCGCGCGCGGTTATAACACTGCTGCGGAGGGTCGGCGAGGCCCTTAACACAATAACTTCATTTTGCTCATGTCAGGTGTTGACCCGCACGCCCTCCAAGCTGGGAATAAGCTTTACATACAAGTGTACACAACCAGACGGATGTGTGCGTGCGTGTGTGTGTATAATTATATATATGTGTGTGCGGGTAGGTAGTGTAGATAAACGGCCCGTAAAATACATCGTACTGATTGTTAGGAATGAAATTCAGGACGAGAACAAACTTGCTGCAAAAATGGTAAAAGAAATCATCTTATTTCAGGAAAATTATTTCATTCACTTATATTCCTTTTCTGTAAATCATCATTACAGAAATTAACACAATATATCCTCAGGAAATAAACGTCACAATTCAATTGTTAACAAATTGTAACTCTGTAACTCATCTCAAGCGTTTTTTTTTTTTTTAAGTTAAGCGGAAGCATCTTTCAGAAACTCAGTGATTTATATTTAGTTTATACTTACTTACCTTTTACTTTTAAATTGATTACTTGGTTCACTGTCCCGTAGTCTACCCTACTATTGTCTCGGATATTCAGTAAGACAGTGAGGTCCTTACCTGACAGGTAGTAGCTGTTGTCCTTCAGATGGTCTTACCTGCAGGTACTTACATTGCTACCTACACTGTATGTCGCCCTCTGCTGCTTAACTATGCATCGAGTTGCCATTGTCCTTATTGAATATCTCTAAACTTCAAATAAATAAATACATAAATACTGCAGGCCTTGAAGAAAGCACAGTGACAACAGTGCATTTACCTGTGAGCTTACATCACCTGGAGTACAAGTCTCCAGAAATCCGGCGGTTGTTGGCCTGCGTCAAGGTGACGCTTGAGAGGCAGATGGATATTTCCGCATACTAGTAAAGAAAAAATTTTTTTGGAAAAGGCTAACGATAAGGAAACGTGGCATTAATTTAACCCTCTTCACCCTCCAGAATAAAGTGTGAGCTGATGAGCGAGAGAGCGAAAGAAACAATGTACGGTGTACTTAGCAAGCTTTAAAGACAAGCGAGTGTACAAATAATTTTGTATCAACAATACAGCGATTGTTTAATCAGTTAGTTATACATGCACGCAGACACACACTGACTGCAATGCTTTACATATTCACGCGTATGTATGCTGGCGGACGCACTCGTACTCTCACCAGTCATCGCTAGTGAATTGTCTTTTACACGCAATCTTTCCTCTCTCACACTCTTATTTACAACTGCTTTTATATTTTGTCTTCAGAAATTTATTTAGCCGTTTATAAAATTAGAATAACTTTGATATATTGTGATTATGATTTATTTTTGTTACTAGAAGTAGTGTAAATGACATTTGACGATCGAGTCTGTTTTGTGTATAATTATGATGAGCGCTAAGTCCTTCGTATTCTGTTCATGTCTTCCACTTGTCTTCAGGTGAGAGCAGCTCCTTCGGTAGCGTGATTATGTGTTAAATAAATCGCAGTTACGATTGGTGTTATTATTATTGTTAAGATTGACAACACATTACTGTGGTTGTGAACGATAAAGCGGAATCAGGTATCTGAAAACTCATGTGAACTTAATAAGTCCCCGTGTTGCCCTTTTTTGTTTCTTCAACATTTGCATAAATGCGATGCGAAAGTGTTGTTAAACCTTTTATTTCTCACAGTCAATATATGGATGAAGTCTGTCAGTAAGGGGGACCAGGTCATGGTGACAACACTGTCCGTCGCAGATGGCGTGAATAACCCCTTTTCTCAACAGTAAATAAATATCCCAGTGAACATGGCGTACGAACTTCAACTTATCCTCCGTCTAAACATTCGCTGGGAAGAAGACTTGAGGACCAAAGTATTACCACCTCCAAACGCAGCCGTTTAACCTGATGCAACTAAAAAACAATTTCAGAACGCAGTCGCTGCTGGGACTACTTGTCCTGAATTGAAGGTACATGCATTTCCTCTCTGAATTTAAACAAAGTTCTGCAAGTTTATGCTCCATGGCATATACGCGTTTTCTTATTTCTTCCCATTGCCAAGACTAGAGGTGACTAAAAACTGTCAGCTTACATCACCATAACTTCTTACAGGTGTCTAAAGTTTGCAGAACACCATCCCCCCCATCTCTCTCTCTCTTTCTTTTTTATATTGTGTTATCCAGTATTCTTTCACAATTTCTGAACTGTGAGGCGTGAGAATTACTCTCTGCGGTCCTGTAGCAAAACATAGACCTTTGACCATCTTGTTGCTCTGCACTTGTACCTCAGTCTCCGTTGGCGGCTGCATGAAATCCTAAATAACAATCATAAACTACGAGACCTTGACATGGGAATGTCTGTTTTCCGGGACTCCATGCAGGCGTGGCAACCGCCAACGTTCACAGTCTGTTAAAATAAAATGAAACCGTTTTGACGAGCCCTCTCCAGCAATGAAGACAGGAAGGGCATGATGTCGCAGGTGGAGGTCGGTATTCATGTTGGCTCTGTAAAACTTTCACGACGTGTCGACGGCAAGCCCTCGGTCTTGTGCATCACTTCTATCGGTATTTTACTGTTGCGCTCCTCTAATCCTGAATGTTAAAATAACTGAGTACTCCTAGTGGGAGAGGCTAAATAAATACAACCAGAAGTGCTGTCTGGAATAACTATACAACCGACCTTACCAGCATTACTAGCTTCTGAACTCGAAATAAATCCTCAAGGAACTATTTTAAATCAACAATTCATCTTTTAAGACTTTTTAAGGTAAAAATTAACATTTCCTGTAGACTTCTGTATTCTGACAGCATACGTATGCTTTCCGAAATGTTGGATTAGGGTCGGTGTCGTGGTAGAAACAGTGTTTAAATGAAATGAGAAGTTGAGAGAATTTTAAATATAATAATGTAAGCAGCAACGTGTTATTTAAGCAGACAAAAATTCCTGGGAAAATGCAGACAAAAATAAAAAAAAAGAAGAAGAAGAAGAAGAAGAAAAGGACAAGGAAGAACCTTTTCGGTGTAAGGGCAAAGCCCCGGCTACAGACCTCTTAACATACGCACGTGAGGCCTTGTCGCATTCCTGTGACCATCAAGTGCTACGTGGTCTGCATTGTCTACAGGTGTTAGTGCACCCAGCGACAGCCCCTGTTGCAGGGAGTGGGTCGCAGACCCGCCTTTTTAGCACGCGCCGAGCTAAAGTCGATGGCAAATCCAGCAACAAAGACATGGAAATGAAGCTGCTGATGCCGGCCAGAAACTTGTTTACTTGAGGCGGTCGGCAAGGGCTAGGGATCCTCCGTCACCGGCCTAGACAGACGGGCGGTTCTGTGGCCGGCCGAGCCTCCTGTCGCCAGTCACTCTCTCCCAGGACGTGGGGGACGTGGTGGGTGTCACGCACTCTCCCCCAGGTGATCCCCATGCGCCTTCTTCAGGTGCTGAGGTCACGTGGGTTCTAACACTACTGATAACATGTACATTCTGTTGGTTATAACGAATACGTTCTAAAGATGACCATAACATGTATACTCTGAAAATGGTCATAACGTGTTGAAGATGGTCATGGTAAGGGTCTTTGTCAGACTTCACCACAGATTGAAAATCCTTTTACACGTCGTTGCCATGGAAATGTCCAGAGAGTTTGTACAAAGAGCGTGAGTTCATCTGACCTCTGCCCAAGCTGGACATTAGAAAGCTGACCACCTGAGTGAACTCTTGTTTTCATTTTCCCTCGCCTCTTTCTCAGCCTGCTGGTCCAAAGATGACCATCGGGGTCTGACCCAGGTACAGAATGTTTTTTGTCCGTTATTCTTACTTTCGTTCCAAGTCACTCTCAGCGGATTTGTCTAAATGTTCTTACATGATTCAATGATATTTCCAAATTCTAAAAACGCTAAACTATCAGACATTTTCAACAGCAATACCATAAACTTATAGAGGGCATGGCCTATTGTGCTGGCACACTGTCAGGTGATGAAGATGAAGAAGTCTTCAGCGAAGTTGACGATAATGGTAAAATAATCAGCGTGTGAAGGAGGGATTCAGGAAAATATCACACAAATTACAAAGTAAAATAAAGAAGCTGCGTAAATAATGTGACCCAAATAGAAGGCACGTGTCGGACACCAAACAATGTCGCAATTAAACAATGTCATCACTAAGTGTAAAGTAATGTCTGTATGTAGTAGAAAAGGGAGCGACTGGAGGGCAATAAATTCCTTGGGGGATATACAACTGGACACCAAGCGACGATAATTAATGTTGTAATTATGCTAGAACAAATCTCTCAAAATTTTTGTAATTAACTCAAGAAAGCTATTCCTTAGGTTTAAAAAAGAAACGTTGACCAGAACACGAGAAAGAAATGGTGTTACTATGGATTAAAAAAAAAAAAGATAAAGGGGCATCAGAAGAAATAAAAATTACTCAGGGGTAAAATATTTGTGCTTTACTTTAAGATTTGTAAGCGCCGCTCCACACACGAAACTTTTCAAAGGTAATATTTTCTCCTTACGTTTAAATTTGATATTTTCCTCTTACTGATATTGGCGAAAAAATAATGTCAAGCTCTCGTTGGGTAAAACGGAATAAACACAAGCAGTGCGCATTCAAACGATCTTATACGAGACACGCACACTCACTCATAAACACACATACACACATAAATCCTTCCATACATATATAAAACACATGAGAGCGCCACTACTGACATGCCGTACATTATCTGAACAGTTTGCAGGACGTGTATTACGCAACTGTGTAGTTAATAATTATTAATTAATTATATTATCTGTGTATCAAGGGCAAGTTGAACAGCACATTTCTCATTTTAAACACTTTTATGCCTTAAATCTATTTAGGTAATCATTTAGAAGCACAATGAATGCACGAAATAATTTGTAAAACGTTTAAATAAGATAAAACTGCTGGTCAGACTCCTCAAAACATGTTTAGTATGCACTTATGTAATGCTTTAAATGACATAGGAGCGATTATTGAAAAAAGTATTGTTCTACATTTACTTCTTTAGAACAGTTTGAAGTTTGTGCAGCTTTTATCTAAAGTCAAAATGTTGTTTTTCTCTTAGTTATTTGGGATAAACAAAGAAGAAATAATGGTAACACAGATGTTTCTAGTACTTAGTGTTATACAGTATACAGGGATTGGTTGTTTGTTTGCTTGTTTTTGTTTCGTGTCTGTATTTAATGTGACTTGCCACCTTTACCTCCACCTTTGATTAATTTTATTTTTAATAAACAAATGGGAGACTGGACTTATCATAGCAGTAAAGTTTCACCTAAGCGTACAGTCTCACCACTAGAGGTGCACACAGCTATAAATTAAATGAATAATTAGTAGTATTGCCAGAAAAGCAAGTGATGAGTGACGCTGTACAACGCATTCCAAGCTACACTACTTGAAAAAGTTTTTTTTTTTTTTCCAAAAGTGACGGCTTTTAAGGCGCTGTCGTCGTTTGATGAAGAACGCCTCTTAATCAACCTACTTCAAAGAAAAAACAAAGAATAGATATTATTTTGCAAGCAGACGTGTCCGTAAGTTCTTACATGTACACGCACCATTTTGTTTCCAGGTGTAAAATACAAGATACATGTGTATACAACTTAAACGTTGTATAAACCCGTTTATGTGTTTGTTTAGTCGGTTGATTGGGTTTTTTAAAAAAAGAAACATTATGGGTGCAAAATGAACAGTCTGCGACTTACTACATCTGAAATATTTCTACACTAGTT
The DNA here is from genome assembly GCA_004794325.1 of Pomacea maculata. Lineage (NCBI taxonomy): Eukaryota > Metazoa > Mollusca > Gastropoda > Architaenioglossa > Ampullariidae > Pomacea > Pomacea maculata. The sequence goes on along the minus strand of SRHC01003677.1, from coordinate 71,018 downwards.
TATAGCTTTAGCTCACAGAAATTAAGACAATAAACTAGTTTATAGTTTTAGTGCAAATTAAGAAATTAACTCGTTTTCTTTGTAACATCATGATGTTGAACTCGAAATGTTAATGTTAACCATAAAAATTTATAATATTCAATCAGAGATTTTAAGATATTAATCTGAGTAAGTAAAAATTAGTTTGCTATAATTACGCGATAATCAAAGTGCATACAAAATTCCAAGAAGTCCGCGTAGAGAAGTAATGTTCCTTCATGCCCACTGCGAGTACTGCACTGGTCCATGCTATAAACATTTAGTAAATCATCCTTTAACACTTTAATAATAATTTAATTATAGGAACTTTCGAAACGATCCCAGCATCCTGTTTATATTTGGCGTTTGAAAGAAATTATCGTCATCGACTAGAAGTCCCACTACTATGGCAACCATTTTTTTCTTTTTTCTTTNNCCCCCCCCCCCCCCCCCCGAGATCCTCCTCCAAGCCTTCTCACCAGACTTTCATGTCGTTCGAGACACGCGCGCGTAACTCGTGAAGTAATAAATGTTTGGCGTCTGGCTACGTTACATCACTTTTCATCTAATTATCATCACCACCACAATCACAAGCATCACTGTAGCCCTACAAAAATATGCTTGCATGACTGTAAATTATCTTTGATAATTATTTTAGTTCTTTCTTTTTCTTACTAACTATTCTGGGAGCATAGCCCAGCCCGAGTCGCCTCCCTCTCTCTCTCTCTACCTATAGAGGGCGCTGACATATCCCATCGACACCTACGCGCTGTTGCCGATGCTTTATTGCTGTGTCACACCTTAAATTATGCAGCTTTGAATTTACTTTTCTTGAGTTTTATGGTAGTAATCCCTGTATACCTGCATTATAAATGCTTGTATTTAAGTGTACACGCCGCGTTGAATGTTTACATCTTCGTGCTTTTCAAACCTTGAAATGGACAAATGGCCTGATTAGTGAAGTAAGTGGATAATTATTCTTCCTCTCTTGCTAGTCCCTTGAGCGCAAGTTCTCACCTGTCCTTGCCGCAAGATGTTTTGACACATACTTTGCCTGCGTGCTTTGATTACCTGTGCCTAAGGTGCTTTTAAATGCTGTGGATTTTTCTTGTGCTGATCTAGATATCTCATATTAACTGCATCAATCTTTTACTGACATTTCTTTTTCGAACCGTGAGCTACAAAATAACACGATAATTGAGAAAAAAGTCACTCTACTTATTTAGTCCACACCCGGAGTAGTTTTTTTTTTATATAGAAAATGTTTGTAAATTTTTTGCTTTAGGTTAATTGTTGTTTTATTAATCCTCTCTAAAATTAAAAAAGTAAGCTGGTATGACATCCATTGGCCAACGGGCTTGCGAGACTGAGAACGTTCACTTCTCTGGCCTCGGTACCAAAAAGTTTCAGTTCCTTGGTGTGAAGTTGATGTAGAAGTAAAATTGCTCAGTTTCAGCTGCTCGGTATCGTTGTAGAAGTGATGTACAGCTGCAATTACTCACGCCCCTGACCCCTAACTGCCGGGTACATTCCAGTGTCGCCAGGAGACGACTAAGGGACCAGCGAAATGAGCGACAAACATCATCAACCCGCGCCTGCAATTTGCTCAAGACTTACCGAAATCTTCCTTCAAAACAGCGCCCGCCAATATTTGCGTGCGCGCATTTCGACAAACATGACGGTCATTCCGCGCACGGCAGCCATGTTGTCCGAGGCAGTCTGTGCGTTCCCGACAGCCCCTAGTCCTCCAAAGGGGGCTTAGAGCCCATCTCGCTAGTGTTTGGGGACGGCTTGGGCCACGAGTCTGCATGGACTGGGTTTCTTTTCCTCTCCAGTACCTAACGCTGCAGGTTAAATGTGTTCTTTGCCCACTGAAATTTGCCAAATGAGATCCATTTTTTTCAAAAAAAGAAAAAAGAAAAAAATCCGGAGTTACATTTGTTATTTAACAGAATTTTCTGATCCTCTGATAGGGACCGCATCCAGAAAGTAGCTCAATTGTCTGTCGTTGATAGATCAGGTCAAAGATGAATAAAGTTGATACAATAGCAAGATAAAAAGTCGCTAATGTGCATGTGTTGAGACGTGAAGCTTTGCATCGGAATCATTCGATTGTACCTATCATTCGATCAGCGCTTGGTTTACTCGAGAACATCAGAATGTGCAGGTGGGTTTACGCCTGAGTCGGTTTTATTTCTGTCTTACATCTTCGTTCCTCGCCTGAAAAATAGAAAAATCACGGTCACAAATCTGCAGCGTTCAGACGTTGGCTTGTTAACCGTCCGTGATCTAAGACGCAATCTTTTTTCTTCTTTTCTAGTTTCTACTTGTTCTCTCTCTCTTCCTCGCGCCTACTTTCTGCACAGTAAATACAAGCTCTAGCGTGGGCTGCTGTTTAAAACGGAAAAGAACTGATGTCTGAAATGAAACAGGAAAGCACTTCTTCGTGCTTGTCCCTTTTGAGACAGACAGGATGCGTGTACATACATACAGACAACGACGACGACGACGACGACGACGACGATGATCCCCAGCAGACGACGATGAGGATGAAGAGATTTGTAGGTGAATCAAATCCAAGAGGCGCAAGATCAGAGGAATGTCACTGAGAGAGTAATAAACAAGATGGTGGATGGAGACCGTTGTTTTCCCGCTCATTAGACAGAAACTGCTTTTCTTATTTATGACGTCTTTTTATGCTTCAAGTGACGTGGAACAAAATGACGCACACAAGACGTCACAAACAAGACGCCATTCGTACACAAAACAACACGAGAGCTTCTACAACTCATTACACTAGCTATATATACACACTGAAGCCATACTAACTACAACTGGGGGACATACTCTACCTTCAGCCACACTAACAGGACCATACAGACTTATCCTGGGGGGTATTTACTGATTTGATGATTTACCCCTGCAGGCATACTCTACCCTGGTGGATAGGCTGCATCTACCCTGGGGGCACAAAAAAAGAAAATCTTCTTCCCTCCCATCTCATCCCTCGCCAGGTAGCTCACGAGAAGTAGTTCGCGTATTGCCAAGATTACACAGCAAACGCCTTACAAACTACGAGGAATTAAGTGCACCACCTCCTAACCTTCTGACAAAGCAAAGAAAAAGAAAAATCGAGATGTGTTCATTGTGGGACCTTTTACTCAGGTGTCAGCAACACTTTCGCTACCTGCTCACGTCCCGCTCCCTCCCACCTGGCGGTGCCTTTGAGCCGCCCTTAACCGCCAGGAGACGTGAAAGTCCGTATTGACTCCGGTATTAACACGTGCCTATCACGCAGGGGCAAATAACCAACTTTTTTTTTTCTAAGCGTTTAGAGTTGATGCCCCTGTTCCTTCTGTACCAAGATGGGAGCAGAGCAGCACAGATGTATTATTTGAACCTCCGAGGGTAGAAGTGACATTAGAATTGTTGCGAACAGCTGTCTTTAGCGAATACCCATACTTGTAGGATGTCAGGGTGGGGGAGAAGTGGGGAAGATTGTGTTGTGAGGTCGACATTTGAAGTCGTCATGACACTGGAGTCAGATCCTTGTATGTTAATGGCAAGCTCTGTTTAAATTCTCGAGTGCTTGGAAGCTGAAAATGTCTGTAAGTCCTATTGTCCGACATATTCGTTAGAACCTTTGAATGATGTGTTTAAGTATTTCATCATTTGTCTTACACAATAAATTACGTGTCTATAAAAGCTGTGCAGTAAACATCATGCCAATAGCTTTTGTGTTCCAGGACACGGGTCGAATATTAGGCAAAGCTACTTACCGCTTACATAAGATTATGCCAAACATACCTACATATTCGATGGCTCGAGTAAAAACTTTTTTTTTTATTTTAATCGGACAAATATGGATAAACATTTGACCAAGTTTGGGACAGTTGTAACGTGACGGTTAGTTGACATCTCATCAAACATCACAAAGCAAAATAAGTGAGAATGAAAGTTTCTCGGTAAAAATCACATATACACACCTGATGCGTCACAAAACTCTTCTAGCATCTGGTATCTGGTATCTGTAACTGCTAGCTTTAACTAATTTGAATTATAAAACCATTTGACCGCCAACAGTTCTACTGGTAATCTAAACAATAACAACTTTAATAACAGTCATTTCTATGGACCCTGATTTATCGCAGGAACCCCATAGTGTCATGGTTCTTGTGAAGCGATTCATTTACTTTCCTTATTTTAATTCCATGGACCAAACCAGCAGACTGAACCATCCGAAAAAGGCAGTTGAGAGTTCGTCGGCTTCACACTCCGAAGCATTCACTCTGGCAGCCCACCTCCGAGAGAGTGCATCAGAATGCATAAGCGAGCTTTCTGGCGTGTCTCCCTGTCTCCCTGTCTCCCTGTCTACCTGTCTACCTGTCTGCCTGTCTACCTGTCTACCTGTCTACCTGTGTGTCCCACTCCATGCAAACCACGGCCGGCCGCCAGCTGCTCGTTTTGACGAAAGGCTGTGAGCAAACTTTGCCGAGCAAACAGTACAGGTGCCGTGCGTGCGTGTGTGGCATGCAGCCCCCCATC
>SRHC01003677.1:47579-65756 GCA_004794325.1 Pomacea maculata | reverse complement strand
GGGGGGGGGGGGGGGGGGGGAAGGGGAGAGCACTTTGGAGCAGGACGCGCAGTGGGAGGTCCGTCAGTCATCTTCTGCGTTTGTCATGAGATGGCGTAAAGCGAAAAAAAGTTTGTTTTGTCAACCTTTATGAACAACACATGAAAGTGAAGCAGATGAAATTTTTCGTGGTCTCACAAGTACTTCTCGTGCATACAGATGACTATTTTCAATTTTAAAAAAAAGACAAACATCGTCAACGGCAGACAAAGCGGTAATTGCTGCGTCGAGAGTGGCCACAGGCCTGACGAGAGGGGGGGACAGGGGGGTCTGGTGTACCCGGGCCCGCGGCTGTCAAGGGGGCCCGGCCTTGGTCAGTGGATTTTTTTTTTCTTCTTCTTCTTTTCTTTTTCTTTTAAAGAAAGGTCTAAGGACAGAACACCCAAGCATTAGTTGAGTTTGAGTGTAGATATTGAGATTCGAATTGTAAACATACATTATATACTGGGAAAATAATTTACGATTACAAGTACAAGGGGCCCGGAGATGTCGTCTGTCCCGGGGCCCGAGCTGGCTCTCGGCGGCCCTGAGTGGCCATCCCCTGAAACACAAGCATCTGGCTCCAGCGCATGTGTGTGTGTGTTTGTGTGTGTACGTGTGTGTGTGTGTGTGTTTAGACCCAAATCAAAAATCCGCATTATTCACATCCCATTACCCTAGAAAAAGGAGATAACAAACACACGACTGATGTCCATAATCAAGACCGAGCAAGCTTACGATTAGGTTTAATTTGATCAAATTTATATTCCCGATTGACACACTATTTAAAAAAAACTTGTTTTATTTGTTTATCTTTTACCATCTGTTATTGCTCCTTTACAAATGGTACAAAGAATGTTTTGGAAAGAAAGACAATTATGGCATTTTTTTTTTTTTATCACCGTCTGATAATGTTTCTATCAAAACCTAATTTTCGAGGTAAAAATGTTTCCTTAAAGACAACTTCGGCAACTCGTTTTTTTTTAAAGAGTTAGTGTTAGTAAAAGTAATTAAAGAAAGGAAAACAAAAAGGGAGTTGAGGTGTAAAGCATCTGCTGCTGGATCATTGTAAGATGACGGGTCCTGATACAGCGACAGGTCGAGCATCTGTGGCCGGGTGGACGGATCGTGGTACGGGTGACACGTGACCCGCAATATGCAGCGCGTTTGCACTTGCTTTTGAAAGCCAAACAGAACACTACACTTAGTGGCGATGAACAATGTGAACAAGAGTAATTATAACATCATGAACACCTCCATGCGTTTCGTGATGGTGATGAATATCTACATACATATTTATCATACACATTATACACAGACAATGTTTATTAACATGTAGTTGTCTGAACTTTACATCAGCCCTCTGTCCCCTCTGTGGCGGTGGCGCTGCGAGCGGATGCTGCTTGTACTGAGTTCCTCCGCGCATAACTTACACGTCCCTTAAATCCCTCGCCTACAAACTCGAATGCCATCATCCCTTTGATTTGCATACCAGTGACAGCCTCCTGTCATTTCACCCAGTCACCAGACGTCGCCACTTAACTCATGCAGCATTTTTCCCCCATCAGTATTACAGACGTGAGAGACGTCTCTTAATGTACTGGGGGGCGTTCGCATGTTCGGCATTCCCCACCCTCACCCTCCACACCTTCTTTATAAAGAATTTTTGTACATCTGCTTCACCTGCACTGTCTGAAGACAACGGAATCGACTTGAAATGTTCATCTCCTAACAGCACGCTTTCAATGGTCCTGCTGCTCTTTTCTGAAGAAAATAGTTAAATCAGTTTAGAACCCTATCTTATGTCATTTGGATTTTAAAAAACATTTTATTGTTTTTAATAAAGTCTGAGCAAGTATTTGTCAGTTAAAATGCTGGAATTATCCCAACTTTTATTCTAGTAATTTCGTCTTTCCCGCTAACCTACCTCCTCCTAGTCATAAGATATACGAGTGCATAAGCAATGACATCACCAACATACATTTCTCTCCACGGTTCGCTTCACTCGTAATGAAATCACATGTTGGCGAATGTTTTCCGCTCCACGGCCCGGCGACAAAGTTGCGGCTCACCATGATGCTTATGTTGCTTGTCCCCCGCCTCTTTCCCCCAGAGAGTAGCAGCGGACACGGATGCTGACTTGTAATCACGTGACGCTGTCAATGCTGTCAACGGCAATGACGGCCCCTTGATGACGTCACAAATGCTGCCACGTCATGAGCGGCTGACAAGTGGAATGCGCTGGTCACTATTCGTTGAGAAAAGGTGATAACTGCTGCTGACCCAATTATACTTGTTTACTGCAATACTTCTTCGACTACTCCGTGACAACAACAACAACAACAACAACAACAACAACAACAACAACAATAAACTACTTTTCTATGCATAAAGCGAGAATCGTAACACAGTTCATCAACATCGCGTAGTCAGCAAGATGTATTACTCCACTTGGATCGTGCTTTACCAAAAATATTTAAAAGCTATCTGGTATCTAAGAAAAAAAAAGCGACTATAACCGTGTCTAACCGTAAATAGAATCCTTGAAGGTAGACGTACTACCTTGTCAATCCCAGTCACCGACACTGCACTCATCTCCTGGCTTTTGTCTTTGTGCACAGATGTCAACAATGGGTTTTGATAAGACCAAAAGTCGAATTCTTTCTTTAGGACGAGGTGCGAGATAAGGATCGAGACATTTAAAATTTGTAAGTGATGGGATAAACCCTATAGCGCAGCGACAGAGGGAAGTTTACAATGAAAGAAAAATGAAATGCCTGTGTTATCATGTCATTCTCACATCAAAATTTCACCCAAAAATATTTGTAAAATACTTTTAAATATAACAGAATGGCACTTAAAATCCTAGATTGAAATATATCTTGACCGTCGCTAATCTCTAATTAACAGAGACATTTTAAAGAAAACCCCAACCTTTTTTTCAATGTCGCGAATGTTGCGTGCGTGATGGTGAAGAATGGCGATAAGCTCCCCTGGCGCAATGTCTGACGATAAGAACATGCGCGTAGCGTACTACAAGTGACGACCACTCTAGTGTTTACTACCACGTTAATAGGTCGACGCAGTGTCCAAGTTGCAGTGGGGTCACGTGACTAGTACGCGGCGCACTCTGCACTTAACGTGCGAGGGAGCGTCTGTTTAAAGGGGCCATCCCGTTTTGTTCGGGCTTCTAACCCTGAGGGTAAGAGAGTTCAACTTTCTGAATTACCTCTTATAATGATATTTCAGTCCTACATTTTGTTTCCAGGCTGAACAGGACAAGTCATCAACTGATGGCAGCACCGTTTTGTACTCTGTAGAATGATCTTCGTCATAGCAACCATTTGAACGCAAGGACAACACTTCACGCTAATGCAAAAGCAGAAGTATTTCCTCTCTCACAATTTTTTTTCACCACACGAAGGCATTAATTTGACACTACATGTACAAAAAATGTTCGTGACTCAGTAAGGAACAAGGGAAATTATTTATCTGAAAGTTGCGTTCGTCTCCTACATTTCTGTCTGCTTTTTTGTGTTTTGATATAACAGAAAACGTAACAAAAATAAAACTTCCTCGTGTGAAATTTATGGACATGTTATGTGTGGAAGACATACAAACTAATGTAAGCAAGCCTTCGAGTTCCTTAATTAAAGAGAACAAGAAAAGACTGCGGAATTTTGATTATAAATACTTTATTATATTCTCCAAATCTAGAGATGCTACCGCCTCCTTATTTGCATGGTTAACCAGGTGCATTACGAGGTGGTGGCACCTGTCCCTTCCGGTGATATCAGCCCTCGTTCAAGTTCGAAAAAGTACTTTGTGCACTTTTTACATATTTCCGCACGGTAGGCTGATTACAGTCCTGGATAACGATCATCGTCCACCTGACAGACGCCCCTACGTGACAAAGTGAAGTGAACGCCTTTGCATATCTCTGTGTCCTCGCTCACCTGGCCAGTGCAGCGGACGTGCCGTGACGTGACGTACCTGCTAAAGACGTACATTGGGCCCCCGTCCTCCGCCCTCCGACCTCCGCATCTCCCCTCCCCGCAGTACCAGCTAGCTGTCGTCTCCACAGCTTGTCCAAAGCTTCGGCGTGGGAATCCTTTACAGAAAAACTTTATCGCGAATCTGGCCAAGTGTGTTCAGACAGCCCTTAGGGAACAGCCGCGACGATTGAAAAACAACTCTCAGGATTTCATCACCTCAGAACCTCATCTATACTGACAGCTGGGTAAGCACCGTACACCCGGAAGAGGGCGTAGTTGTCTAACTACGCCCTCATTGCGAGCAGAAGAGGGCAGGTTCGAGGCTAACCATCGCCTGTGATTGCAAAATTTTTCTCCCGTCCAGCCAGCGGCAAGAGTTATCTCCTTTCCATGGAAGATAACAGTTGGCGGGAGTGCAGGATTGGGTTCCAAGTTCTATATAACCATGCCCTGATACGACGAACCACTCACATATTGCACCTACGGCCACAAAACCATGGGATATCTTTTTATTGACAGTTGTTTTTTTTTTAACTATGGCGTGGGAATGTGCAGAGCTGTGAAGGCGTGCTTAGCGGGACGTTAACTTCTTGCCCTTGGGTCCTCCCTCTGAATACTTTGGATTCCTCCTACTATGCCAGTAGCCTGGCTGATTTTTCTAATTTCTGTACATGCATTTTATATTACTATAATGTAGAAATATTGAAATGTTTGAAAGTATACGTGCACTTAAGGTCTTCAAGGGACTAGCCAAAGTTAGTTCTATTTACTGACCGCACCTAATGTTTACAATAGATAATAAACACGAGGTAAGCCAATACAGCAATACGGAGTAATTTATAATATTATGGGCTTTCCCTATAATAGAGAAAATTAAAACAGCATACATTGGGTACAAGGGTGAATACGTCATCAGTAAAGGGATCCTCCAGCTCGTGGTCCACAGAACTGCCACCTGGAATGTGGAGGGTTTCACAGACTTGACAGAGCAAGGCTGATACCTCTGAGTGATACAATCATTATTTCACAACTATTCCTGTGATGTAAATGAGCCTTTAAAAGGGGCTGGAAGGGGTGTAGTCAGGACAAAAGCCTCTTCACAAAGATGGTCTGCTTGTCCATCGAGTGCTGACGTGTGTTCATTGAACAGCATTGGAGACGGCGTCTCAAATCATGAAGTAAATAAAAAAAGAACAATAATATAAAATACATAATACACTTTCAAACTAAAGTATAGTGTAAGTTGTATCAAACAGTAATGCAGCTTACAAGGAGTTCTTGTTTCTTAAACAATCAGGACTGTGGATGGTGAAGCTATCTCCTTCCTCGTCCGTCCTTTCTTCTCTCTGTTTCCTTCATTCCCATAACATCTTTCGATGTATTAGAAGAACTGTCAGGATGTTGTGCAAGTCCATCTTCTCTACAGATAACCACAGATAGCAGGTATCAGCACGTTTCATTTTTTTAAAAAAGCCAGAATAAGGGGGTTTTGAAATCCCAAATCGGTGGTTGAAGTATTGTTGCTTACCTTGTATTGTTCTTGAACTGTGGTAGCTGTCACGATGCAGCAGATAAGAAAGCGTGTTACGACAGTGAAGCGTACGGCCAGTGGCTGCAGGCTGTCGCTCCACGGCGTGGGTGGTACAGCGCAACTCGTGGTCGAGTCGTCATCAGCCAAGGGTTCAAATCCTGTCCATGTGTCAGCAACGCCGCACGCAGCAACCTTCCGCTGTTACTTAAGTGTTTGGTGTCAATCGTCAATCATTTAGGCTGCATAAATCATATTCTTAAACATTACCTTGCTTCCACTGAAGGATGTGATGGCACAGTAAAGTGATGGTCGAGAAAGTAGGGGGAGACAAACGTACGGCTTGTTATTTTGCTGTGCGACGGAAAGCAATATATCAGGTGTTATGACGCCGACCTCGAAAAAGGCTTCAATCCTTCGCGTTTGTCATGCGGCAGACGACAGCTTGAGTACTCATCTACCCCAACAGACGCTCTCCTTAACATCAATGATACATACCATGGAATACGAGTTTCCGAGAGGGTTTTGACAAACGGAATCCCGACGCTCGTGAAAGTGGTCAGATGACACAGCGCCATTCTGTAACGCTCCGTGCTTGCATCTGGTGTCATGTCTGTGTCAGCTCCTGTGACAGGACTTCTTTGCGTCATCTTGTTGTACGACTGCATTCGCTAAATTCGCTGTGAACACCAGGAGAACTTGACTGAAATCACCGATCATTATGCGATCTCCTATACACCCTTGTTACATGGCAACTCAGATGCACAGGTGAGTACTTCTGACGCTGGTCAGGTCGTGGTGGCTGTTCATGGTGTTTGGATGGACTTCTCATAGTGGTCTTCGTCTTCATGGTTGTAAATGTTGTTGTTGCTGTCACAGCAGAGCACAAGAGATTCATAGTTATCATTGGGTAGAGAGAGTAACTGGATGTAGAGTTGAACGACATAGTATTCGCTTCTGATGCAGTTGTAATACCTTTACCTGCTTTCAGCTGGGTGTTTTGGTTTTGTTTTGTTTGTTTGTTGTTGTTTTTGTTTTGTTTTTGTTTTTTGTTTTTATTTATTTTGTTGTTGTTGTTGTTGTTTGTTTGTTTGTTTGTTTTTTGGTTGGTTTTTTTTTTTACTACTTTGAAATTACTGTTACCGACTGCACAATATTTTCCGCGAAAATTGAATTTTTACTCTGACAACATTTAAGCATCTCACTGTAACAATTTTGTCTATTTTCTAACTTTAATTCGTGTGGCTGTGTGTATATGGTTCTAGTTCATCCACACCATTCTAATTTCTAACCTACATTCATGTGTGTGTGTTGCAGAGCAGATAGTTGTGGCAAACACGTACACACGCAAACACAATGTTTATGTCCAGATTTATTTTGGTTAGTACTTTGCTACTACAATATTATCTGCACAACACAGTTGTACTGGCTACACAAATATTTAAGTTTAAATAAAGCTGCGTTTTATGACGAACCATATTTTTTAAAACCTCGAACAGCATGGGGGATGAGAGAGGCAGAGTGATTTAGAGGACAGACAGCATGTACTGTTGACGTCCTTGTGGCTGGGGGTTAGGGGGATGGGAACCAGGTCATGTGAAATATTTATACTTTTATTACACACATGTTCAACAAATATTTGGCTTTATCACTGAGTAGCAGTCCTGTCACTGCCGTGCTCCGAACCGCAATTCTCTCACAATAACACTCCCTGACTCGGCTTGTGACTAACTATACACACTTTGACAAATATATTACCAAGTGTTTACATAGTCACATGTATCCTGTTAAGAGGACCTCTAAGTTTCTTCTTGTACGAAGATGTGAACTTGCACATATTTAGTTGTTGTCTTTTTGAATAACCTTTAAAGTTCTTCTTGTGTGTGAAGGTTACAGGAAATCAGAATGTTTTTAGGCGAACATTCTGGATTTTGGAACGTTGGTCAAAGTATTAATACTCAGCTTGTTTGCCAGTACATTTGACAGTCTACTAGAACATTAGGGCGAGTCGGAGGTTTAACTATTTACTACTTTGCGGCCTTTACAGATGGTGTGAGACTGTGGTGTGATGTTTGCCGCCCACGACCCGGCATACCTTTGGCTACTTTTTTTTTTCGCTACAGGAAAACTTCAGGGACTCAGCGTGTCCACCCACGCCAGTATCTTTTATTTAAGTTTGCGAAGTCGGTCAGCCAGGCTTGTAATGTAAATTAACGAGGCACTAAAACACTGCGCCGAGTTGGTGCACAGACAACCCCTGGGGCAGATGACAAGGCACATCACCTTGTGTCTGTCTTGGTGTTCTTCACAGGACCACTAGTCCTCTCCTTGACTTTCATCAGCCAGTTCTGCCTCTGGCCATCGTGGTGTCGACCACCCACCAAGGTACTTTGAAGCACAGGAAAGGTTTATATTACAACTGTAAAGCTGATTAGTACTACAAGCGACTTGTACAGGTTGTACTTTGTAGTAAACTTGATGTTTAGCCATCGCTGCTGTTGATGTTGAGATCCTGAAATCTGTCAAAGAGCTGCCATCCTTGTCTCCCAAGTACTTAAAGTTGTTTAACTCTTCTATTGTCCCCCGTTTATGTAGATCTCTGCTTTTCCGTTAAAAATGAGACTTTACACTTGTCATTGTTGGTTTCTCTTTTGCGTTCGAACTGTCTGTTTGTTGGTAAGATCTTGCAGTTCTCCGACAGTTCCTGCTCTCAGGGAAGTGAAATGGTCGTGAAGGATTTAGCGCATGTTATTCTTGAGAAAAATGTCGAACAGCACAGGGAGGGCACCTTTGACAGATGCCTACTGTCGTGTGAAAGAAGGCTCTCGTTTAGTTATCTCTTATACAGCACTTCGATGACTTGGATGAAGCCCTGGTCAATGTTAAATTTTCGCATCACATCTCATATCCACTCGTGCCAGACTTTGTCAAATGCATTTTTTTAAAGTCTACTAAGTTACGGTAAAGGTCCTGCTAATGCTGAAGATGCTTCTTTATCTGGATAAGATGGCCTGAAAAGGTCTCCAACAGCAGCCTTTGGGAAAGAACAACCCAGAATGCTACTAGCCGAGACATGAAAAAGCACAAATGGGGCAAAAATAGGACACACCCTCCGCAAACCAGCTGACACCATTTTGGTCAACATACGGTTATTAGTGTCCTAATATAGCCTGAACATATCATTTCTTGCACCTGTCAGGTATAACTGTCAATGCACAATACAATACAGATCTGCTGCGAAATAACCATACTTGTGTTCATGTCCTAATTTGTTTACATTTTAGTACATGTTTGAGAATTAATTGTAACACTAACCAGGAAGTGCACTACGCTAATACCGAGAACAACATGATTTTATACGAGGAGCTGTCTGGCAAAGGCCTTTAAATTATCCGAAGCATAGGGTACAAAATATCGCAGCGCACAGCGACTACAAAACACTTAGCGCTTAGAGTTGTCTGCTCCAAGTTTTTTTAAACCTTACAACTCCGCTTCCCACCCGACCCCTCACCCTTACCTCCAACCACCAGCGTTCTCGCTAGGTCAGCGTGACACCGAGGAAATCGTCAACAATCAAGCACCGAGAGAGAGTGAACGACCGTTATCGCGATCACGTGACTCTTCAGCTGGCGAGGATTCTTCCCACCGTCACGTACGTTTGAAAGCGTGTCTCTGTCATTTTGTGTCAGTTCGCTGGCATACCTCCTCCTTCCCCTCCCCCTTCTCACCCTCCCACACAAATGCCAGCTCCTGTGAGTGCCAACTTCCGGGCTTGCCACGACACGTGGTGGGTGGGTGGCGCTGCTGGATGTGTCTGCATGTCGTCGTGGTGTGACTGATTTACTTTAGTCTTGGGGATCCCTGCCATCTCACACATTCCCTCCCCCCTACTTCTTTATCCCCCATCCCCGGGCCTGAGACTCACGTAGATGGTGCACGACAATTTATTACACGTGACAGCAATCGGCCACTCATCATCGTCACCACCTGTAGCACTTTAGATACCACCCCTCTCCTCCATAACCCCCCTTACCCGCCATTCCTCTGCTTTTCAGCTTCGTCTCTGTCCCTCCCTAAACCTCGATCCGTGCAGTGTGCGACAGCACTAAGTGCCAACAAGAAGCACGTTGGTCCATTCAACCAGCACAGCCCCCCTTGCACGAACTTTGTTATCAGATCGTACAGGATGAATGAAGTCAGGAGATGGCGTTATGTAAGCGTTGTCACGTGATGCGTGAGTGCGTGCGTGAGTGCGTGTGGCTGTATTCATTGAGAACGCTGCAAGTACAGTGGTGGGTGGGGAAGGAGAGAAAGAAATAGAAGGGCGTGCAGAAAGTATGTAGTAACGCAGGCTGAGGTCTGAGATTAGCGCGCTTGCCCGCACTTCCGTAGTACGAACTGCGCAAGCGCGGAGGTGGCGCCCCCACTGGCGACATTAGATAGGTTTGCAGAGCGTGCGAACAGGGCCTTAGCGCGGGCACAGTCATCGCTGCTAACCACAAAGTGCTTTCTTTTTTTTTATTTTTTTTTTTCTTTCCTCTTTTCCCCCCACAACACCTCCAGCTACGACTGGCAGGGTTCGGAGGGACGGGGAGGAGGCAGCCAGGGAGGAGACGAGGACCGAGCGAAGCTCTGGTTGGGAGCGTGTTCAGTTACGTCGACAGTGTGTAGTCTGGTGTTTAACATGGCAATTCCTCCCCGAATTTCCTTGGAATGCGAGGCGAAGCTTGGTTGGTTTTTTATTATTTTTTTGACATTTTTCAAAATTTTTGTTGACAATCACCTCACTCCACTCAAAAGAAATATTAGAGTAGGACAAATTGCTATTCAGGATCTCAGGGGCCTGGAGGGTAGAGGGGAGGATTAGAAGATCTGTAACAAGAATGTCGCCCTTTTCGAAGCAGGAAGGCCGTCAGTGTGGCGAAATATTCGGCAAGTGCCTTTGGCCTGACATAAGGGGCGGATGTGGTTACGTGGTCTTGTACCTTTTTCCCGCCTTATGGAAGCCTTGCTCCCAGCGAGCTGGAGGGGGTTACTCCTCGTTAGGCCTCGCTTGCCGGGGTCAGGAGCTGGCTGCTCGCTCTGGCTAGGAGGTCGTGTCAAGGGTCGGCGCGAGGGGGACAGGGGTGCGGATCATGTCCAGGAAAGTGTCGCCACGCCTGCCCATCAAAACAAGGTGGTGAGTACCTCCGCTAACTTTCTCCCACGCGGGATGAGGCAGTGCCAGCTCGCCGCCCTCCCGTTCCCCCACTTTGCACTTTTGCTTCTCCGGAATCCGGGTGTCGCAAACCCGTTTGCTTGTGTACCCTTCCGCTGTCAGGGTCTTGTGAAACGTGGCGTCCGCCATTCTTCCTTTCTGTCGATCCGTCAGATCGGTCGGTCATTGTTAACCCTCGTTTAAAGGGAAATATCTCGGAAATATCTTTGCGCCTCGGTCCCACAACACACAAACACACGTGTCCTACTTGTACAACAAACCTTCGGTTGTGTCGCCGACGCCGTCGATTGAGAAACTCCCAGAATCGTGTCGGACGGTGGAGACATCCTCGCAAGTTTTAGAAAAATGTTTTTGTGTATACTCGTGAACAAAAAAGGTGTCGAATGAGCGTGACTTAAGCGAGGCATTGTCTTGGTGCTGGGTTGAGAAGGTAATAGGTCTGTTGGTAAATTTTTATATTTGCTGACTGTTCTTCCAGATGGTTCATTTGGTGATGAACAGAATGTTGCAACTTTCATCACTTCTATATCCTCTTGTTGCGTGTCTGTTTTGCATGCAAGAATTTCACACTTTGTGTAAGAGAGTGTGTGCGTGGAGATCCCATTCAACTTTTGTTTTAAGATGAACAAACAGAAATGCATGGAGAGGTCCGCTATTCCTATGCGGACCAGAAGTTAATTAAAACTCTAGGATCTTTTTTAAAAATATGTCACAAGTAACCTACTCAGACGCAACAGAAGCTAAGGCGTGGTGCTACTGTTGGTGTGCAAGCTTCGAACGAAACCATTCAAGTGGATAGCACCGCACTGCACTCAGTTCGCCCAGTGCATGGGACTGGTTGACTCAGAAATGGCTTTCCTATCCGTGTTTTTTTTTTTTTTTTACTGGTTCATGCCAAACACTCGAAGTCAAGGATGTGTACATCAAAGTGTTGTGCCTCGAGTTACGAGGACATGTAGACAGCTGCTTGTGTGTTGTGCCTCGAGTTACGAGGACAGACAGTTGGCTTATTCTAGCGGACTGTGCCTCAAGTTACGAGGCTGTGGTCAGACCTACTTTATCTTTGCGTGTTGTACCTCGAGACATTCGTACATGCTTTTGTTGTTTTTGTGCTTCTTTGCTTACAATGCGATTACGAGATAGACAATAGGTGCATTAGATGATGGGACACGAGAAAACAAAGTGTTTTGATTAAATATCGTTACGTAAACATTAGTACTCCACTGAAAATCATCATCTCCTTAGTCCTGGCTGGTCGTATGGGCACCTGATGACATTTCCACCAAATCTCGCTTTCTCGGTTCTCTGCCTTCTGTGGGATACAAGAGCAGAGGACAGTCATGGGGGAGGGAGGTCCACCCTTTTCTTATTTTGTTTGCCAAGTCCTTTACCTCCCTGTGCTGTTCCCTGCAGATTCATTTGTGCAAATCTTGATAATCTCAAGTTGTGTCTATACCGATTTAGTCTTTATATTTTCACTGTGGATAGGTCTTCATAGGACCTATTATTATTATTATTTCGAAACTTGTGATGGTCTGCTGTTAAGTGTTCCAATATGAAAAAAATACAACAAGTACACCAACCTTCCATTTACAAGAGTACAATATCAATTTGCGTCTTAAAACCTATACCAAACTCCAAATACAGAAAAAACTCCATAGCAAGTTCGCCGAAACTCTACATGTGTATACTTGGTCAGTGCAGTGCACCCGGATATTTCCCCTAGTCTACCCAGGAGGCGGGAATGGGTGTTTGACTCCATAAAGAGTTTGGGAAGGAAAGGCAGCGATGGAGAGGAGATGGGCACCACCTTGTAAAGCTGGCCCCGAGACAAGTGAGGTCTCTTATCACCTCACTCCCGAAAAAGGTCATGGGACGATCTTTTGGGTCCGACCAGTGATCAAATATCCGGGTGTCAAATGTTTATACTTATAGGTTTGGAAGCGTTTCTGTATGTCTGTCTCCATTCTCTTCTTGGCCTTCTTCGTGGCACCCCGTCTCTGGGGAATATCAGCTGGATAGTGACTCCATGGACAAGTCCCACCATCCAGTGGCTGCCTGATACGAGCACGAGTTCTCTTTCTTTGTAATCCACCTAACGTCATGTCACGTGGTATGGTGGTGGTGAGGGGGGAGGCATGGAGGGAGCGGACGGATGAGGAAAGATACATGGGGTCTCAAGCTCGCACGACGTGACAAGCGAGATCCGATTTCACATTCAGCAACAACAAGTTTTATGAAGATAATAGATATTACTGTCATCATCGCTACACGTCCCATAAACCACGGAGAGTGGGGACGGGTGGGTGACAGAGTGTGGAGGGACAGAGGGGGTGGGTGAGAGAAAGGTGAAAAAGGACTGCTCCCCAAGTCCAACTTCACAAACACTTATAGGAATGGTTTGGAGGCAAGCTTATTAACATCACACCTGTCCAGGTGAGGAATAGTTTGGGTCGCGCGAGCCAGCAATGTGACGTTTACGACTGCCCGCAGGGCCAGTGCCGCTAGTCTCGGTGGAGGAGGGCGAGAGGAGGAGTAGGCAAGATTGGGTGTATTCACCTTGACACTACCTTACACACCCCTACACCCCTTCACATCCTTTTACCCACTAAATGGACCCCTTTCTGCCACAAGACATCTACAAACAATAAACTTTTTATCCAGTTTCGAGGACGCCAGTGATGTCCAATGTAAATCACCTTCAGTTCAGTTGCACTACTAATCGGTCGAACTTCGCATCTTCACTTCTTAAGTCTAAAAACCGGAAATGATGAGTTTATAAACTGAAGAAGGTAGTAATTCCGATTTTACAGAGAATTAAAGATCAGAGATAGAGACAAGAACAAAAACCACTTTAAGTACTCCTTACTTTCTGCAAGGATTAAGAATTCGATGAAACATAAAGAACAAATAGAAAGAAAATATTTTGTAAAAAAAAAATTAATTTCAAAACCGGAGTAAACGACAGAAATAAACCGTAGTGAATAAACCTGTGGTAGCGCTTTTGCAAACCATTAAACTAAATGTTGCAAAATACTGATAAAAACTGAGAATCACCCTTAAATTAAAAAAAAAAATTCAGGTAATAACAAAACTCGGAACAAGTGTATTTATTGCCAGCCAAACGTGTCGTACATAAGACGAAGGCTTTTGCCATAAGAACTTAACGTATTAAAAACCGTTATTGATGACCTCATTTGTTTCTGTTGATGTTTGGCTTGGCTGTAACCACAAAGAATATTCAAGGTTTAAAAACAAAATTACAGTTTCAGTTGCCGAAGAAAGTATTCTCTTGCCGTTGTCAGTTATTTAGTAAAGCGTAAACATGGTTGTATATCTTTTTACACGAAGCAGCTGTGTAATTATTTGCTATAGCTTCCTTGTCAGAAGACCCACATTGTAAAGGACAACAAATGCTCTCCTGTGATTTATTCTGGGTTAGCTGAAGATTGTTCCGGTTGAAAAAAAAATGTTTATCCAGTTGGCAGACTGGACCGGTGAGTGACTGTTCAAGTGTTCATGTCCCTCAGTAGATCAGTACGTGAAGTGTGCTCAGAGGGCGCAGACAGGAAGAAACAAAACTTTCCCCACAAGTTGCCAAGATTTCCTCCGCATTCACTGTCATCTGGCGCAGACTACCAAGTATAACTAGAATCTACATTTTTGATGGATTTCAGAAATTTTAAAAAGTCTACGTTAGTAATACAAGTAAGGTTTAACTGTACATTTAAATCTTCATTTTGGTCAAAAGGTACAGACATATAACATCTTGAAATCCCTTTTTTTTAATCATTATTTTTATGTCTTTCCGCCGGTGAGCATTTTAACAAGGTGTGCGACTAGTCAGACTTGCAAATGGTCCTCGTGTCCAACCCATCCCAGACCATTCGTCAACCTCTTAGTCCAACCGCATGCTTCTCTGACACGCTGCCTGAGTGTCTTTCTTGGTGTGCTCACACTTCCATTCTCAAGCAACGAGTGTGATCGTGATTACGGACACTTGCCTGTCCTTGGTGCCCAAAATATCCAAACTTGTCTACCCCCTCTCACTTATTTTTTTTTTTTTAGAGGACATGTCGAGAGTCGCCGTTTTTTATTTGTCCGGAAGAAACATTTGTCTAAATATATAATGCTTCGGAAGAGGTAAACATAAATATGCGGGCTTTCGCTGTGTAATATGATAGCTGTTATGGCAAAAATCTCCTTTTTCAACCTTGCCACTTTTCTTTCCCCTTCTTTCTGTTCTACTTTCTTTCAGTTCACTGTCAGCCTTTGTCTTCAGTGTTAACAGCGTCAATAGGCGAATCGAATGTTATTTCTCTTTCTTCCTTAAGTTCTTAAATCAAACATGTCGTTCTACAAAAGTAAAATGAATATATTTCACATGTGGGGGAGTTTCTTTCGTCAAGCCGGACTGACCAAGTGCATGTTGGTACGCATAGATGTTTAAAAGTGTGTCAAGTGTACCAAGCTCTTCAAACTGGAGCAGACGACTTGTACTGTCGTCCTCAAACTGCTGCATGCGACAGCTTATTTTAGGTAATGCCAATCTTTTTTCTTACATGCGAAAATAATACAAAACTTTCTCCGTCGTGACCTCTAACCCGACCTTGCTTCAGCCAATGAGAACTAAAAATAGCATTACGTAGCCCTTGACCTAGAAAAGCTCTAGAGTCTCTTGTTTTGTCCAAGGCCGAACCCAGAAATTTTTTGAAGTTGTCAGAGTGGATGGAGCGGAAAGCGTCTGACTAGGTAGTAGTCTTAAAACATCCACATTGTGAGAAATATGATACATAGTAAATATGAGCACATCAAACATTAGACCCTCTGTGTTTGCACATCACTAGAGCTCTCCTCCAGTCATTTCTTTCTCTTCTGTGCATATCATCATCTCGGTTTGTTTGTTTGGTTTTTTCTTGTTTTTGTTTTTTTTTTGTTTTGTTTTTTTTTTTGCAATGTCCACGAATGTATATAGAATGTCTTGAATAAAAAAAATACAGTATTAAACCTTTCTTTAGTATCTTCTTTTTAAAAATTAAAATTTTTCATTATGCATGATATCGCACTCTAATATGGACATTTTTCATTCAGCTCCAGACCCATCCTGTAATATTTGTTCACACTAATAAAGTGTATTTTGTTAACTCACTATTTATGCTTCCAATCTAAGTATCAGTCTCCTTGTCGGACCACTGCGTTGTTTTTGTTTGTTTTTTGTTTTTGTTTTTGTTTTTTTTTTGTTTGTTTTTTTTTTTTTTAAGACCAACACGTACGTTTTCTTCTACTACTTACTTAAAATGTCTAATCATATCTTCTGAGTATTTTTTTCCTTTCCTGCTGTCCTTACACAGCCTCCTTTGTCCATAAAATACAAGTTTAAGTGTCTGGGACATCTTACTGACACCAAGTTAATTAGTTCGCTTTCTAAGAATATATCTCTATCGCCATTCACACCTACTAAACACAATGAAATCAGCAATATCTCGCAGAACATAGGAGAATCTGTAATGAGACAAGAGCAGTGTGGAGTAAGAATGTAAATGTGAAGGAGGGAAGTGAGGACAAGATTACTGGCGGCTAGTGCCCGGATCTTCGCGTCACCGGGTCGTCACCGGGTGGCCGTCTTTCTCCAGCCGAGCGCCAGTTCATCAGCCATAGCAGCCACTCATTGAGTAAGCCCTGACGGTTCATTAGGCACCGAGTTGTGTTTGACTTGCCTCGGTTTTCACCCCGACAATAAAACCGACAAACTTAACCTCTCTGTTTACGCCAAAGAGGCACCCAGCTAAATTAAGTGACACTCTTGGAATGAGCAGGGCGGGGAGACAACCTGCCTCCCTTTCCGAGAGAGCTTAGGACGCCTCGCCCGCGAGCCTGACGGAAATTCATTTAGCCCCAGTTGGCACATTTTGCCGGACCTAATTGCTTTTGGGGGACTATAACTATTGATGACACAGAGTGATCTAATAAGGACAGGAGCAAGATCGTCCACGTCCAATTTCTACACTCTGGTGGTCTCCCTTGGGCTGAGCTAGGGTGCCCCAAACCAATCTGTCGCTTTGTCGCAGGAATTGGTTTATCAACATACAAACTATCTGAATAATCTGATTACTCAATTATTGAAATTGAGTGGAAATAAATTAGGGGCTTGTAAGAAACATACTAATCGAATCTCCCGTCAGTAATGAGGCAAGCCCGAGCGGCGTCCTCTCTGCCTCTCCAAGACTTCTTGGGCGGACAGGAGAACCGTGGCGCCAGAGATTGCAGTCATCTTTTTCCTCCCCTACACGCTAATGTTCTGACTTAATCAGGGCTAAGGGTGAAATAGTCTTCAAAACTGACATTTTCCAATATAACCGAATCATCAGCCAAAATCAAGCGAGCCAGCCGCGGATTTCAAGCGAGGATGAGAGGCGTATGCGGTTTGAAGAGGACCGTGGGGCGAGGTATTTAAGTACAATCTCAGCTGCTTGTCTGCATGGACAGCTGGATGTACTTGTGGTGGGTGTGACACGGTGTTCCCAGGTGAGCACAGGTGTGGATGGCTTGCTGCTTGTCCGGGGAGTGCCGATGGCAGCCATGTTCCGCATGTGGGGCGGTACCTCCCTCATCTACCCGGGCGTCTCCCAGTCATGGTGAGGCCAACTCACTCTTTGATTTTAATGGACGGCACATTGGATGAGTGTTCGTGACCACTTGCGATGTTCTCTGCCTCAGAACTGTTTTGTGGATTTCCTGTATCAATGTCCCTCATGCTGGGGGTGTACCGTGTCGACATCTAGAGGTCAGTTCTGTAGGCTTTCTCCGCAAAGAAATTTTTTTCCATGTCACGTTGCTGCTTCATTATGCTGTACAACTGGAGATGCCAGCTGACAGGCAATTTACATTAACTGGGAATTCCGTGAAACGTTAAATGCCTGACATGACAGACTTGTGTCACCTTTTACGATGATGATGCGGACAACGACAACGACGACGATGACGATGACGATGATGATGATTGTAAAGTACTTTTTGAAAGAGAAGTTCAAGTCCCAGACATCCATATTATCTCAGCTTAAGAAAGGCTGTTAATAATTAGTGTCTTTACTACTTATATGGATTGGATATGTTTGTCGCAAGCTGTTCTTCGTTGGCTTTGGAGTATACAGTCCACTAAATATATACAGCAGTTTGTACTCATGTTGCCAGGTGATATATTTGTTTTCATGGAGCGCAGATCTGTGAAAAAACAAGACAGTGCTGAATCGACAAATCTGTCCATCCACCTTCCTTTCACTCCACAAGTCAGCCACATCTCCATCCCCAACCATCTTGCATTTTATGTTGTACTCTTTCTGTAGTCCGCTAACGAGTGAAGAAATGTGCTATAATAATAATAATAATAATAATAATAATAATAATAATAATAATAATAA
>SRHC01003677.1:0-39323 GCA_004794325.1 Pomacea maculata | reverse complement strand
AAAAGTAATAACTTTCGTTCATAAATTCTGAATATTTTTCACACTCAGAACTAGAAAAACGGTTCCACTTTAAGTATTATGTTCAAAACAAGATCAGTCGTTATCCTCGAGCGAGATGTGATCTGATTAGAAAGGTCTGGCACATTTTTGTCAAGTCCATTAAGCCTCGTCTGTCGACTGGAGAAACTAGAATAGATTACCGCGGCACGTTTGCAAATATTGCCCATTATGCCCAAGTGTGCTTGATTTCACCTTTTCTCTGAGGTATCACAGGATTTAATTTTGTTTCTGTGCTCTGGAGAACTTAATTTTGAGATAAAATGTGTGATTTTTATATCATTTTAATTATATAATTAGGCTTCCATGCAGAAATTTTTTGAATATTGAGTAAGACAGACCTAAACTGAACGGTTCTTGAATATCTCTTCTCCATCAGCAGGACCTCCTCGACGACGGGGTAACTCATCAGTCGCCCTCGATCTCTTTGAATCTCACCACGGAACTCATATTCTGCAGGTAAGTTTATCTACATCGATACAATATGTAACTGAACAATACAGAGAGCGAGATTTCGCAGAAACATTGAGAGAAAAAAGTTCACAAACTCAAATTAATAGAAACGAATTGTTGTTGTTGTTGTTGTTGTTGTTGTTGTTGTTGTTGTTGTTGTTGTTGTTGTTGTTGTTGTTGTTGTTGTTGTCGTCGTCGTCGTCGTCGTCGTCCTTCTTCCCAATGGCTCATTTCCGTTGCTTTAAAATTGTATCAGATTCACTAAAAATGGCTTTAAAAACTTGTACGAGGGGTTTGCCTGTATGATGTCGATTATTTGTTAAACCAAAGTGAAGAAGTGTTTTTAATGTTGATGTGCATATGTATGATTGTTACCGCCACCTACGCAGACTTTGTAACGGAAGCATTTCGGGAGGAACAGCTCGGGACGCTGTTAATAAGATTCACACAGGTTCCTTGTGTCGGGGGGTTAGTGCAGCCTGGCAGGGCGAGCCGATGCTTTTCTAAGTCTGGTTTACAGGCCTCCTCATTTGCATATTGATGACGTAGGGATGAGGCCAGGATTTGCAGGAGGCGAGCGCCGCGTCAAGGGAGGCCACTTTATGGCACGCGGTGGCCGCAAGAGTGACAGGGGCTGGAAACAATTGTCAGACGTGATTACGTAGTTCATATCAAAGACTTGAACCCAAGCTCTTCACTTTCACTTTGAGAGCTGTAATTATCATAGAACTTGCTTTGGAAAATTCCCCGAAAGTTGACTTGCATGGGTGGGGTGGGGTGGGAGGGGTGGGAAGTTACTAATGATATCAAAATTTAGTATTGTTCAACGTATCTCAAAACTTATAAGACGAAGAAAATAATGGCTGCGTGAGTTCAAAAATCAGAAAGGATTCCTTTGATGATGCCTAAAGCGAACCTCAAGCTGTCCTGTCTTCCGGATGGCGCGAAGAGCTGTACTGCCCAGTACTGTTGTCTTTCCTACTTAAAACAAAGTGCAAATAAATAAATAAATAAAACAGACAACAGATGCAGACTAAAGGAAGAACGAAGGATGATAAATAAATTCCATTTGAAACACGCCCTCAGACCCAAGGAAGCTATTTCAGCAGACACGCGTGTGGAACAAAATTTAAGGGTATACATATACGAGAAAAAAGTTTCAAAGTAAGGAAAGAAAAAAAAAAGAAAAAAAAGGGAGGAGATAAAAAAAAAAGGTGGTGGAGGTGGGTGGGTGGGTGTGTGGAAGAAGAAAGCGGAAATTTTCCTTTTCCTGTGGTTCACATCGGAAGGTGACAGGGGGCAGCACCATAGCTCTGATGCATTGATATTCAATTTGTTAAATTGCGAGAAACAGTTTTGCCAGCCGGGTCTCGGGGGATCACTACGTGATGCGCATGCGTGGACCTCTCGGTTTCCCCCGTTCTCGCTGCCGCTGTTTCCTCCTCGGCTCAGCCTCAATCTGCGAGGCCCCTCCGACTGTGGGCCGCAACTCGCGAGAAGGCGGTCAAGTTCTCTCCCCTTTCTCTCTCTCTCCTCTCAGCTACATTAATAACTGTGTCCGCCCCCGTGGATGGCGTTAGTATTATGTCTTTGATTGATCGTCTCGCTGGAGACGTACCCTAATTAGGCCAATAATCAAATTTTTAGCGGGTCGTTATTGTTCGCTGGCTCCACGATGAATTAATTTCTCTCCTACTTGTTCCCCATTGAAGCTTTATGGCCCCTGGAAATTGTGGCCAGCGCCGGAGATGCGGGGACAGACGGAAAGGTCGAAGAGTTCGAAAGACAGGAACCTCGTGGATGAAGGTGACTGTAAGAGATGCTCGAGTGAAAGAACCGGAGGCAAGAGGAAGGACGGAAGGAAGGAAGGAAAATAACGGGAGGTAATTCGCCCAGATTTGCCGGCTGCAAAACCTTGGACGACCAGTCTCTCAGAAATGGTCGGCTGCTGTTTGCTTGTTCACTTTTGTTTGTGACTTTCGATGTTCCATGTGAAAGATCTGACAAGCTATTGATGGAAACCCCGACCACTCCTTCCCCTACCCCCAACCGATAAAAGAAATTCACCTTTTCGTCGTCTGCTGTTTTTCGCTCTTCCATCGATCAGCGTCTTTACGGCCAGAGGTGCTTCCGCAGCAAAAGTCGTTGGAGCGTGCGAGGAGGATGGCGGAGAAGCAGAGAAACACCGAGAAACAATGTTTGTCATATTCAATGGCTGCTTGCAACGACGTCTCGGGGCAATTTGCTGGCCTGTAACTCAGCTCCGATGAGCAAATTATGGGCGGGAGCTTCCAGCGGCCAACAAAAGGCATTCCTGTCGTGCTGTTACGGACCCCGTGCTGCGAAACCAACTGACTATTTTGGTCTTGTCGGGAGGTTTTTTTTCCCCTCTCTCTTTCTCCTTTGTTACCATGCAAATGACTTCCTCCCTCACGCCTTCACGTGTGAGCCACTCGCAGCTAGTAAGCAGACTACGCATAGCAATGGCACGTGGACAAACGCATGTGTAGTAGCGCATCTCCAAGTTGGATAAGTGGATGGAGACATGGACTTCCTATAAAGCATGATTGCCACAGACAGTAAAACATTCCTTGTTGTCCTCTGTATTTTTGACTGGTACACTTCTTCAGTAAACTTTATCATAAGGTTTGTAAATACTGGTTCAGTGGTTGTACACATGTCAAGACGAAGTGAATTTTTATTTTGGTTACAAGGGGAGATAACTTAACAAGGGCATCATTGGCCAATCCTGGTGGTTTCTGCTTCTGTGCCACACTGCTTACACCTGAATGCTTTTTTTCTAGATAGTGTTTGTATTCTTACGTGTAACAGCAATGTTCTGAGTTTGTACTAGACCCCAGTTGACACCTCTTGTTCCCACTTGTTATCCAGTTATACAAAAAGCCTTTGTTTTCATTTTTTTTTACTTTTTATTCATCCGCTGCCTTCCCATCCTTTTCATGCCACAACATTCGAGTATTTGTATGCTTGCTTTGGATTTACATTACAAAGCATTTACACTGTTACGAATTTACAGGGTAAATTCTGAAGTTTTTTTCCTTGCTTTATAAATGGATAAGAATGGGTGGACATAACATGACTCCGTTACTTGTGGAGTGTACTCCAGCTGACACTTGACCATGTTTACTTCTCGTTGTCTGGCACTATCAAAGCTGACTTATTTCACGACCTGGGTTTTTTTTTCCACTGAATTTCTTTTGCTATGTTCTTCACGTTTTCCTCTGTTACAAGCTTGGTTGATTTTGTCACATGTTAATACAAAAACTTATTTCTTTCTTCATATCCTTTAAAAACTTTCCCCCTTGACTGACCTCGCATCCTGTTTTGCTAAAGGAAAGTGCCTATTAACCTTACATTTTTTAAACTTTTTTGATGCATTGATAACAGTGATGAGCAAAGCATAGTTGTTCACACACGACAGACCAGTGGGTACACGAAGGTGGGTAGTTATTATACAGGCACGATACCTGCCTTCTGTCTTCTCGTTCGATCATTCACCTCGCTTCAAATTATGGTCCCAAATGGAAATTTGAACAGGTGATGAAAGTCTTCTTTTTTTTGACTTCTCAAGATTCGTATTTCTTCTTGCTATTTTATGCTCGAGGCACTAATAAGTGATATGAAAGAAGTCTTTTGCGTGTGACATGTGTCACCACTGGGGACGGTCTTTAAATGTTGCTTACCTAAGTACACAGAAACTCTTTAGCTCTACTTCCCTCCCTTCTTTATCCTTATTTTTGATCGAGTTTCTATTTTATAACCCAAACGTCTCAAAGCAGCTGATCCCTAATCACACTGCTCTAGGTCTTAATTTTTTGCTTATCAATGGACCGACAGCACCTCGACAATGTGGAGACGTGGACGCCGAGAAAGGAGCGTTTGACTAGGAACGGTTGAAACAGATCTCACGATTGCACGTGCAGTTCGAACCCTGCGGTGGTGATGCGGTCTTGTCTGATGGCGAGACACGCAAGATGCAGTTGCCGTTGCCGTTGCCGTTGCCGTCGGCGTTTTGTTCATGATGGACAGTTTGCTTTCTCTTTCTAAGAAAAATGCTAAAATATCTTCCACGGCATTAATCTTTCAATCAGCGAAGATGTCATCTGTTTCGTTATGAAAGGACCTCACATTACCGAGACAATAAACAAAAACAATTGCAAACTAACCTTTTTTACTGTGAGATTCGGTAACATTGATAGAGATTAGTGCAACAAGTTCATGAAATCCGTTTAGTTTAAAACTGTTAATGAATAAGTGTGATGGAGTGAGTGGGCGGTCGTGTACTTATATCTATAGAAATATTTGAATAACAACTTTGTACATACTGATACCACGAATATGCATACAAAGGCTGTTGAATATAGTTAGAGGATTACTATCTCCTCAGAGGAATCTTGTAATTTAGACTTACGAAAAAAAAAGTGTTTTCTGTTACAACACTTTGACAAACTCTGTGACAAGTCGCTGTCTCGTGAGACCAACGCATGTATGAATACGCCAGAGACCTTGTGATAAGCTCTCGTCCTTTTTATGACAGACATTGAGAGATGCATCTTGCTTTTAATGGCCGATTTAGAAGCGAACTTCCTGCGCTTTAGGAAAAATACCGGCTTAAATTATTCATCCTAGGCTCCATGAGGTCTTGATCTTTCATCTGGAGATGCAGCATGAGCAACCTCCCGTATCTTTCAATCTTGAAGCACGTGTGTCATCCCTGCACCCTCTTGTTATGAAAGGTGCAGTTTACTAAAGGGTTGTACAAGGTTACGAACCTGCTGACTTCAGGTTTGTTGGCCTGCCCTGTAGCTGTTTTCTTCCCCCCAAACATCCCAGTGAAGGTCGCAGCCTCTGAAGCGTGACTTCGAGGACCTTGACCCTCAGGGGTTAAGTGAAACCTTGCTTTCAAATCAGTGGAAGCAGGTTACATATACTTACCAAAAAAATATATAAATTACTTTGGAGACAGGGGAGTTGAACCTTGAGAGAGGCACCCTGCCATGTTGACTCCTCCTCCTCCTCCACCGCCGCCACCCTATTTCACCCGGACACCCAGAAACACGAGATCACGATGTTCACGGGTGTCTGCCTTAAAATAAAAGTAAACACAATTTGCGTAATCTATTCTTCCTCCCTTGTTCACTTTTCGTCTCGTTTGTTCACTTGCTTTCTCTCTCCCTCCCCCTCGATGGGTGTTGTGGATGCCGAGAGCAGAAAGGAAACACTTCTGCCTGCATCAACACACAGTGTTTCCCCGCGGACTGTGTCTTTCATCGACGAAGATGAATAATCCGACTCCTTACAGGTCGACAACACTTCGAGTCTCTGGGCATATATTTGTCCTCGCGGCCAGTAGCTACAACGGACTGGGGTCTGTCAACATTCGAGATACTTGAGAGACTAAGGAAACTAACGGCAATCCCCGAGAAAAGTTTGTCACATCTTATTGTATTTGTCGTACTATGGAGTGGAGGACTGAATAACAGCTGTCTGTATACTGACATCAAGACTGTGTATGTGTTTATATATATATCATCTCTTTATCTTGGCCAACCTCACTTCTCGCCTGGCTTTGTAGCAGAACAGATTTCCTATTTATTCTTATTTAGGGATTGTATACCCTGTGTCACCACCCTCGATCTCCCCAAAAATTTGTGTTGGACGAATGGTTGAGAGATAGCGAGTTGGGATTGTAAATAAAGATTTATTTGTTTACAGGTGTGTGTGTGTGGGCGCGCGCTTGTTTGGTTGATTGATTGTTTGTTTGTCTGTTTTTGTTGTTTGTTTGATTGATTGATTGTTTGTCTGTTTTTGTTGTTTGTCTGTTTTGTTGTTTGTTAGATTGATTGTTTGTCTGTTTTTGTTGTTTGTTTGTTTAATTGATTGTTTGTTTGGTTGGTTTGTTGGTTTTTTTTTTTTTGGAACATCAAGTTAATCAATTAATCTTGACCACTGTCATTTTATCGTCTTTTGACGGTTTCTCGGTAAATCAACGATCGACTGCCCAATCATCCTTCGACAAAGCGATGAGGACAGCAGCAACAGCAGCATCGCCATCACCAAGACGTCGACTCGAGAGCAAGACGACGACGGTCGGCCATGTTCGGAGTTATTTCGCCAGCTCGTGTTTTTGTTCTAGGGAAGGGGCGGGTGGAGACCTAACCTCAGTGTGACACCACAAGACGTTTGCTGGGCAAATATTGGAAGAAATTACTGACTGTTTGGAAAGACGAAATACCTCCGCTAACGGCCATCGGCGCGCGTGGCCCAAAATGGCGGAGATTAGCGAGCGGCGGTGAAGTGTTTGCGCTTTTGCACGATCTGTCCAACTAACAGGCTGACAACTGGTCGTTAAACTGATCTAGTCACTTAAACAGTTTCTTCCTGCTGCCTGCTGGATTACAATAAGATTATCGTAAATGATCAAGTGACCGGTATTCAGGTTGGCTGTAAGGTGACTTTGTCAAGAAATACTTTGCACTATGACTGGGTGCGGTGCTTCCGGTTTGAGTTTCTGTCTGTACAACAACATTCTGTTGTCAGTGGACGGATTCATTGCTGTCTTGTGTTGGAAGGTTATTTGTGTGAACACTGAAATAATTAAGTCCACGGCAATCGAAATATTTATATCAGACATTCAGCGTATGTCCACTTGAGTTTCATTACATTATGTCTTGTCTACATATTGTTTACTCCTAGTCCACTTGAGCTATGTACACCCTGCAATCATATCATGTTTTTCTATTTATTATGCTGCGATTGATGACAAAAATTTTAATAACTTTTTTGGTCCATAGTTTCTTTGGAAGTTATTGGACAGACCTAACCTTTCAGAAAGTAATTAATGTCAATGATTATTTCAGATGTAAACAAAGTGTGTATGAGAATTCTGACCGGATATTGGTACTCAGACATTTTTCTAACAACTTACATTTTAATGTTAGGATAATGAGTAATTACTCTTTGGAAGACTAAACCTATTTGAGTTTGAGTGAGCTTTTGGGGTCATAACAATGCACATTGGACACTGAATGCTCCGTATGTGGCAAAGAGCGTTCTAAGTTTTTATATTTTATTTTTTTATTGTTTTTAAATTTTTATTTATTTGTGTACGACATTTTTTTCAGTATTTCTTTGCATTTTTGTGTAACGGCTGGCATTTTACTGGTTTACTTTTGAAGTTGATAGTTAAAGGTTCTGTGCAGACATCCCCAAGGAGTGAAAAAAAAGACAAACCAAAACGCAAAAACTATCTTGCTTTTGCAAGTTCTACATTCTGTGTAAAGAGTTTACCCACGGCGTTGATTTTGGATGATGTATCGTTTGGTGAAAGGGAGGTGAAGGGATAAAATCCACAGCAAAAAGTGTTTGAAAATGTAATCATCTTCACATGCTAACCAGAGCTAATTTTGTAAGTGTGGGAGGAGCGTGTGTGTACACCCATCTCCTCTCATCCCTTTTTAGAATGAGTGAGAGAGAGAGTGTTGATTCAAAGAGAAAAATAAGTAAACTATCTGTATGTCTTCTTGTTGCAGTCTCTAGATGGTTTCGCCTTCATCCTGGGAAATGATGGACGATTTTTGTACATATCCGAAACTGTGTCCATATATCTCGGGCTCTCACAGGTGAGTGGCTTGCTCTGTAAACCTCCATGTCTCTTTTTTTTTAAATTGTTCGTTAGTCCAGGGCTAGAATTTATGTCGAGTCTGTGATGGGTGCAGAATAATTAAATCCACTTGGACTTTATCTTGTCTTAATTAAGCTTTGCAACAGAATGGGTTTGACCAGCCTCCAACTTGTTCGACAGGGATTTGAACCAGCATCCGTAATGTTGCCTGTTGTATGATAGACATAGTACTGGTATAGTAGTCACGTGATGTGTTGTAGACCTACCACTGTTTCTTTGTCAGTTGTGGGACTCTAGCTGACTGTTGTGTGGCTGCAACCATCCTGTATTTTATGGCCAGACCAGAGAAGTTTGTCTTGCCGAGCGACAAACACTGTGACAAGTCGCTGTCACGTGAGACCAACGCATGTATAAATACGCCGGAGACCTCGTGATAAGCTCTCGTCCTTTTTTATGACAGACCTTGAGATATGCGTCTGGAGGCTTTTATGACACATTTAGTAGGAAACTTCCTGCGCTCTAGGACAAATACCGCCTTAAATTATTCATCCTGAGCTCCATTGTATCTTTATCTTCCATCTGGAGATGCCGCAAGATCAACTTTGCCTATCTCTCAATCCGAAAGTACGCGTGCCGTGGCAGTGTACTCTTGGTATAAACATTACAGGGACTGAAAGGACTGGACTGCTGACTTCAGGTTTGTTGGATGGCTCGGTAGCTGATTCCCTCACATCCTAAAAACCTAACCACCGTGCTATGGGGTCCCTGACACTATACAGTGTAAGCTAAACTTATCTAATATATTTTACGGTTATCACGAGTGTTGTATCAAGATCGCTGAGGTCACACTTCCGGGGGAAGCTGTCTTCACTGGGATTTTTGGAGAGGAAGGGGGAAATCAGGTTTCTGACATTTTCCCCTTTACTGGGACGTTTATGGAATAAAATTGGTGTCCAGAGGCAGAAGCAGAGCTATTGTCATGCGAACTTTTTGTTATTTGGAATTAGCGCAACATCGGTCAGAATAATGCAATAAATAATTACAACCAGATAGTTTTATTAACAAGCGCTCCATCTGCTACCTGGATCTGACACCTGATGATCAGGACCGGTCACTGGGGCGTTTCTCTGGACACTCATCTCCCTTCAACCTGATAGTAATTTCCTATCAGAAGAATCAACCTACCTTCTCGTTTTCAGGACGGGTTGGTGGCGGCTTTTTGACGTATATTTCACGTACACTTGATTACGTGAAGTAGTTATCGTGAAGATGTTGCCTCCGTCGCAGAATTCAGTTCGGATATGGCACGTCCTCACAGAATCTTATTCACTGGGAAGAAAATGTTCAACACCGTCAATACAGACCGTTCCTTACTTGCGGTTGGCACTATCTTTTCCCTTGATTACCTACCTTGCATAAAAGGAATGTGTATTTTGTGTACAATTTCTATATATATTTATGTGTATATATAATTTGTAATTTATTTCTGTGTATATAATTAAATGTTTACAAATGCAGTTCATAAGAAGACTCCCCCACCCTACTACTACTATACTTGTTATGAGTAACGATAACTGTGTGTACCTGGCTGCTCCATCCATCATTTACTGTTCAGCTCGATGACAGAAAATGTTGAGTACCCCAAGACCAGGCAAGTGGTAACCGTGGCCGCGGGTACCCGTTTGACCCTTATTTCGATTAATCACTTGCGCAAAATTTGTTTCGGCTCCTGAAAGTATGCCTTTTGAAGTCTTCGGTCGTTGTTGGCGATTAACTGGACAAATGCCCGGACTTAATCACACTCGGCACTATTGAATAATACGGCGGCAATAATCACAGCAAGAAGAGAAGCACGATGATTGTTTCCCCTGCCGTGCCCCGCATCTAAAGAGCAAGTCTTCGGTATGAAAGGCAAATGGAGTGGCTTAGGTAATCACCTTCAAATTTACGATGACGGATCTCAACAATTTCATATGTTTCGAGTGAGCAAATTGAAGGGAGGAGCCATTGAAAGCGACAGCGGTCGGGCCATCCATCTTGGGGTTAAATGGGATTACCAGTCGTGAGGTCATTTGAATTTAAGTTAATCAAATTCCAACGCCGAGCCCGCACTCTTTTCTTGGCAAGGCTGCCGATGCTCTCCCTTCTTCACTCGGTCGTCTCCCTTCCTCGTTCCCTCCTGTCCCCACTCCCACCGGCAAAATTATTGGCACAAAATTTGGTTGTAGCAGGAGCGCAGGACCCTTAGGGGGGGCAAGGACCCTTTAAAATACACGGCACATCGTGCCGTCGGCTTTTAAAGAAAAGATGAGGAAAAATTGACGGAGCACACTTTATGGTTCCCCAGGGAGGGGCACCAAATGAAGCCGAAGGGTGGCCGGGGTAGCCGCCACGGAGGGACAGACTTCATTGGTGGCGCTGACAAGAAAGGATTAATTGTCCGGGGGGACTTACCTCCCAGTGCCCACTTCCCCCCCACCTCGAGCTTCCCTGCCTGGACAGTCGACAGCCCTGGCCGGAGCAGGGCCTGCCCTTGACAGGGGCCTAATTGTGGCCGGGGCCCCGAGGGTGACCAGCGATTGGGCCGTCAGTCACAGCCTGGCTGGCGGTCCTTCCGCTGCCCCGGCCTCGCGCCTTGCGCCTGTCAGCGGTAATTCAAGATGCGCTGTTTGTTTTGACTGACCCCACACCCTTGCCACCCGGCTGCAATCAGTCCTCTGGTTACAACAAGCATCTTTAAGGTCATTGCAACACAGAAAAAGACAGGCTGGCATTGTAATAACTTTACGATGGAACTGGGCGGGTTACTTACCAGGAGAGAGAGAGAAGAAAAAAAAAAGCAGATGAGAGATGTTGTGAACCATACATCAAGCAGAATCAGATGGTCTCCGGAACTTAGCTGTTACTCACTGATGGCTACTCCAATCTTAATCAGGAAAGCATTCATTACTTGGCTTGATAGAGGATGGTTGATTAAAATGTATCTCCTGGCCTACACGCCGTTCAGAGTAAAGAATTTTTTTCATTGTTTGTTCCCTTAATTCTTTCTGTAGTCAAACTCTCTTATACACCTTTGAATAGTATTCCAACAATGTTCACAGAAATCCCATGTCAACAGGGAATACAATACACTGGAATAGTTAATGTGAACAAAAAAATCATTCGCATTTCGGTATAGAAGATATATCGTTCCGTAAAATTTTATAATAATTATTTTGATTACGGAATATTCTGATAATATTTGGATATTTTAATACGTGCATCCTTCATACTCACTTTTAAAAATAACATTTCTCAGTTTTACAATACCTAGGATACCTAGTGATTTATGATATTAAAAAGCTTAGTTTCAAATGTTGGGAGTTTATGTATCGGGGCTTCCAGCATCCAGCTTCGTGTGTATATAAATGATGGAAGGAAAGGTGCAAACATCCTTACATGACAAGCAGGCTGATGTAAAGCAGGACAAATAAGTCGCTGCATCCTGTGATGTTGCGATGTTTATCTCTCCTCTCGGCCAAAACAGGTTTGTAGACACAGGCTCAAGGCATTGTCTCACCGAATCATGGAGATTAAACTTTGAAGGTCTAGCGTGGGCGGAAGTTGCTTTATGATAAAATCAAATAAAAAATTCCTATGTGAATAAATAATATCTTATTGTTACAGCTACATTTATGTCGCTCCTTTTTTTGCGTTGCGCAACGGTTTCTTCCAGATGAGGGACTTTTTTTATTTTAAGATACCGGGGAAAAGACAAGTGCAAGAGGTTATCTGATATCTTTCATTGCTGCTTTCATCCTTGTTGTAATCAGTTTCCTCTCATCTCGGTTTGCTGTTGTCCCCACGCTGCATGTTGACCTAGGGGTCACTAAGAGAGAAATGAGAAAGCTTTTTTCACTTGTTCTGTGCTTGGAATGAGTTAAACAGATGAGCACAAGTGTATTGAAACATATTCTAAGAAAGGATTAGTTGAGGTTATCTTGACATAACATAAAATAGAACATTTAAAGTCTTCAAATTTTGAAATCATTGAAATGCAAACATAATGCATGAATATTTTGTAACACTTGTTGATTTGTTCTCCAGCAGCACACAAATGTGTTCTGAATGTTGATATATCGTATTTGTAACATGAAGTACTCATTCGTAACCATTGTTTGGCGTGTGCCATCCGGTGTTTCTACACACTTCTCTTTCTTCTTTTTTACAACTTTCATACTCTTCATTAATACGCATTCACGAAAGTGCAATCAGCTCAAACATAAACGCTGTGAGTATACAATCATATAAGCATACTTTTTATATATATATATGCCTTTGTTGTTATTTATGTAGGTAGATGTCTATGTTTATCTGTTTTAAAGTCTGGGTGTGTGAAATGTCCACATCTTCTCACCGTTTAAAAGAATAAACACTTGTATGTGGACTGTTTCGGAAAAATTGACTTTCAACTTGTATGTGAAGTTTTCTCATTTTTTTTTCTCTGGTTTGTGAAGGTTGAAATGGCGGGGAGCAGTATATTTGACTATGTCCACCAGCAGGACCACCCGGAA
The DNA here is from genome assembly GCA_004794325.1 of Pomacea maculata. NCBI lineage: Eukaryota > Metazoa > Mollusca > Gastropoda > Architaenioglossa > Ampullariidae > Pomacea > Pomacea maculata. The sequence goes on along the minus strand of SRHC01003677.1, from coordinate 26,615 downwards.
CTCGCCGAGCATCTGGGCCTGTGTCTGCCTCAGGGTGAGTAGCAAACTTTGGCTTCTTTTTGTGGGAATAAACATCTCGCGTTACACGTGGTACCTCTAACGGAATTTGTAATTTTTTAGCGGTAATACTCCCATTACGTGTGGTAGTAGCAATGTTCGCAGATTTTTATTTTTATTTTTTTTTTTTTTTTTCGCGAAAGTGGGTTGGGTGTTTAAGATGTTGTTACACCCACAACATTTTATGGGTACATGTATAGAACGCTCCGTCTGTAAACTAACTTACGTGGTGACATACCTTCTACGTGTTTGTTACGTTGTAGGATCGTCAAGTGGTCTGTCTTCTCCGGGTTCTTCAGACGAAGGGTCACCGTCATCAGGGGGCACAACTCGCTGCATGACCCCACCAGGACACGACCTCAGAGGTTAGTATTTGACAGTCTTTTTTGTTAGACACCAAGGTGATTGAACCCCGGATTCACAAGTTGCAGAAAGATTGTCAGATTTTCTAGTTCTTTGCAAATTTTTGTATGAAAAAATTAGAAATTAATTTCAACATAATTTTTTGAGTAAGTTGTGTTTATGCTCGACGAATGTTGAACGATGTTTGAACATCATTTGTTTGTTTTTTCTGGAGATGTTCTCTCTGGGAAGAGTTTCTGAATTATGCAATTATGCATTGACCTGCCATGTAGACAAACTAATAGTGAGACTGTGTGATGTTTGTCTTGCCAGGCTACGTGATGAACCCCAACCCCAAGAAAGGCTGCGATCGCTCTTTCTGTCTGCGCATGAAATCCACGCTGACCAAGAGAGGCGTGCACGTCAAGAGCTCTGGTTACCGGGTTAGTGTGACGTCACTGACCCCATGAACTGCACTGGTTGTCTGTCTTGTGGTGTCTCCGGGCTGATCCTTCCGGACTCTTTCTGAGGACTTTTCAACCTGACGCTTGCTGCTCACTCTCCCACCTGACGCTTTCTAGTTACTGTCCAGTGTGAAGCTGTCTTACCACTATATAGTCTAACTTCAACCTTTAAACTCTTGTCTTGTCTCTCAGGACCCTGATGAACGTTAATACAAACCGTTTTCTAGTTTCTCCTTCTTGCACTAGACACCTGACGTGACGCACCTCTATGTCCTTCTTCCCTGCTTCACGCTTGACTGATCTCAGCTAACCGGTCTTGACAACAGCCACGGTGTCCTTCACTTTGTGTTTTTATGAACTTGACTTGATTACATTTTTTTACCCTGGTTTTAGGTCTCAGGGTTTTTTTAAGAGACTTTATTTTTATCTGTACGACTCTCAGATTCTAAGCATAGTTTAAACACATAAACCTAACTTCGGTTTAATATTAATTTATATTTCATAAATAGAATGCAGTCTTCTCATTACAAGATTCTGATGTTCCGTGGTTATGATATTTAAATGGTAGTTGCTTACCGTACAGCGATGATTTATTTATTTTATTTTATTTTATTTTATTTTATTTTATTTATTTATTTTGTCTTTCGTGTATAACGGTGTGTTTCACTGCAGGTAGTCCACGTGCTCGGTCAGTTGCGGCCGCAGATGACGATGGGACTGGGACGGAAGTGCGGGGCACCTGTCCTGGGCTTGGTGGGGGTGGCCATCGCTCTACCCCCGCCCACGGTGACGGAGCTGCGGCTGGAGCACGACACCTTCATCACCCGCATGGCGCCGGACTTCACCGTCACCTTCTGCGAGTCGCTGTGAGTGTCCGACCTTTGCCCTCGCCTCACGCGCCACACTCACACTCTACTGAGCATCATGGCCACTCAGTCTCTCTCTCTCTTCACACTTCACATCACATGGCACTCTTCACATAGTTTGTCACTTTTCACACACCCTGACACTTTTTACAGGTGATCTGTTTACGTTACTTCAAAATGTCAGTCAGTTTGTGTGTGTGTATATATATAAGGCGGCACACTTATATTTTATCAGCGTTGATAGACTACATCAGGTCACGTGGTATTTTATTTGTCTTCTCAGCGTCTCGGACTTCATGGACCTGTCGGCAGAGGACATGACCAACAGGTCGTTGTATGATATGTGTCACGCGGGGGACATAGCCAACCTGAGGCAGGCACACGTCAATGGTCAGTCGCTATATATAGCCTACATATGTGTGTTGGTGTGTGTGTGTTGGTGTGTGTGTTGGTGTGTGTGTGTGTGGATGTTGTCATCCATGGTATGGGCTTGTCATTGACCGCCAGAGTGCGGAACAGCTTCTTCACTGATTTTCTATCGTACCGGCCTAACAGACTGACCGTTCAAAACCCTTTTCACCTGTGTTGTCCAGTGCTGACCAAAGGCCAGGCTATGACCGACTACTATCGGCTACTCAACCGGCAAGGCGGCTACGTGTGGATCCAGACCTGCGCCACGACGCTTCTCAACGGCAAAAACGCCGACGACCAGAACATCCTGTCTATCAACTACGTGCTGAGGTCAGGGGTCAAATCATGCCGACACTATGTGCATGTTTGTTTAGTGTTGAGGGCCACGAGGGCTAGCACAAGGTCACGAATGTATTTTAAATGTAATCAACAGCTTAACCCTTATTGTCGCGTGTAATATTCAGTGAAAGCTCCGTTAGTTGACACTTTCAGCTGTAACAGTTAGTGTGGAGACTGTGACGTCAGCGGTCTGGCCGGTCATCAGCACAGCGAGGTGTGTGACGTGTGTCTGTCTGGCTGCTTGCAGTGGTGTGGAGAAAGGCAACAGCGTGATGAACATGTGGCAAATGTGTGGCGAAGTGTCTCCGGCACAGCCCCGAGCCTCCAGCCCAGCAACCGCCTCTCAGAGTTCGGGTAAAGACCGGGGGTCGTTGACAGACAAAGGTGAGAATCAGACCACGCTGACGACGAATAAAACGTCAGGCTATTTTTTTTTTTTCACAGGTCATTTCAATTTCTAAGTTATGTTTGGTAAATAAGTGTATACTATCCTAGCATAGGTTTCCAAGACATGCAAAAGACAAGATAAACAAAGCCAATTATTTACATTTTGTTCCCCTAATTATAGAACACTCTGCTCGTAACTTTTATTCATTAGCAAACTGACCGTAACATCACCCCACCCACCTCTCTCTTTTATCACAGACGAGAAGACAAAGGGAAGTAACCACCAGAATAAAGACAGCAACAAAGGGCCTCAATCCAACCAGAAGATTTTCTCCACGCGGTCGCCGTCGCACGTTGGACTGGGAAGCGTTGGCGGCGGGGACAGTGGCGATGGGGACACGGACGGTCTGTCTGACAGCGACGTGGTGGAGACGGGCACGGACAGCGGGGGTCAGTACGCAGAAAAGAACGGCGCGACCCAGGACTCCAAGAACAGCAGGAGGAAGATGGAACGGCCGCGCAAGCGCAAGAGGGAGGAACTGGACGCCGGCATGGAGAAGGGCAGCGGAAGAGGCGTCGCTGGTTCTCTCCCTCTAGACAGCAGGCTGAGCTCCCCTAACGGGAAGGATGTCGGTCGCAGTCCACCATCGAGGACTGGCGTGGGGTCGGCGCCGCAGGATTTATCGCTGAAACCTTCGTCTTCGCCATCGCCAGCAGCAGCAGTCAGCGGCGGGTCCCTCCCTTCACCCATCGTGCAGAGTCCCACCACGGACAGCGCGCGACCGGCCAATAACACCACCAACAACAACAACAACTTGTGGCCGAGGGGAGCGGGTGGCAATAGTGACAGTGTCAGCGAAGCCAGCTCCCTAGGGAGCGGCAGTGGAGGGTGTCTGCCTCCTCCCGTGACTTCCAACACGGTCAAGGAGCTGGAGGCTGTCATGAACCGTCACTTACCCTTCCTTGACAACGAGTCCATGACGTCACATGCGGACGGTTCCAGACTCGGGCAGGCGCGGACTGGCAGCAGCGTCACCAGCATGAACAGTAGCAACACCACCAGCAGCAGCTACCACGCGCAGGCAGCTAAGAAATCGACCATCCAGTGGGTGGGCTCGCATGCTTCCACCGCTGACGTGGACGCCATGACGGCTTCCAAGTTTCTGCGCTCGTTGTACGAAAGTCGTGAGTCGGTAATCCGCTCCAGCGGCAGCTGCCATGCCGCGGTCAACGGCAGCGGCAACAACAACACGGCCGTCAGCAACGGCAACAACAACAACAACAACCTCTGCAGCAGCATCAACAGCAATAATAACAACAATCACGGCCTCGGCCCGAGGGTGAACCACGTGTACCCGGACGTTACAGGCAGCCTGCTGACCCCGCCCGCGGGGGGAGAGTACAGAGACCAGCCCCCTCCCTTCTCCATCCCCAGCATCGTCATCTCTTCCCCCTCCTCACACGCCTCTTCCGCCATGGCCCTGTCTTCCTCCTGCTCCTCTCCCATTTCTTCTTCCTCTTCGTCCGTCTCCTCCTTGAAAGGAGGGTCCGGCTACCGTTACCCGTCGGCGTTGTCCTTGTCGCTGCCGTGTGCCGGGCTGGCCGAGGCCTACGGCATGACCCCTCCGGCCTCCGTCTCGCCGCACGACAAGCACGCCTCACCCTTCGCTGCAGCGGCGCTGGCCTACAACGAATCCCCTCACCCCGCCCCCTGCGGCCTCCGCTCTCACCACACACTGTCTCCAGCCTCGTCCCCGGCCACTCACGTGGTCAGCAAGGATCCCGGGGTGGTGGGATCCTGTGGCAGCATGAGCGGCGTTCACGCGCAGGACTACGGTACGGCCAAGGCGGCCTACTATGCTATGTCAGCCTTAGGCAGCGGCCATGGCGGCTATGCTGATGTCAACCACAACACGGCCGCCGCCTACGACCAGTGCTCCCGTTCTGTCATTCCTTGGTACTAGTGGAGCCCAGCAGCTGAAGACAAGTCAAGGGGGTGGGGAAAGGTGGGGAACGGGTGGCACTGAGTCTGGTGATTGTTTCATGTAACTGTTACTTTTCATGGTTCCGCTGCCTGTTCACAGTACGAATGTTTTGGTGACATTTTTCTGTCCTTCCACTGACTTTTTTAGACCTCTTTCCAGTTTCGGGTGGGTTGTCTTTCGCGAGCAGACTGATTAGTCTTTGAATGTTTATTGAAAGCGGGGACTGGGGACAGAAGACAGATTTTGGCTAAGAATTTCTTTAAAACTTTCAATTCGGAAACAAAATGTCTCCAAGAGTAAAAAAAAAATACCTACTTTGGTGAATGCTGTAAATAAATTTGTATACAAACCAAAAACATTAGAAAATTCAAAGTAATTGTGCTGAAAACATCACAAGCCCACACATATTATAAAAGAATTTACTGTTACATCTTGCACCAAGGGTCAAAACTCCAGCGAAACTGGCCATCGGTCAATTCTGCCTCTAGTTCAACTGAATGATGCATCTCATTCTCCCATTTTTTTTTTCTTTTTTTGGAAGGGATGAGAGATGGATGAATGTCATGACGGATATAAAATGTCGGGGTGGGTGTTACTGTTTATGTGCTAAGAGTTGCCGGACCTGGAGAGACACGAGAAGCGGAGGAACCTCTCACTACCCTCACCAGGTCGTTCGTCACCTCACGTGTCCACGAAGTTGTTTCCCCAGTGCTTCCCTCCTGACAAGAGTTTATGTTCGTGTAGCCGGTGAAGCGAGTGTAGTTGGCATGCGCACCAAACGTAAGATAAAAACATCACAACAACAACAACAACACGCACGGCCGGTGCGATGGGTGATGAGAGGAAAACAAACAGTCGCAGGTTAGCATTTATATTCACTGTAAATAAACATGAAACTTTACCTCATGAACGACGTTTTCCACATCACGTGAGGACAGGACAGAAAACAAAACTGTAAAAGATGTTTTCGAACTAAATATTTCTGGCTGGTCAGAAGCGTGTGCCGAGTGGTCAGCGCATGAGACTGTGCACGCACGTGCTCTGACATCAGCCTGTACACAGACTGTACAGTGTCAGGACTTGCCATCGGATTCTATGTCAAATAAACAATAATTCATCTCCCTCCTGTCCACACACACACACGCACGCGCACACATGCATTCTCCAATATTCATTCAGAACAGATCCTTCAGGCCAAATAACCAGTCGGCTTTTAAGGCTTTCACATGTTTATAATTTGTGATGGTAAGTTTTATACTGCGTGATGGTAATTTCGTTGATTTTATTTTTATTATTATAGTTTTCATGCAGTAGTATTTTTAGTTTTCGAAGCACGATCAAGCACGTTAATAAATAACATGTTCACAAAGGGGGATCACTCAGTTGAAACCATGACCTGGCCTGACCCTCCTGCACCTTACTCCATGATTCAGTGAAAACATTGTTTTCTCCTCTTCTTAGTCTCTCTCCTTCTCTCAGACATAGACACACACACGCACGCATGTACACAACCTTCTCTGTTGGTTTTTGTCTCCAGATCCTAACCCTTGACCAGGTCCAGTGTCACACAGAGGTTTTAGTCAATTAAATTGCATCCAATTGTGTGACCGTAGAAAAATGTTACTAAGTTTAAGTTTGTGTGTGTGTGTGAGAGAGAGAGAAGGTTTATGTTTATGAGTATGTGTGTGTGTGCGAGAGAGAGTCCGGGAGGGTGGAGTGAGAGGGAGGAAGAGCGAGGGTTTGGCGTGTGAGAGGAAGACCTCGACATGTCGTGGTCCAGTCCTCGTCCTCCAGCGGTCCAGACCATGAACCACTTGTTCCACTGTAGTAAAAAGTCTGTTTTCTTGTCGACAGAGTCTAGCCAGCACTTGTAACACGTGTACATGACAGCAGACAATTCTGTTTTATTCATGTTTGCTGGTTTATCAACCACTTACCTGTCAACATCTGCTTCAACATGTCCTCCTTCCAAGTAGTTCACGATTCTTTCCACAACGCTGAGCACAATCAGACATTTTGTTATTGTTCTTTGCTCCCATAACCCCTCGCGCTGTTTGTAGAATTGTTGTAGAGTGTGTATATTAATTTGCGACTTCCTGTTGACAGTTAGTAGAGTTAAAACATACCGTGCATACGGGATCTCCGAAAACAGAACTGAATGTAGTGTACATATGTCCAGCACTTATCCTACGGTTGTATGCATTGACACAATTTTACACCACGAACGAATGGAGCAAATAAAGATGAAAGTGATTCTGAGCGAGATTAAAAAAACTCTTTGTGTGTTTTGTTGGCATCTGAAGCTTTTAATTGGTGTCCGTTCCTCAATAATATTTTATTTGTCTCTGATGCACAAATTTGTTTGTATATTCTCTGCGAAATTTCTGTCAAGAATGAATTAGAGAACAAAAAACAAATCTCAATACAGTGTCAATATTTTACTGAGAGATTGCGTAATCTTCGCTCATTAAATGAATTATTAAGTAGATTATTTCTGACAGATGTTGGGTGGGAAGGGTGGAGTCTCACACATACACAATTTCTGCTTCAGTAAGCAAGCACCAATGATTGTATTTATTCCCCGATCAGTTCTGCGACACAACTAAACACACGAAGCCAGGTGAACACTGTTCCCAAGCTGGGTTTCTTTTGTGGTGACAAGCCATGGCTATCACCACGCTCAGTGATCATGAAAGAGGACCAGGTGAGTGTGTCACGTGGTATCATGTCACGCAACATGGCTTCTCTAAAGTTTCCTCAAAACAAACACCAACGTTAGCAGCGTCTGGTGGGAGGTTCTTGTGTTTGTTGCGTGTGTAGATACGTGTGGGCACAGAATATATGTTTGAGTGTATATGTTGACAAAGAGCATACACACTCTGACCTTAGCCAAGCATGTCTTAAGTTCTTCATTGGACAAACATCACTGAAACTCCAACTGTAGGTGATGCTGAGAACAAGTTATATTCTGGCTCTGTACATTGCTATACATGTCATCTGTGCAGACATATAAATTTTCACACACACACCAGAACTTATAGAAACACATCCATCGAAGCAGTTCAGAGCTTTGAACTCAAACTTCATTTGTTGTGTGAGTTGAAAGCTTTGCAAACCCCTGTAAGCTGCAGAGAGTACAGCAATCTTGGAATGTTCTAGAAAATTGGTGATGGAGGCAGGTGAGTGGACCAACTTGTGAGGCATTAGGAACTTCTGGTGACTACACAACAGGACGAGAGAAGAAAACAGAGGACACAACATACACCCTCGTCAGTCGTCACACGACACCAGGTGTAGAGGCGGGTGTTTGCGATCAGGGTGCCGCTTGTGTTTGTTTCGGGGTAGGGGGTGGGGTACCATGAAAATACTGAGCTAGTAGCAGACTGTGTCTACAATGAGCCACCATAGTTTGCTTCTCTTTCTGCTCGATAGTTTTGTTCCTCCACGGTTGATTGATCATATCAGTAGTTTCAGTTGTAGCTGACTGCTGTCCGTTTCCTTAGCAGCTAATGTACAAACACTGTAACGGGAGCGAGCCATTGTTATCGCCTTGCTTTACCATCCACAGCTGTGCACAGCATAATGAGTCTGTGTCATTAGTGCTTCAGTGCCTTTGGCGAATTTGAGGGAACATGAGTTAAATATTATGAATACAAGAAGTTTTTGGAATTAGTAACTCTACCGAAATTTTGTAGTGTGTACAAACACACAAACACATGGTCATGGTCTGTCGACTTTCACCTATAGCTAACTAAAGACCAAATATTAGTTTGCACCTTTTAAAATATACGTAATTAAGTCAGTGTCAATTATATATACAAAGCAAAAGACAAATTAGCTTTAGCTTTCGTATTTTTTTTTTCGGGATAGGGGAAGGGGGCGGGTCGGCATTCCTACCTGAAGTCTTTAACCCTCACTGACCCAGAGTAGTGCCATTCTGTCTGCTTTTCGTTTGACAGTAGAAGACATAACATTTTTTTAAACCAGACTGGCACAAATTACCTTCTTTTCACGACTAAGAATGTCTCAGTGCCCGGTGTCTCCTTACCTGTTGACGACACCCTCTGGCGGGACCGTTTCTGGATGTCAAAATCTTCTGCAAAAATCAGCGCGGCTCCATTCAATTAGTCTCCGCTTTGTGTGCACCCGAGTCTTAGTGTGGTTCCCTTACTGCTGAGGTCGTCACGAGTGATCTGCTCTGCAATTTTCTTTTTGTCCTACTGGGCTAGCAGTTGCTACAGAAAGACGAAATATTGACTGGCGAGTGGTACCCGAAACAAAGGAAGACTGTAGCGCACCTGCCACCCGGGGTAGTCTCTGATGCAGCACGACCGAGATCAGGGTGAGGTACCCGGCATGTTTCCAGACCTGAATGGAAGTTTGTGTGTGTGCGTTGCACCTTTAGACACGGCACAGAGCTCAGGACTTGTATGCTGTGCCTCCAAGGGCTCCAGGGAGAACATGAGCTGAAAAGAACCCTTTGAATGTCAGTATACAACGAGGTAAGCACCTTTACTTGACTTTACGAGTCTACCTACGGCGAGACACCAAAGTGTATTCGAGGAAAATGGAGAGAGGAGTACTTGTGTTGCACGGGAGGGACTGACAACTTTATATACTACTATTTGAGTGTTAAAATTGTTCTTCCACGTTTGGGATTATTGCAAATTATTGCCGAGGTTTATGTGTAGATTAAGACAGGGTTGGAACTATATTTACCAAACACAATGGAGCTTCAACACATCGCGGACCGAACACCTGAGCAAGCCATGGACGGAGTTCTGATCACCGAGGTTCCTGAAATCGAAGGGGGCCTGTCGAGTTCGGACGATGTCCAATCTGACGAACTTAGCAATGTCGTCGGGTATCCGCAAACTCGACATCATAATCCAGCAGAAGACTATGATGATGACACATACGATGCTGGGAATGAGTCTCGCAGCAACAGCACAGCATCTGGGGGCGAGAAGCACAGCGGCTCCGGTGATGAAGTTTACTCGGCGATCGATGGTTACCGGGACGGGACTACCTACGGTCAGAAGTCTAAGAAAGGCGTGAAGGAGAAGCAGACTGGCAGCACCCAGGTCAGCAATGCCGGATATGACGCCACTGGGAGGCTGCAGCAGGAGGAGGAAGGTGAATCGGTGGAACATGCATCCATGGACGATCTTTCAGATGTCTTTATTGACGAGATCCAGCAGCTGGAGACGAGGGACGAGGATTTCGACACCGATCTTGAGATCGATGACCAGAGTAAGTGGCCTTTCCCCCCACTGACCTTTCGTGACTCTCACTTCGTGACTGACCCCCTGTAGAGGTTGAATACTTCTGGAGATGTTCTTCATCCCTTAGATGATGATGATGATGATGATGATGATGATGATGATGATGATGATGACGGCAGGACGACGACGATGACGATAACCACCATGATGATGATGATGATGTTTAAATATTTTTTGTTCTTGGTCTCAGTAAGAAATCATTCTTTTTTTATCGTTTGCTTCTCGCTCTGTATTAAGGGGCCTCGCTAGGATAGAATGTTAGCTCTTTCAACTTGTTTCTTAAAGATACCTGATTCGACTGTTTGTCTGAATGAATAGAGTGGCTAAACCCAGAAAAGTACGACAATGACACCACGGGATTGTCCAAGTATCTGCACGCTTGCCGTCAGCAAAACATCACTCCTATCAGGTGACAACCGGCTCTGCCTGCCTCTTCCCCTTCCTCTCCGCCCGTCTGTCTCTCCACCTGTCTTTCCGTCTGTCCACCTGTCTACCTGCCTTGTTCCACCTACCCGTCTACCTGTGCAAAATGTTGTTGATGTCGCTTGACATGTTCAGGACTCTGTCACCTTGCAGGTACTTCATCAAACACATGCTCCAGGAGAATGTCAACCTGTGCTACCGCGGCTTGGGACCCGTTGCCATGAAGGCTCTGGCGGTCCCTCTGGAAGTATGTCAGCCAATGGAAGGGGCTTGCCTCTCTGTCTCTTCTTTTATCATTTCTCTACCTTTTTGAGTGATGCAACACGTGTAGATACTTGTATAAATGCTGACAGTTGTTCTAGCCATGTATACCTGTTCTTGTTATCGTCTATTCTTGTTATGTTCGCATGATAGTCTTGGTAGTCTTATCACATCCACTTAGTATCGTGACACATTCACTGTTCTTGACACATCCACTAACATCTTGTGACCAGTGTCTCATATTAACCTTTGCCCTCAACCCTTCCCCATGTCGTCTGCAGATCAACACGTCCATCGAAGTTTTGAATCTGGAGGGAAACTGGATCGGTTCAGAAGGAGCACATCACCTGTGTCATGTCCTGAAGGAGAATGTTTATATAACATATCTAGTGAGTACCATGCTGAATGATATATATATAATGTTCTGTAGAAACATGTTTATGGAACATATCTGAATATTAACATATCTGGTGAAAGCATTTGCATTGTTTCTATTCTCGCCGCCATCATCAGTAACCAAAATCACAACTGCTGAACACGTTCTTGTAAACACTGAACTTTGACTTATGATGACTAACCAGGTCAGAGTCTGGTGCACAGTGAGAGTATTTAACACGAATGTATAGTAAGTTCTTGTAGACATTTCAGTTTTAGCCAATTACCTATGTTTGCCATAAAATCTGCGCGCGCTGTAAAAACTGACTTTAAACGCTTTGTCTGATTATTGGAAACTAAATGAAAGATGTTAATAACCAGATAACTGTCATGTTTATATATCCCCGTTTTTGACATAGACAGTAAATAACATTTCTTGAGCTCCCGAAAGCTTGTTTGTTCTTCAGAACCTAGCGGAGAACAAGTTGGGTAACGAAGGCGGCCAGTGTGTCTTTGATCTTCTTCTACAGAACCGCAGTCTCGACTGGCTTGACCTGACAGGTAAGCTGACTGATAAGAATCCTCAAGAATATATGAACAAATTCACTTTTATAAGTAGGTCTGCTTGACCCACACACGTGCCTTAATGATGGTGACCCTACCTGTATGCAATGTTCAACGACGACAAATGTGTTGCAGGTAATGAGATCGGCGATGCAGCTGCAGAGAACCTCGGCAGAATGCTCAAAGTGAGTGACGTGGCAATGTGCTTTATATGTGTATGGTATATATATATACTGGACGGTTGTAATGAGAATCTTGCATGATACTTGAAGGGAATGCATGAAAGAAAGAGACTGTTACAGCCCACAAAATTAAGAGACGTTTTCTTCCTCCAGTTTTCACCTTCCTCATCCCTTGTTTTCCATCACACCTTTCCATCCATCCATTCTCTGGCATGTTTGCAGAAGAACCTCACTCTGCGTCACCTCAGCCTTCGCCACAACCACTTTGAGGATACGGGAGCTCAATGGATAAAGGAGGCTCTGTCCGACAACACCACCCTGGAAAGTCTCGACATCAGCTGGAACCATTTCCAAACAAGAGGCTGTGTCCTCATTGCCGAGGGGCTAAAGGTACGCAGCACGTGTCTATAGCATTGGGTCTACGGCATTGGTATGTAACAGACTTTTATCACAAAATGACCACGTTGATTAATGTGATGGAGGAGAGTTATTCCTTTTTTAATTAACCCTCTCCATCCACGGTCATCCTGTCTTCCCCGTTTTCACATATCTGACCATTCGAACGATCACCTGTTTTTCTTATGTCTTTCTGCAGATCTCTGTCTTTCTCTCTCAATCAATCACTCTCTCTATCAGTCAAAAGAATAAATCAAACCGCCCAAGTGTAGTCTACTGAATCCAAAAATTCTATCATGCGCGTGAGAGCAGGTCTATTTCACGATTGTGTACCGTGCAAGGAATTTCACTGATTGTACAATGTACTGCACAGTAAACTTCACTGAGCGTTCACAGTTCACAGTTCACTATCTCCGTGGTTCTCAGGAAAACGCAGGCCTGAAGGAAGTGTGTCTCTCGATGAACGGCTTCGGACTGGAGGGCGCCGCTGGTCTAGGGGAGGCAATCAGTGCCAACAGCACGTTGCGGAAACTTGACGCGAGTTACTGCCGCTTACCCGCGGAGGGCTCTGCCTCCTTGGCTCGGGGCCTGCAAGCCAACGAGTCTCTGACCACACTAAATGTGAATCTCTTTTGAGTAAACGATTTCTTCACTTTCATCGCAATCATTAGGAATCATTTGTCAAATATTTGTAAATCACTTGTGTGTCACTTCGCGAGCTGTCCATATTTTTAAAATTTGCTCATACATGTCTTAATTATTTCTGCAATCACGTGGTTTATTTCACCGCCCTACTACACCCCGTCTCTCTAAGAAAAGGTTCGCCGACATATTCCATCATCTCACTGTACGCTCACTCACACACTCACACACACACACATTTTTTCTCGTCGGTCTGTGTTCCCCTGCAGGCTGTGTGTCTGAGACTAAATGGTTTTATTTTCTTCCACAGTTGGGATTTAACTCTCTGAGTCCAGAGGGAACCCACGTTATTCTTGTAGGAGTCGAGAAAAACGATAACAGCAGTTTACAATTACTGGACCTAGGGGTGAGGTTTGGATTACTACTGTTGCAGCCATCATCATCATCATCGTCGTCGTCGTCGTCATCATCATCAATCATCCATCATCCATCAATCATCATCCATCAATCATCAATAATCATCATTATCGTCGTCGTAACAAGTTTTATTCCTAATCATTATCGTGATGTTTATTTTCCTTAATTTAAGATTAACAGGCATTATTATGTGTCGAATTGTCGCTCAATCCGCATCAAAGCATTCATACAGGTCTGTTCTCACTGTCTCCCACATATTCCGTGCGCACTAATATGTATCCTTCACTAATATGTATCCTTCACTAATATGCATCCTTCACTCATATGTATCCTTCACTAACATGTATCCTTCACTAATATGTATCCCTATTTGCTGCAGACGACAAAAGTAAGCAAAGAGTTCAAGGAGCTGCAGGACAAGCTGGCCTCATCCCGCAGTCTGAAGGTCCTCCATGGCGGCGTCCTACTGGAAGCGCTCCACAAGGAAGTTGGCTTTGACCTAGTGGAAGCTTTTAAGGTCAGAATGCTACAGTTTGGTATCTTGGGAATTCAATGAAACTATTGAAGCAAATTTCCTTGTAGTTAAAGAAATTTACATGTTTAATGAGGCAAACAGTAAGATACTTTTGTGTAGTGAACGCTAATTGTAAAGGAGTGTTTCATTTGTTCTTAGATGAAAGATATATTTCAAGAATGAGTCAAGTGAAAACCTTTTCCGGTCCACCTGATTACTATTACCTGATTTTTTTTAAGTTTAAATGCAAATAATAGATATTTTATATCAAACATTTTAGTTAGTATCCTCGTCTATGGGAAATTAACTATTAGGCCTTGTGTTACAAGTTATTTGACGTTCAACCGTTTTAATTATTTGTAATAATGTGTTCTGACGAGCATGATTATTTTACAATGCATATCCAAACAGAAAGATCCGCTATCAAAATTAAGAGAGTGGATGTCTAGTACTGGCTACAGTCTCGCAAACCTTGGGGAATCTTCCAACAATGGCGATATCGCCACACTTTCCAAGGAGACCTTTATCACCATCGTCAAGGTACACAACCTCTTGTCTCAAGAAATGAATAAGCACGGCCATGTAACCTATTCTTATAAAGTGTTTTTTTTATTATTATTATTATTATTATTTCTTTGCTTTGACCTTCCTGATATTCCTGAGTATCCACATTCTTTTCATGATAACGTAAAATCGACAAAATTAAAATGTCCTGATTCAGTCTAATTTAATCCCTGATACCAAGTCATATCCGCGTATTTCTTGTGTTCTAGTTGCTTGTCTTCATTGTATTCTTGTCGTACAGGCTACAGATATCAAGATCACAGAGGATCAGATAAATATCCTGCTGAGTCTTGTGGGCGAAAACGATGGACAGATCGATGTCAGGTAGAACCATCGGCTTCTCCAAACTCTTTGAACGCCAAACGTCTTTCTTCACAACCACTCAGGCTGCGACACACTGAACTTTACTCATTTGTTAAAAAATTGTTCACCCCACTAGACCTTTAAATCTATTTCACAGTTATTTCTGCGGATTACTTAAAGGCAAGCAAACTAAGGACTTTTTAAAGCAATTGTGGTTTTGATGGTAAACAAATCTCATTGTTGTGAACGACCGTCGACCTAACAAACAAGAACAGTTCATTCTTGATAAAACTTTGTGTGCAAGTGATGACGGGCTGTCCGGGGACCATGTTCTGTGTGTTGTGTGAAAATGTGAAACAAATAATTGTTGTCGCTGACTTGGTGTGGATTGTGGCATTTAAACCAGTGCTTACTGACCTCCCCTGACAACTGTGTTACGGAACCTGGCGCCTGTTTAAACATTTACCATCGCTTGATTGACTTGAGTAAACCCCTGGTACCCTTTGTTCTGGAGTTAAGCCCGCTTACTACGGGAAGTGGATTGTATGTATTGCTTTTTAGGTCTGATATTGTTCTTAGTATCTGGTTTGCTTCCATTATTTGACATACTAAAAATGTTCCAACATCATAGGCTCTCTTTACATTTTCTTAAACATAACTGTATCTTCCTAACTTTAAGGAAACATTCTAATTTATCAACAATTTCTTGTATTGATTTCTTTACATTGATGACTTGTTTTCTCCAAGTTTTCATGCTTTTCTTTTTTCTAAAAGAATAAACATACGTGGAGGGAGTTCTTTGTTTTTGCGCAATTCTTCAAAGCTTTCTGTCTTTGTTTGGAAGATGACAACTAATCGCACATACAGTGGTATTATCCCATATTTTTTTCCTCAAATGGGAAAAAAACCAAATAACTTATTCTTAATTAACATCATTACAATTTTACTGTCTATTGGTGTGGAAAAGTAATGCCCATCAATGGTGGTAACTCTTCTGGTTTATATCCAAGCGTGTGCGTGGCGTGGCCCTTGTTCTTGACTTTTCCAGGTATGACCATGCTGCTTCAGATTCTTTCAATGCCTTTGATAATGCTTGTTGATCTGACAATATGGGTTGCCGACAAGTTCTATTTCTCTGCTTTAAGTGAAACATCCGGACGTTTGGACAGAGTCTGTATGTACTCAAGTGGAAAATAGATGATGTCGGACTGTTAAAGGATTTTTAAGAGTTTCGTCGACTTGAAAACCGCAGTATGTGGTCCTGGACAACCTCTTCGATCAGTGTGTATGCACGGAAAGCGATTGTGAAAAGCTGTGTGGTAGTAGCTAATACACTATGACCGAGATCGGTTTTCATTCCCAGTAAACTGCTAGAAGACGAGGACGACGAAAATCGCAATGCCCCTGACCGTCAGCTCTCGAGTAGAAGAACGGCGCATGCGTCGCGACAGGTCATTAGCAACGACCCTGGAACCTTACCACGAGGGTCACCGACAGAGTGACTTCACATAGGGTGAGGAATGATTAGACAATAAATAAATTTAAATAACTGTCCCAGAACAGGACTTGAACTATTCACGCTCCTCACTCGCTAAATGAAGGCGTCCTTGTGTTGTAAGGTCGTGCTGCTCGTGCAGACATACTCCGAGGTCATCAAAGCCTAATTGTGGTCGTGCATTCTTGGTGCTTTACTTCAGATTACACATTAAGTACACCAAATAATCGTAAATAAATTTTAATGATGCGTTTTATTACTTAAACTATTTTTTCAGTTATTCCTATCCAGTCTTTTTATCCTCATGATTACTGACCGTCACCAAAACTTGGTGGCTGTTAATTGGACAGGTCTCTGGAGTAAAATTATTCAACAGTTGAGCACGACTGAGTTTTCAAAAAAGTAAAGTTTTAAGGACAGAAAGACGCTTTTGTGAAACCTTTGAAAATTTACGAATAAAAACAAAGAATTTTTAAAAGTGAATTTAAAAAAAAATTTAAAAGTGATGACGATTTGCTGACACAGTTTCTATGTGGTATAGGTTTGTACTGAAGTGACATGCACCTGGACTGCAATGAGATACAAGTTTGGACTGGTGTGACCAGGACACCAGAGGGGTACAGGTTTTTTGGATATAGGCTTTTGCTGAAGTGATAGGAGCACGAGTGTTGTGCAGACTTGCGGTAAAGCACATGAACAGCAGTGTGTCACAGGTTTGTGTTGAAGTGACGTGGACAGCAGTGTGTCACAGGTGTGTCATAGGATCACCGATGTCATTCATGACATCAAGCGCGTTGGCAGGTTATTTATAGAATATAGTGTTCTAATGAGCATGTCACAAAACATCGAATGTGGTTTTGGAGATTTTTATGCTGATGGTATTTTTGTAGATGAGAGTGTTTTATGAGGTGGGGGGAACACTCGTGGAACGACCAAAATTATGAAATAAAGGAGGGATGGGTTCTTCTGGTTTTCATTGTTTTGTGTGTGCGCGCGCGTGCGCTGATTTGTGAACTTAACATTAAATGGCTATTCATCAAATTTCATGATAAAATAATTTACAAGTATATTTTTCCAGATTTTCTGAGTCCTTCTCTTTTCTGTCAAGCTAGAATTTGACAATGACAATGACCAACTTTACTTGTCTCTATTGGCAATTTGAACATCGGGAGGTGCTCTAGACACAAAAATACAAGTTAAAAATAAAGTTCGTTACAAGGTGCAACACAAAAAAGCTGTCAGCAAGTGAAAATAAATGAGCAAATGAAAAGATATCGGCAAGTGACAGTCATATAAAAAACACAAAAAACTTACATCAAGTCCATTCATGTGCGCACCTACATCACACACACACACACACACACACGCATGCACGCACGCACGCACACACCACTGACAATTCATCTGAGGTTGAGTATATGCACTGCAGATGGCACAAACTATTTCAGGTGCCTATTACTTTTACATATCGGCATGGCATAGCGTTTACCTGAACTTAATAACACAAATTCTTTCGTCAGTAAGCGCTCAGTTATTGACAAAATGCCGAAAGCTTTTCTTACTATTTGTTGGTTACATAACGACGCTAAGTCCCTCTGTGATACAATTATCTTACAACAGATATGGACAATACTGTTCAGACTGCTCCTATCAATGAACAGAGATTGTGAAACCAGCATACAAATTAAAAAGATAAAAGACTCTCAATAAACGACTGGTAGAAACGGCCTGAGATTGCTTGACTGTGTTAATATTATTCAGAACAGTGTTCTACACTTTGAACACGGGTCTAAACAGCCGGCCATCGCTGACTCTGGGGTACTTAACTCAGCGGGTATCGGGTGCAGGAAGCAGTAACTCACAGTAACGATGTACGAATGAGCCATCATGCCTCGGGGCAAAGTCCCGTCATCTGGGCAGTTCCATTAATCACCTGCAACCTGCTTCACTCGAGGCACCTCCCTGGTCTTTGGCCAAAGAACCAGCATTCTACAGCCCAACGTCAAGTCTGACACCACTCTTCCTGATTCCTGCCCAGGAAGATAAATGAACACCGGAAGTGACGAAAGTCACTGCGCAGGGCAATAGAGTCCTTGCTTGCGAACACGTCCAACCCTCGCAACCAAGCAGTCCTGCGGATTTTTCACAGCCGCAGTCATCGATCTGCTCTTTAGACGACGATAGTGGGCACACGTTTCCAGCACGAGGCTCCTGTATAAAGGACAGATAACTTGCTATGCCGCACTTTCTAAATTTGTTCTTTTCAGTCTCTTGATATTAACGCCTGTCAATTTGTTGTTAAAAAAAAGTATTCGGACGACAACAACCATTATTGAGAGAACCAAGTTGTGAAGATGCCGCAGACTTTGTGCGGCTGTCAGGTGGATGTGTGATTCTGGACCACGGCGGACCATCGTAAGTTGACATCGTGTTTCTCGTGTTTAAGTTTCAAGGATTATAACTTCTGGGAGTTATATCTTTTTTGGTTGCCTATACTTTGAAATCCAGCAGGAAAAGAAACCATTTAAATAATCCACTGCAATTAAATCCGATTTACAGTGTAGTTAATTCAGTTTGAAATCTTCAACCGGTTTTAATCTCTATTTCTCAGCTCTGTGCCTCAGATGACATTTAACTCCATGCAGATATAAGCTTCTTTATACTCAGATAATCTTCCTGCTAACTCTAACAGATAAAAATTAAATTAAAAACAAATATCTTACCTTTTTTTTTTTTGTTTGTTTGTTTGTTTGTTTGTTTTTTGTGTTTTTTTTTTTTGTTTTTGTTTTTTTTTTTTTTTTGTTTGTTCACGAGGAGAATTGGTAATGACATGCTTCTGTCATTAAGTTATTTTTTAATTTAAGCATAATCATGCGTTCTCATTTTCACAAGAAAAACCATCGTATGAAAAGAAATTTAAAGAATTATTTCTTCCTCAGCATATTTTACCGGCCTTGCCAGCTTCTCCGTAAGTTAGCGAGTGAAATATTTTGCAATCTCGCAGTTTTCACATCCTGGTCCTCATGTTCAGTGTTTGGGGTTTGGGGATGGGGGAGAATCGGTTGAGTAATGCCAATAGTAACCAGCTACCATTATTTCCCGTTTCCACCATATCTTTCTCGCCTAAGACTTGCTAATGTCGAGGCAGTGAGCTGCTGTGCAAGTGTCGCCTGCCATGAACAAGGGCGATAAGCACTTCAAAGGCGTAGAGTTACCGATCCTGATGCTGTCATGGCCACAATGCAGTGTAATGTATGTGTATTATCGGAGTCAGCATGTTACTTGGCGCCTTTATTTCTCCTCAATAAAAGCAGGACCTCGGCCTATCGGTCTGGGAGGCCAAGTTGTTTGGGAGCTGATAACATTGCGACTTCACTGGGCTCCTGGCTCTCCACCGACCTCCAGGCTTTCTTAAAATGATATTTACTATTTGTGTTCATGTTTCGCAGGCGAAAAGAAAGAGTTTTTTCATTTTAAATTCGAGGCTTCGGGGTAGAATAAAATGTAAGATAGCCTATACAAACCTCAGTCCTTTGTAGAATGAAAAGAGGTTTAGGACCGACCAAAGTCGCAGTTTTATTAATACCACATGTTTCGTGTGTGCGTGCATGGAATATATTTTGTGCAGGTCCATTATTCTATTAAAATTTAGTCACAGAATACTTCTTTCATATGTGTGTGTGTATATATATATGGGTGGGTGGATTAATGTTGACAAGAAATAGTTCAATATTGTACAAAGACAAAGTTGACTTACCCTCATTATATTCATATTTTCATTCTTTAATAAATATCCTACAGAAATCGGGAACAGACACAGCAGAGAGACAGTTCCAACACCTGTCTTCCTCTTTCAATTTCTCCCTCCTACTGTCATGGCCGGTAGCTCGTCGTCGGCAACGAAAGCCCTAACCAGAGATTCTGGGCTGGAGGTCATCGTAGAGGAAAACGAGTTTTTCTTCACGGAAGTGAAAGACTTTGCTTTTACCAATACTCCACAAACACCTCAGGTACTTAATTATTGTACCCGTAATCTAGAACCTTCTCTATTAGCTTTATGCATTTAAACAGCATTGTACTAGGCTTTTGACAACATTCTACATGCATTCACTTCCTCGCTGTGCTCGTTCTGGTCATATCTGTAGGAAGGTGTGTTTGTCGAGATTGACGATGTGGAAAACTTCACAATCGACTGTGACGACGACAAGCCACGGATACCCTCCATCCCTCCCAAGAAGGTGTCACGAGAGTTGTCTTCTCTAGCCTCTCTCTCCTTCGTTTCTTCTGATGACGACAGCTATGAAACGGACTTAGACTTCGACGAAGAAGGTACAAAGGTCACAGTTCTTGCAGTTAAGCCCAGCACATCTGTATCTAACATCTAAGATATAATATTCAGTACACAATAATATCCAATATTTAGAAGCTAATAAATCTTGTTGTGTGCAGTTCAGACGTATGTATGTAAAGTTTCTCTCATTTTGATGTGGTTTCCTTGGCATTGACCTTTGACTGGCAGATGCATGCGTTGCAAGCGCGAAATAAACAGCTGAAGGATAGAAACAAATAAGTCGTGTGTGTGTATGTGTGTTCGTCCATTAAATAACGGCTTTTCATCAATCTGAAGTGTGTCTCGACAGTGTTGCTAAATCCACATCGGGGTGACGATGACCTGACGGGAAAATCTAAATACATCAAGATGTGTGATGACCTCGGCGTGACCCCGATTTCCTCCTTCTTGGACAGCTTGCAGAAGAAGGCCATCAGCCTTCGCTTTTACGGTTTAGGAGTAGCTAGTGCCAAAGCTATTTCCGCTCCACTAGAGGCAAGTTCATCTCAGAATTCTAAACACAATGAGCCTTAATTCGTGCTAAAACTACAGTTTCAGATATTTTTTTCTTTTTGGTTTGCATTGATGGACTTTCTAGTACTATCTAGTACTGAGCATATCAAGATGTATTTAAAAGTTAACAAGGTTCCTCATACTGAAGATGATTTGCAAAGAAAACAGGCTTATAAGAACTTCATGTTTTATTGCAGAGAAATACGATTATAGAAAAGCTGAATCTTGAAGGAAACGGGATCGAACACGAGGGAGCAAAATTTCTTGCCCGCATTTTGAAGGAGAACCTATACATAACAGAGCTGGTATGAGTCAGCAACTTCTGATTGGAGTTTGGCCTGCTTTCTTGTCGCTGTGAACGAATTTATTGCTTCTCAGCTCTGGAGGAGAAATTATTATAATGAAGAAAAGTGTCAACAATTGTCTTCGCTAATTTCTGAACTTAATTAAATTGACAAATTCGGCTAAATGCATAAACACTAAAGTCGTTAAGCTCGAGTGCCAATCTTTAACCGATATTGTTTCTATTTTAAGGTGCTGACAGAAAACAAGCTTGGAAATGCCGGAGCAAAAGCTATCTGTGACCTGCTCGTCCACAACCGATGCATTACTAAGCTGGATCTCTCAGGTTTAGTAACATATATAATTACATACAGATTCATGGACTGCATTTCCCTTTTAAAAGTTAAATAGAAAAAAGAAAATTACATGTTTATTTTTATGCCGACTTTTGCAATTATGTCTCGATAACCTTTTGGTTAATAAATTACACGATTCATATATTTTAAATATCCTAGTATTATTCGTGATTTACGACCAACAATGTAAAATATAAGATTTATTTGATTTAGCTGGTTGGCAACCTTTTATATGTGTATGTCAAGTGTTTAACCATCGTATTCTTGGACAGGAAATCAAATAGACGACTCCTGTTCCCCTTACTTTGGGAAAGTCCTTTCGGTGAGTAGTGTTTGCAGCTCTGTTACTAACATTCCTTGTAACAAAAAACGGCCTCTATGTTACATTTACCGGGCTGGTTGGTTCCTTTGGGGAGAAAGTGCTTGTACCTATGAGTTTGTACTATGAGGGAAGAGGGAGCGGATATCTAGAATATCCAGAGAAAACTGCCCTGTGAACAGGTGGCGCATACAGAAAGTGTACCCGAGACGAGATCTGAACGCAAGGCCTCACACTGCAGTGGTACCAAGCGAGTGCTTTAACCACTTCCCTACCCATTGCAATTACCTGTTAGCATATTGCAAGGTCTTAAGCATTTTTCAATGCTCCAGCCTCCATTTGGTGTGTCTTATTAAATACATTTATTTCCGACTTGTTTGACTAGTTACTTAACGGTCCTATTTTTTTCTCTCTTTTTTTGCATCAGTTCTCATTATACGTATAATCATTTACTGCAAACTTTAAAACTACAAACCATGCGATGATATTTTCAAATTTTCATTTTTGCATGTAGGGATGACTTCCACACACACTTCAAAGTTATTTCTTTTTGTATATGCTTTCTTTCATTCTCACGAAATCTCCATCCCGCAAGATGGTTTGGTACTGAACTCAAACATTGAGTTTGCAGGTCAACCCGGCATTGAAGCATCTGAGACTGGCTCACAACAAATTTGAAGAAATTGGAGCAAGGTGCTTTAAAGAAGCCCTGTGTGAAAACGAATCGCTTGAACTTCTAGACCTCAACTGGAATCACTTCAGTTCGCGAGGAGCCGCCATGTTGGCTGAAGGACTTGAGGTACTGTGTGTACTTTACTGCTGCCTCCGTCTCTCTCCATTGTTTGATGTGTATGTGCTCACCTGACCGGTCATAGTTAAGTTGAAGATGGTTTACTTCCGAACACGTCTTCGAGTTGTATTCGCTGTATTCAGCAACCATACAACTCAATTCATTCGATGTTCAGAGCGAACTATGAAAGTGGTGATTAGGGTGGTAGTGTGTGTCTGCTCTGATGATGATTGATTGATGATGATTGATGATGATTGATGAATGATGATTGATGATTGATGTCACAAAGTGTCCGATGCTGGTTGTCAGGAAAACGTGGGCTTAAAGTGCTTCTCCATGGCCATGGCGGGGCTCGGGTTCCAGGGTGGGCAGCACGTGGGCGAGGTATTCCGACACAACCGCACCCTCCTGGAGCTGGATGTCAGTTATTGCCGTATTTCCGCGGACGGCATCCCACACCTAGCGGCCGGCCTGCGTGAGAACGACATCCTCCAGGTCCTCAAGGTAAGCTTCACCAAAAATTGTTTTACTCTTTGTTTCCTTCCTCGCCAGCCAAACGCTCTGGCTTGGCACATACCCTTTTATGACTATCCATAACCTATTTTCAGACATTATATATGATTTCTATTCGAGGGGGTTGGTGGAGTTATGCATTTTTAGCAAGGAATTTATCAATATCCTTGATGATAAAGGACATCTCGCTTTGATCGATTGAAAGATGTTTTAGAAACCGGAGAGAACGCGCTCATAAAGATGCTAAGACCAAAGAATAATGACAAATCTTCCAGGAAGTCTAGAACTAGTAAGTCAGTCGCTCATCATCCTGTACAACCTGTGAAGATGCACTTCACAGGCCCACAATCGTAAGGTTATGTCGCAACAAACATGATTAAGACCCCAAGAATTACAAATGTGTCTCTGCTGTCGCCTTTGTTGCCTTGTCAGATTGGTTGCAACCCGTTTGACGGAGACAATGCCATGATGCTGCTGGAAGCCATTCACGAAAATGACTCGAGCGCCTTACGACAACTGGACATAGCGGTAAACAGTGCATCAGACGACAATAAATATCTTTAAAATATATTCATTATAAAACATCTTTTCAGAAGATTGTCTTTAAGCAAAATATTCCAGTGTAAAATTTTGGCTTCCGCATGTACATCAAGATTACTTTTTTTCCTCCTTTGGATACATTAACTGCTAATTCTGTTTATTTTTTAAAACTCAAGCACGTGTTTGTGAAAGAAGAGTTCGTGAAACTGGCTCGCAAGCTTCAGGAGCAAAGAGGATTCACTGTTCAGTACGAAGGAGTGTTGCCTTCTCTGCCCAAACGAAAATACACCGTGGAGGAAATGGTTCGATTCCGCACCGACCCAGTGGGACACTTGAGACGAGCTCTGCACCAGTGTTCCATGGCGCCCTCTGAGGTCTTTCACCTGAACGGACCTTCCAAAATCACCAAGAAGGAATTCACAGACACTGTCAGAGTAAGGGGGAAAAGATCTCACAACTTCACACACACATACAAATACACATGTTGTGCACCTACAGACACTAAAAGACATTCATGTTCCCTGCTAACTGCACGTGTAAACGAACTTCCGACGTCTGTTGCAGCTGGCACAGCTGGACTTGTCATCAGAACAGATCAACATCCTGTTTTCCAAAGTGCAGATGAACGGTCTTATTGATGTTGAGTGAGTAGATTGACACCTGCATTTATCTCTCTCTTTTTTTTTTTTTATACCATACCTGTATCTTTAAGGATAATTTTGGACAAGAATATGCAGTCATCCCTTCTTCGACCTCCCCTTTCCCCACCTGCTCAATAAAAAATACAAATTTTAGTGTATTTAAATGTCCGCGGATGCTCAAAACACTATCGGGAATTAACAAATATATTACAAAATTGTAGACCTTTTTTTCAGAAACCTACTGGATTGCCTAGAAAATCCACAAGATCATTCTGTCGGTGAGGCTTGAACGACAGCTCCTCTTTCTTGATGCTATTCGCTGATTTGGTTACGAGGCTACGATACCTTGTGGTGCCGCACGACATCACCATCACGGAGCTGACAACATGCAACCGTTAAGGCCAGACAAGCGTTCAGCTTCCAAAATACATCGTACGGGAAAATTGTTGGCAATGGAGTCAGGACCTAGCTCCACTAAGTCTGACCACAGTTTCAGTGTCCCGAACCATGGGACCTCAGTGACCTTTGCACACGACTTTGCCAAACTGTGTCAAGTGTTCAATGACATTCACCTGGTGAAGGAGGGCTTCAAAGACTTGATTGTGACGTGCACAGTGTACCGTCTGTGATCTGATCCTGATGGCAAACTGACTTGGTGCATCCTTATCTGCTCTTGAGGTGCAGGTTGACGCAGATTTGTGCTCTACTTTCTCCATGTGTCGTCTTTTCTTTTCTTATGTTTGGCTTATGATGAGACCTGACTACCCGACTAAGCTGAGACCCGTTTACATGGATAGGCTCATCCCCTGAGGTTTATATGGATAGTTTATTTCCCCTGACACTACTTTCAGCTCTACCTCCCGAGAAAACTCAAGCTGCTTGGTGGCTACAGGTTTATTCATGCTGCGTACCAGTTACTAACACTGAGGTTTGATGGCCCATACTTTTCTCCCCCCCCCCTTTTTTTTGCCCCATTTATGTTTGTATGGAGACCTCGGTGCGGTATAAGGATACAGGTTCCAACGCACATCTTTTTTTCGTGCAAATTTCTCATCACGTGACTACAACTGGCCGAGCGTTTTCGAGCTTTAAGGGGAGCTCATTTATATTTTCTGAAGCGACACCCCGACGTGAATTAGGGTGGAGGAGAACTCTTGCTAATGTTGAGACATTAGAGATGAATTTCACTGACATTAAAAATGTTTTCTACTCGTTTTTATTGCGTTACTGTCACTTTTAAAAACTTTGCATCACGTCACTTCCGTCAGCATCGATTGATCGACCGTGTGGAGAATACGTCTGCCATCTTTTAAAAAAAAAAAAGGCAAAGGAAATGTCAAGAACTATTTTACAATCTGTTCTTGCCCACGAAAAAAACTGGAACATATATTTCTGTGTGAGAGAGAGATGAAGACCTGCTACCTTCCAAAAGGGTATCGCTAGGTTAAGAGATAAGGTGTGTCAAGACAAACTGCTGTCTCACCTGCAGCCGACGTCACGATTTTCAGCGATACTAATGACTTACTCAGCAGGTTAAAGATAACATTACTATTCTCTACATTAGCCTTTGTTCTTGCCTTATTTCGTACACCGTTAGTTCCTATGATTGCCGTGCACGAAAGAAGATACTTTTCAGTGTTCTGTTTATCTTTGTCTCCTCGTCGGCATCGCTCGCCCTTTATAAAAGTTTGTTTGAAAACTGTTTTGCCGATATATTTAAGCTTAGTCTAGTGCAAGACTGAATGCTGGTCAATAACACTGACATTTCGCAAAATCCCAACTCTCAACAATGGCTGGAACGATGTCAGAATAAACTAATATTAGAAGAAAGCACGTTCTGAACCTCACTTTTGTCTCACTAATTAAATATAGAGTTCACTTTTTGGAATAAGGCGATTTCATTGTATTCTCAAAAAAAAATCGCTTTATCAAAGCCGTAACAAAAGGATTGTACATAGCTGTAGTATACAAAACTGATTTCATTTTAACACGCTGAGATTTACAGGGTTGTCCATGGGACATATTTTTCTATCCCGTCCCATCCCATCCCATTGCAATT
>SRHC01003676.1:373298-592183 GCA_004794325.1 Pomacea maculata | reverse complement strand
GATGTTACACGCGCTCGCAAACACATTCAACCCACTCTTTCGGTAAAAACGTTACAGTGGCAAACTATATCTCACCAAAACATTTACTGAAATATACATCAGGCCATTGTCTGGGACAGCCATCAATGGACTGATAGTGATTGGTACAAATTCTGGAACGTTCCTTGGATGTTTGAGGTCTAAAATTCGGGCAGTTTGTAGATATTGATTGTGCTTTTGTTTAATTTTTTCATTCCTCGGAATTCCTTCACTATAGCACTAAAACTTGATAAACGAGCCACAACAATACAAGAGGACATGGACAGAGACACAAAAAGTGAGACACATTATTTGTGTTTATACATCAACGCAAACGTAGAAATCGTTTTGATTCAAAATAATTTCGGTTATATCATTGTGTAAATTTGCATTTAGAAAATCTGCATTTAGAAAAAAAGACAGAACATTTTCTAATTATCATTTGAAATTTTTATTATTCCTTGCGGCGGTTTTTTTTCTTCAAAGAATATCTTCTTGGTGTCACCAAAATAGGAAGCGATCTTCAGCACTAATGTTATTCAAGGGATACAACTTCCACAGATGCACACGGTTTTCCCACAAGAACATTGCAGTTGTCTGGACATTAGAGTTGAGCCGCCGCCATGATGGATATTTTGTTGGATCGAGTGATGTACGATTTAGTAAAATTTACCTGTTTGTTAGCTGTCTACAGACTTGGAAGTTCTGGACTGAAGCATGGTGAGGTCTTAACGAATCGTTTGTCCTTGTTCGGAATCTCCATTATCTCACTTATCTCTGCTTTACCTTTGTGTATTCGCCAAACTGTTTGCCTTCTTGGCGATCCTGTCAATCTGTTTCACAAAATAAGCAAAGATCCTGGTCGGTTTTATATCAGCCTCGCAAATCGCCCCTTTACTAATTAGAAATAATTGTTTTTCAAATAATTTTTGCTTAGTCAAATTATTAAATGCAGCGTTTGACTCAGACCTATTCTAATGATTCTTTGTTTAGGAAATGTTGATTCCTCCGATTGATTTTGTCGCATTTTTAGTCATTTCAATGTTCAAGTGGTTCTTGGGTCATGCTGAAGTTTTATGATTTTTTAAAAAATAATAAACCCGTATAGAAAGAATATTTTACAAGTTAGGATGACTTTCAGGACTGACAGTGCAAGATTACAAAGGGTTTCCCAGCATACAGGAGGTGGAATGCACGGGCATTTCACTGCGTCCTGATGTGAAGCTCTTGTCTCTGACAATGTTTCTTACCTGGAACACGACGATTGTGGCCTACATCAATCCACTTACAGACGAGTGCCTTTCCACCAGCGGCTATTCCTCTTGTTACATAGATGAACATGACACGCGCAGGTCGAAGGTCAGGATTCTCGTTCATGACCTGGAGGAAGGAGAGCGAAGAGAATACGGTTGTAATGTCACATTCTTCCGGTCTAAGGAGCCTGCCCAGTCGCTTACTTGGTCCATCGTGGTCGACATGAAAAGTGAGTAAGCAGAAGGAAGTACGCTGCCGAAGTGTTTTGTAATATTTATTAGTCATACTACATCTTTAGTAATATTCATGACTATAAGCGTATACATCTTGAAGTTCAAAGGTCACCTTTACTTTGAAGAACCTCTGCTTAGGTAAGTAATATAATCGTAGTTAGACGCATATGACATAAATGAAGAGAATGCCTTTTTCCTCCCTTCTTCTTTCCTCCATTCTTTTTTTAATGTATTTTTTCGCTTTTTCCTTGTTTTCATATCACATCTGTTGTTAATGCGAAGTTGAAATGTTTTCACGACTTTGCTGTCATGCTGTCTCTATCGTTTGCTTCTTCCTCACTTTTATCATCATTACTGTTATTGAACTGTTTTCATGCTTGATATTTTATGTTCTGATTCACTAGAATAGTTTTCTTAATTTTTTCCGACCCGACATATTTTAATACCTATAGTTGACATCCTCACACCTTTTCATTGCTAAAAGGTACTGTGGGATCCCCGAAAAACAGGGAATTTGTTGCATCCCACAGCCTAAAGATCGGCTAATCCTGAACGTGAGACATTGAGCCCTCGATTTTAAAGGATCAGCGAAAGACCGACATCGTTCAATGTGAATGAAAACTGTTTTTTGTTCTTCATTTCTTCTTTACTTCTCTGAAAACAGCATCATTAAGATTGTCGACAGACATTTGTAACTGTATTGTATGCTAGAAGAAACAAATCAGGATCATGACTTATAATAATGACCCGTGTTTGTTGGTTATTTTGCGGCTTACCTGCTGGCAGGACCACTAAAAATAGGGTTTAAGCCACGTAGAGGTTGTCTAGATATTATTTAAAGACATATGTTTTACTTGAGCAAAAAAGCCGACGAAGCTGTCGATAATGTGGATTTAGTCTCATTGAAGTTCCTGAATCATCATGCTATAATCCCTCTTCTGATTTTTCATGTTCCCCTATGAATGTCTGCATATATCAGTATCTTTGTATCATTTGTATAACGAATGATGTTTTACAGAAGTTTTATACATTTTTTGGTATATTTTTTACACCGTCGTGGATTACAAGTCTGGAAGATGTCGGTTGACAGGAAACTTATTTCTTTCCTTATCAGCCTCGGAAAAATACCGTGAAGACACTTCAAAAATAAACTTAATACGGTTTCATTCTGAGATTAGTTTGCAAGGCCTGAGTTTAAAAACAAATGAAATCCTAGTGTGATTTGTGATGAAAAGTTACTTTATGAACTGATCAAGCAGAGAAATTCGGAAAAAATTATGCTACTGTTATGGAGTAACTGGTAAACTCGACCAAAACACAACTTGTATCTTTACGCATGGGAGCGAAATCTTTGGGACCGTCGGATCAGGGGAAACAACTGTTGGTGTCGCTGCATAAGCTCCAAGAGTTACGTGTGCGAAGACGAAGGTGCTCGCCATGATGGCTGCCAGTCGGACAGGAATACCGTGGATACAATCGTGTGCTTCGTGTCTCCTGTGTTTCGCCCTCGCGGTTCTGAGCTCGGAGAACGGTGAGTGCAGCATGTTAGTAGGGAGGACATCCATCCATGGATCCACAACTCCGCTACTGGAGGTTACTAGAACAGTTTAGATGTCCTGACTTGGCAAGGCTAGATGAAATGAAGTCTCAGCCTTTAGCTCGGTGTATTGATGTTTGGGAATTTCTAGAATATGTTTATAGTTCGTAGAACAGAATCTCGCTCATAGAAATCACGAATCAGTTGGCCTGTAGCTAATATTTGTACTATATATCTTTATGTAATTGTGTGAATGTGAGAGTGGAAGTGCGTGTGCGTGTGCGCGCGAGCGAGCCTGCGAATGTGCTTGTGGGTGTGTGCGTGCATGTGCATAAAATCAAGTGATATGAATGATAGGATGCGATCGTAGGAATCTGGACACCTCAATTTTTTTTTCCACGTGCATGTCGAAAAACAGAACAAGAGAAGGAAAACTTGCCTGTTAAAAATTTTGACCATTTTATTTTAAAAGAAATGTTCTACTTATTCGATTTATTAGCCGCAATTATGTCTTCAGCACATTGGTCAAGTGCTTAGAATTTTCACATTCACTGAGAGGTGAAAATAATTCTTGTGAAAGCCAGAGTGGATCAAACCTATCCGTGGTCTATTTATAGAAGTGTTTATCCTAATTTATAGAAGTGTTTATCCTATTTAATAGAAGCCTTTATCCTATTTTATAGAAGGCTGTATCCTAATTTCAGGACTACGCACGAGGGACTTTCGAGGCATCCCAAGTTTGAAGGAAGTAGAATGTAGAGGCGAGAGCTTGAAAGCAGACGCCAAGCTCCTGACACTTACCATGTTTAGAGCTTCTACCGGCGCTGTCCTCGCGCATCTCGATCTGTTTACCAACAACTGCCTGACGCTAGGGGAGTACTCTTCCTGCGTCATGGACAGCGGGAGCACCAGGAACTCCCGTCTGAGAATTCTGGTCTCGGATCTTGACGAGGGTGAGGACAGAAAGTACGGTTGTAACGCCACCGTCCTGAGGGAGTTCGGTAAAACAGACACGGCGGTGTGGTCCATCGTCGTCAGACAGGAAAGTATGTGAAATGAATCGCTTCCCTCGACTTGTAGTTGCGGAGAGTAATGAATGTGATACTGTGAAAGTTCAGAGACATCTTCTGCAAGTGAACGTACGTGTGAATGTTTTTCTCATAGCGTGCGTGAACCCGCAGCACGGTACAGTAGGGTGGCGGTGATGTTCATACACTCGCTAGTAATCGTTGTAGTAAGATTCCTAAGGTCCTGGGTTCAGATTAAGTGTCAGAGCACTCACACATTTTCTTGCTCCAGAACTCGTTCACTGATTTCTTCCCTATTCCTCCTGCCATAATCCTTTCCCTTACAATGCAAAATCATTTCAAGTTCGAAGAATTAAAATAAATAAACCTAAACCCTTTTCATGTCGTCTGTTTCTCTCTTTTTTTTCCTTTCGCAGATGAGTGAAGGAAAAAAAACAACGGAAGAATTGCATTGTTACTGATTTTAATTACAAAAATATTTTGTTGTCCTCCGTCAGTTTTGCCCGATCTTATGTCAAGTAACCAGAAACCAAATAGAATGTAAAGGGAGCTAAATCCTTGCGGACTGACGGATTCAAGGGAGGTTATTCTCCTGTAGTTTATAGTAGAGGCAGAGATAGAGTGTACAGTGAGAGCATTTCGCCATGATGGCTACCCGGCAACATGGGGCAGTTCGGATACCGCGCTTTTTGCTCTGGTTTTGGGTGTTTGTCTGGGTGGCTACGGGGTCGGAGGCAGGTGAGTTGCCATCGCTTTTATTCCTATCATGTGTTTCTCAAGTCTGATTCTAGAATACGAATTCTCTTTGTAGGTAGTTTCTTTGAGTAGGCTAATCCTGTGCACACTTCACACTGTGTGAAACAGGCTATTGATATTTCAGGCGTGGAAAGGCCTAGAAACCTAGTCAGTCGGCAGTTTGGTGCTAATACTGTGACATTTCTTTCGTCATAGGGCTATTCTGGACCTTTCCAGAAAAACACTGTATTCTATGAACAAACCATGTTCTTCGTTATATAAATAGTTGCTATTTATTTCTTCTACTCTTTTGAAGACAATTAACAGTGACTAGCATATTACTTTTTTTTTTTAATGAAGGAAGTCTTATTGTTTTATATACTTTAGCTGTTAAACGTTTTTTAGTCACCTTTTCATTAATCAGCAGGATTAATAAGTGATTTATTTTTCGTTTATCTTTATAGTAGTGCCTGCATTGTTTATTTTTAAATTACAGGTATAAGTGTAGGAGTCTTTCGCGGCATTCCGTATTTACAGGAAGTAGAGTGTTGGGGCGGAAGTTTACCTCCGGAAACAGAACTTTTGTCGCTGACATTGTACAGGATGTCCGACTCCACTGTACTGGCGCATTTAAATCATTTCAAAAAGAACTGCATCTCGCTGTCAGACTACTCATCCTGTGCCCTCGACAGCGCCAGCACCAGAAACTCCTTGCTTAGGATTCTAGTCTCAGACCTCGAGGAAGAGGAGGAGAGGATGTACGGATGCAACGCCACCATTTTGAAATCCCTCGGCAAGACAAGTATTGCTAGCTGGTCAGTCCTCGTCAAAAGGGAAAGTAAGTAGTGTGGAGGTCACATGGTCTGAAATCCGTTGCAGTGGCTATCTCGGGTATGCACAATAGTTGGGTGAAGCCAGGAGTTTAGCCGCATTTTACATTTGTTACTAAATCGGTGAAATAAACTTGAAATTTAGGAATACATTTTATACACCCGGTTAGCAATTTGTACTCGAGTAAACAAACTCTGCTTTTAGACATGACTTTTACATAGTTTCTGTGTAGAGTGATATTCGTGAATTCGATTTCCAATTATTTATTTGTTTTGGGATTGTTTATTGATTTTATTTCTCCATTTGTTTACTCGTATTTTTGCTTTCATTCAAGTCACTGCCGCGGTGTCACATAGTGGCAATAATATGGTTTTATTTCGTTTTACAAAAACTTTGAACCAATTGGTTCCTGTTGAAGGTGGTTGAGTATTGAGCTAAGGCTCCTATCAGCAGTTATTTGTACTACAGTAGTACTTGAGGATATAGCCAATCATTAGTCGGTATTTATTCACCCATCGAAGTTTAGTGTGTTTTCTATATGATTCTCACATTTAAAATCATAAATACCCTACACAGCCTTTTCAAACAGAAGTTAGGACAATGTTACTTAGGCGTCAAACGGTTAAAGGGAGAGAAGCCTCGTGTATTGTCGAACCTCGAGAGTTGTGCAGCTCGAATAATCAGGCTGGGAGAAAGCCGTTGGTACAGAGGTCGCCATGATGGATGCACAGTTGCTAGAAGCAAAGTGGAGGCATCAGTTCTTCTCGCATCTTCTCTGCTTTGTTTCGCTCGTCCTGAGTTCTAACAATGGTGAGATAAGAAACTTGTTTCAATGGTCGCTTTTGTCTTTAGAGGTTT
This sequence comes from Pomacea maculata, assembly GCA_004794325.1. Classification (NCBI taxonomy): domain Eukaryota; kingdom Metazoa; phylum Mollusca; class Gastropoda; order Architaenioglossa; family Ampullariidae; genus Pomacea; species Pomacea maculata. Next base: position 585,689 of record SRHC01003676.1, on the reverse strand, counting down.
TCTGAAGATTTTGTAGGAATATTCCTCGCAGTCTTGAGCATTTTGTCCGCATATGTGGTCTGTGTTCATTTTCCTGCAGTAGAAGCTGTGGTTGGTTGATTGTAGGTCAGAAGCTGCTATAATATTAATATTTGGTACGAACATTTGTGCAAAATAGTTATTTTTGATTAGCTTATGATGATCCGTTTAATACTGCGTTGTTTTGTAAAATAAGATATCGATGTTTCTTAATTTTCGTCCAATACCCGCGACAAACACTGGCTGTTCAACGAGTGAAGCTTGAAAAATAGTATAACTTGTCGTTTCGCAACCGGACGAGTAGATGTTATGTAATATAATAATAAAATAAATATTTTGGTCTCTATATCAGTAAAGCAATGAACTAAGTCTGCTTATTTTTAACCTCCAAGGGATAGCATCTCAAGGAATGAGTGCTAAAAACTTTCGGGGCATTCCTAGTTTACGAGAGGTGGAGTGCAGGGGCAACAGTTTGAAACCGGAAGTGAAGCTGTTATCGCTGACCATCTATAGGGCTTCAGACACTTTCATTCTGGCTCACCTGGATTATGTTAGTGATAACTGTTTGGCTCTGGTCGAGTACTCAGCTTGTGTCATCAACGCTGGTGACACTCGTCGCTCGATGCTTCGTGTGCTTGTGTCGGATCTTGAGGAAGACGAAGAAAGGGTGTATGGCTGCAACGCCACCTGGTGGAAGTCGTTCGGGGAAACCGAAAAAACAAGTTGGTCGCTACTGGTGAGAAGAGAAAGTAAGTGAACCATTAATTCCATTCGGCTGCCTTGCATTGCGAGAAATATAACCGAATTTTTGAAATTTGTGTTTGTAATAAGATTGCAGCATTTATGAAAGTAATTCTTTTAGTTATATTTTACGGGTACACTAAAACAAAAACTGTCCAGGTGTGTAAAAATAGTTCAGTCCCCTACCAGCGTTGCAATCTTTTTATTAGTCCCCCATGTCGCAAGCAAAGCTGACAAAGTTCCTTCACAAGATATGCAAACAGCACAACGCAAAATAAAATAATGATAGACAGATTGGTGTGATGCTAGTAGTAACTTTATAATCTTGCTATTACTGGGTTATGAAATACAATGCGATCATTTCACCTTTTTTTGCCAAACATTGGATTTCATTTGAAAGTAGTCTTGTTTACTATGTTTGTGAATGAAATAAATTTAGAGATCTTCGTGAAAAATATTCGCACTGCTTGTTGTACTGCACGTGCACACCGAAGTAAGTTTTGGCATATAAGAGATGGTCATGTGCTGATTTTGATTCTTATTGTCACGGTGGAGTTTCAGCTGGTGTTAAACCTATTTTGCATTTGGTCTCATTCGAAGTTGTCTTGGTTAATTAGTAAGTTAATGTCATATTTACTACCTGTCCATGCAAACAAGCGTCCGTCTAGAGACTGCACGCCATATTGAAGTGTCCTGTTAAGGTAGACCTAGTGGATAGAGCATTCTTCTATGAAGCTCGTGTTATCTAATTAGGCCTGTGACTAAATAATCCCTCTGCCTACCCATTTAATAGCTGAAATACAAGGCTGCTAAACAAGCTGCATTCACCTACATTCACTTCTACAATCAGTTCACGATAGTCCTCTGTCTTTGACATGCTGTTCTGGGATAAACGTCCAGTTGAAATGCGTTTCAGTTTTCCCATTGGGTAGGAACAACCTTAAATCACTTCAATAAAATTTTCCAGTGGGGCAAAAACTTAAATTATTTGAAGTTTGGGCGTCAATTGTTTTAGTAATTCGTGGAAATAAACTTCAAATTTAGTAATGAATTTTTTACATTTTTTTTTCAATCGACGAATCATTAGCACTCAAGTAACCAAGCTCTGTGTTTAGACACGATTTTACATTATTTCTGTGTGGAGTGATATTTGTGAGGCTAGGTTTCCGATTCTTTATTCGGTATTTTAATTGTTGATTGATTGATTCATTCATTTATTTATATATTTTATTTCATTAAAGACGTTGTTACAGTGTCACATGGTGACAGTTAAATGGTTTTCATTTTACAAAAAATCTTCGATCTAGTTGTTTCCTGTTGCAGGGTTAGGTATTGAGCTTTGTCTCCTATCAGCAATTATTTGTACTACAGTAGTACTTGAGGATATAGCCAATCATTAGTCAGTAGTTATTCAACCATCGAAGATTATTGTGTTTTCCAACTGATTGTCGCATTTAAAATCAGAAATACCCTACACAGCCTTTTGAAACAGAAGTTAGGACCATGTTACTTAGGCGTCAAACGGTTAAAGGGAGAGAAGCCTCGTGTATTGTCGAACCTCGAGAGTTGTGCAGCTCGAATAATCAGGCTGGGAGAAAGCCGTTGGCACAGAGGTCGCCATGATGGATGCACGGTTGCTAGAAGCAAAGTGGAGGCATCAGTTCTTCTCGCATCTTCTGTGTTTTGTTTCGCTCGTCCTGAGTTCTAACAATGGTAAGATAAGAAACTTGTTTCTATGTCTACTATTGTCGTTAGAGGCTACACGAAGATTTTGTAGGAATATTCCTCGCAGTCTTGAGCATTTTGTCCGCATATGTGGTCTGTGTTCATTTTCCTACAGTAGAAGCTGTGGCTTGTTGACTGTAGGTCAGAAGGAGCTTTAAAATCAGTATTTTAGAACATTTGTGCAAAATTTCAAGTTATTTACCATTAGTTTATGTCAACTGCTTTGTGTTATAAAATATAATATCAATTCTTCTTTAATGAGCTTTCGTTCAATAACCACATCAAAAACTGTCGTTGTTGTACGAAAAGGACGGAAAAGGATACAAAGGCGTTGCTAGGTGACTCTATTTATAGAAGTTATATGATGTAATAGTTAACTAAGATATTCATCTTTGCATGATCAGAAGGATGATAATCTAGTGTTTTGTGTTTGTTTTTAAATTCCAAGGGATAGCATCTCAAGGAATGAGTGTTAAAAAGTTTCGGGGCATTCCCAGTTTGCTAGAGGTGGAGTGCAGGGGCAACGGTTTGAAACCGGAAATGAAGCTGTTATCGCTGACAATCTTTAGGCCTTCGGACAGTTTCATTCTGGCTCACCTGGATTATGTTACTAATAACTGCATGGTGTTGGCTGAGTACTCTGCTTGCGTCATCAATGCTGGGGACATGCATCGCTCACATCTCAGGGTTCTTGTGTCGGACCTTGAGGAAGACGAAGAGAGGATGTATGGCTGCAACGCCACCTGGTGGAAGTCATTCGGAAAGACTGATATCACAAGCTGGTCGTTATTGGTGAAGAGAGAAAGTAAGTCAGTCTCTAATTCCTTTCATCCACATGACAATACAAGGAATATACAAAATAAGTTTTTGACAGGTCATATACTTTGGAAACGTATTGTATTTCAATAATACATTGAAGAGATTGCATTCCAGCTGTACATAAATACTTCAGTCCCCTAGCTGGGTTACATTATTCTTGTCATCCTTTTGTCTCAAAAGCTTACTTGACAAAACTTTAGCAAAAGACAGTAAAATTCAAACTAAATGTCCAGGCAGATATGACAGGATCAGCTGTCATTTTACCACTTTATGATCTCGCAATTGCTCAGTTTTGAAATACATTGCATCTCTTTTACCTTCGTTTTGCCTTCTTTTAAACAGTATTTCTTTTAGCTTATACTTTGTGTAAATGACATGGTCTAAGCAGTCTAATATACAAATGTAGACTCCGAGGTGATGAACAGATACATTGAAGATATTTCGGTTTTTAAGTGGTTACCAAGTTTTAGCTGCAGATATAGAGGTCTGAAAACCACTTTGAGTCGGGTGTCTCTCTAAATACAGTGGGGATGGGGTGTGACTTACATACAACGTGCAACATGAGTTTTAAGTCAGTATTATGAGTTGGTGTTATTTTAATTCTTGGCGGTTTCTTGAAATTATGATGAGCGCTGTGTATTGCTTAATGGTTTCTTGCTTATATGAGAAGAGACAACATGAACAATTTTTTCTCTGCTGCTTAACATATGAATCTATATTATTTTTTAATATATAGTTTTATAAATATCTTCCGAACACACTCATACACCGAACCGCTACACAAAATCCAAAATTTTTGTTAATAATGTGAGGAACTGACTTCTTCTGGCGGTAATGTTGAGTTCAGAGGGAGCTTACTCTGTATCAAGTCTTCATGTTTTAAGGGAGGTTACTGTTCATGACCTACTTGTGCTGCTGGAATACTCAGAGAGAGAGAAAGAGAGTAGTGGGAGCAGTCCGCCATGATGGCTGCCCAGCAAACAAGAACGGTTCGGATAAAATACTTCGTCGCCTGCTTTTTCGCCATCTTTCTTGAAGTGTCCGAGACTAGACATGGTAAGCTCACTTCCTTACAGCAATTTATAGTCCTCGTTACTGCTTTAAAGTGGTTAAATCGTCCAAGATATTATTTTTTCCAACTGAATAGAGATACAGCTCGTGCTCTGCTCCGGGCAGACGAAACATCGGCTATTGACAGGTTTGTGTACAGCGGTTGTCAGCCGGGCATCAACATGTTTCCCGCTTATAACAAATACCTGTAAATAAGAGGAAACATTTAAAAACTAAAGAATAATAGTAAATGTTGTAATTTTATCTCAGAAAAGGTTAAATGCGTGATTTACAGAGCCGCAGATTGTGGGTGTAAAGTAATAGAGAAAGAAAGTGACCAAATTTTAAAAAAAGAAAATTCATACATATTGGAAGACAAGCGCTATCGAAAGTTGTCCCCGTGTTTTGCAGGAATGAGCGCTCGTGAGTATAGGGGAATCCCCAGCATACAGGAAGTGGAATGCTGGGGAGGTGTTCTAGAACCGGACGTGAAGGTTATTTCCTTGACCCTATTTAGACTGCCTGGGAACGAGGTTTTAGCTCACGCCAGTCCCTTGAGCAGCGAGTGTCGGAGTGTGGAAGAGTTCTCGTCGTGCCTCGTGCACACCGCGGACACACGCGAGAGTCGTTTGAAGATCCTCGCATACGACCTCGAAGAAGAAGAGACGAGAGAATATGGATGTAATGCAACATCTATGAAGTCGTTTGGCCAGGTGCAGACCTTCATGTGGTCGATAGCGGTAACTGCCAGAAGTGAGTACAGCGGTCGTCTGCTTTTGCGATTGGTTGATAAAAATGTCACAAAACAAATATGCTTTTTTAAAAAAAAAACTATGGGTCTGCTTTTGTGTGTTTTTAGGTTAATTGTGACTGATAGTGTTATAGGTTGACCTCAGAGGTCGGGAATTATGTATCTCAGTAACGTCTTTCCCGCTTAGATTGTCAGACTGTTATGAATTTGTAATACTTTCCCTTCTTTATGTTGAATGTAAATAAATAGTAAATAAACGTAATAAATCGGTATTGCTTCAAAACTAGATTATTATCTTAAATGTTTATAGCAGAGTCAGGGTGTACCATGATGAAAATAATTTTAAGGAATGAAGAAAAGTCTGATTTTAACTTAGCTCTTGGGAATTCTTGTCCTATTTGCCAGTATGACTTGTGTTCTCTCTGCAGGGGAGTGAGGGGCTCGATAATCTTAAATATAATCCAATCTTTAGCGTGACGGTGGGAAGATATGATGTGTTATGACCAAAACAAAAACAAACAAACAAACAAACAAAAAAACAACAACAACCAATAAACCAAACACAAAACAAAAACACGAACTGTTACCGTCTACAACAGCTTGTGATAATTCAGTGCGTATTTCGTTTACATGAAGCATATTGTGCTGTTATTTAATATTAATTATCAACTGAATATTTTTATCAATCTGCAACTGTGTTTAAAACTAACTTCCGCTTTTACTGAGTTTGATATATATATATGCACTATTTCTTTCATATTACTTGCAACTTTGTAACCACGAAGCGGTAAACCTTCAACGATTGAAGGGAAGTAACTCGCACATCATTGCAAACGCAAGAGTTGTTAACCAGAAATAATCAAGGGGACCGTTCGCCATGATGGCTGATCGGGTGGCAGGAAAGAAATGGCTACAACATTTGGCTTTCTTTCTGTTAGTTCTTGCTGTTCACGTAAGGACTGAAAACGGTGAGATGCTTTCTTTGGAATTCTTATCTTTGACTTCATTGCAAAATTACATTTGTGAATGTTCCTTGCTCCTTGCTCCTTCCTAGAAATTCCTTTCCGTTTTGCCATCTTTCACTACCTGACAGTAGCTAAAATGGAGTCGAATGAAGTGTATCGTAGTTGATGGCTGTAGCAACCGTTAAATTATTGTAATAGGCTACATGTACTTGGCATCATTTAACATCAGAATGCTTATTTTGTTACACAAGTGTTTTCTAATTTTAGATATCCCGAGATCGTCTGGTTTTTCTCTTTAATATTTCTCATACTCCTACATAGCCTACAGTTTGTTAGGATCTTCCATCAAATATACATTTTGTCTTAAGTAAGCGGCTGTTCTTGTAAAACCTCGACAAGAGCGCCCGTTGTTCTTCCCATAGCAAAATCGTAATTATTATTTACAATTATTATTTACAAACCCATTTACGAAATTTCAGGAATGAGGTCACAGATTTTCCGCGGTATTCCAAGTCTGTTGGAGGTGGAATGCCGTTGGGCAGGTGACATGGACAGAGAAATGAAACTGTGGGCATTGTCCGTCTTTCGCTTTTCAGACAACATAGTGCTAGCTCGTGTTAACCCCATTGCTGATCAGTGTGTCACGCTTGAAGAGTTTTCATCGTGTTTCATCGACCAGGGCGACACGGGAAAGTCAAGGGTTAAAATTCTGGTTTCTGACCTCGACGAGGGCGAATCTAGAAAGTTTGGCTGCAATGCCACAGGGTTGAAACTTAGTGGACATACACAGACACAGTCGTGGTCCCTGCTGGTCACCAGACAGAGTAAGTATGCTGTCTGCAGACGAAGAACTCTTTCATTGGCTCTACAGTGTACTAAACTTCTGTACTTGTAGAGTTATTTTTGTACATTCATATAAAACAAAACTAATTGTAAAACTGAGTGCATTTTTTTTAAATAATGAATGTTTCGAAACGGATCACAGAATTAAATCCTTATCAAGCTTTTTTTCGCATTTGTTTCCGTGGTGTAGACAATCGATAGGTGTCACCACCTAATGCTGATTTAGTGCACATGGCCACATAGATAGGTTCCACGCCCAATTACCAGACATAGGTCTGTTGTTCCTCCTCTCACAGTCTGCGGCTGCCTAATAGGTGGCCAAAAGACTGTTGAAGGGAGCTAATTCCTGCAGTCTGAGTGATTTAAAGGGACGTAACTGGTCATGACGCCTGAGTACAAGCCTCGCGACCGGGCTCGTAAGGGGAGAAGCGAAAGAGAGAGGAAGTGTGTTGAGAGTCTCTTCGCCATGATGGTTGTACAGTTGCCCGGAACATGGTTGCGGGGACATATTCTGTTACTTCTGTTATCGCTGGTTCTATGCATCGATGGGGCTCGAACCGGTAAGCATTACAAGTTACTCGTAATGGGTAATTGGTACTTTCTTGCTGGGCTCCACTTTCATAGGCTTGCACTGGCAGGTCTCCTAGCTCTACTACACCATACCACTGTATGGGCTTTATTGATGTGCTCATGAACAGACCGGCAGTAGCCGTTTAACGGTTATCTACATTTTGCGATAAATGTTACTGTTTTAAATTCTCAATTATCAGTTTTGTCGTTGTATAATTGTTTTGTCTTTTGGGATGCACTTTTCTCAATTATATTATTAGAAAGGTAGTTTCATCGCCAGTGATATAGATGTCTTGGGAGATTTTTCACACTAATCCACCAGACCTTTTCTCGAGTGACGTGTTGGTGGTCTTCCAGGAATGAGTGTGCGCGATTTCCGGTCGCATGCCAGTATACAGGAGGTGGAGTGTCGCGGCGAAGGACTGTCCAGTGAGGTCAAGCTGTGGTCACTGACCATCTTTTCTCTTCCGGAGCGAACAGTCCTGGCTTATGTCAACCCGCTGTCTGACCAGTGTGTCACGATGACACACTTCTCCTCGTGCACCGTGGACACCTCTGACACTAGAAATTCGGTTCTTAGGATTTTGGTAGCCGATCTTGAGGAGGAAGAAACGAGACAATATGGATGCAACGCCACAGGCCTCACGGCGATCGGACATTCACACGCGCTTTCGTGGACAGTGTGGGTTAGAAGAAGAAGTAAGTGGCACAAAAATAAAAAAAAATAATGTTATTTATAATTTGTTTGTTGCTGTATCTTCGTTCTTTTATATTATTTTCACGTCTTTTGATTCAGTTCTTCCTTGTTTTAAATTGATTATTTGCCCAGGGGCTTATGCTGTGACATATGTTCTCGCGAGCTCACGTGCTGTTCATATTTATTTGTGTTCGCACTTTTATGGCAGTGCAGTGTAGTGTACTTTAATTTAGTAACATACGGTAGTTTCATCTTGCATCGACACAGTTGTACTTCCCATTTATCATAATCGTTTCCTACTCCCTAAAACATGAAAACCATATCAAAGTTCTTACATTACCACACCTTCGCCGTTCCAGTTTATATTGTTAAACTAGGTTTGTTTATATTTACGCTTTATGATGGCCTACGAACATTTTGTGATTATGTGAGATGACATATTGTACGAGGGAAAGAACTGCGGGTAGGGGTTCTGTTTTACAGAGTTACCCTGTTGAACCGATCAGTGAGAACCTTTTGTGTGAAGATTTTGCTACGTTTCGCGCTCATTGTTTTAGTGATCCGCTAGATGGCGCGCTGGTAGAGAGACTGGACGCCTTCAGTTAAGGGCTGGTGATTTATGGGACTTGATTTATGGAAGTTTTTTGGTTGGAAAGTTTCAAAGGTCATGTCTTGTAGTTTTTGTTGTCTTTGTTTTTGTTACTGGTGTTGCGGTGTTGCTGGTTGTTCTAAAAGAGGAAAAGGTAAAAACAGAAGACAGGCTTTTGTTGTAAATTATGTTCATTGTCCCGGACATGCGCATTCATTCTTCCATAAGTTGTGTAAACGATGAGTTAGTTCGTGATGCTAGATGGCGCACTGGGGATGGCACAGTGATGATGCTTCAAGAAATCACATCTTGTGCCCTCGGCAATCCCTGGTGCTCTTTATTTACAAATAATCAGGCTACAGTGCGTAGATGACAGAAATTGTCAAACTTACGTAACATTTAAAAAATATTAATCGAAACCGGAATTTACGATGAATTTCTGACACCAGCAGTATTTTGTAAATGAAGCACATTCGAGGAAATGATGTAAGGGACATAACTCATTAACGTATAGTTCTTGTAGACAGTGTAGATCAGTACTTGCCCTGGAATTAATTTCTTGTAGGGATTTTTTTAAAACTAAAATGTTGGTGAGATGAGTCTCATCACCATCCACGTCCTTATATACATAGTCATGAATGTAATTAAGTTTCGCTCAGATTCATTCAGTTATGTTTGATGTTTGGAAATGACTCCTGGATAAATAATTGATACAGTCGGACCTCGATAAGTCGGACTCAAAGGAAACGAAAAAAAAAAATCGACTTAGGAATTTTCGAGTTAGGGAAAATGGCGTAATAGGCACAGGTATTTGGCCGGGAACTAACAAATAATTCGATATAGAGAGGTTTTCGACTTAGGGAAGGTTGACTTATCGAGGTCCGACTGTAGTTTTGATATTTCCTCTAGTGATCAGTAACTTTGTTTTGCTGAAGCATTGCTTGCTGAAGTTCCATTGAATATTTTGAGTTAAATTTGATTGAAAAAGATTTGTATTTAATGTCGACTAAACCGTATCAACAGCATGACTTACATATTTATACACTTTTCAAAATATAGTCCACAGTTTAAAAAAAGATAAAATCGTCAACCAAGATATGGATCTGTTTAACATCATCTGAACATAGTAAAGATTGCATGCCAGCTGAAAAAGGGATGTAACTTCTTCTCATATACCTATTCAAGGGAAGTAACTGATTTTGAGCGTCAGACGCGCTGCGAGGACTCTGTCTGTTCAGAGAAACATTGTAGAGGAAGCAGTGCGCCATGATGGCTATTCGGGAAACATTAGCTGTGTGGAAAATGCACTTTCTTTACATTTTGTACTTCAGTGTTGTCGTTGTCGTCGCAGCCAATTCCGGTATGTTGCAAAATCTACCTTATTCTTTTGTAACAGACCTTTTAAGTAGTGTTAGTGTCATCAACAGCAACCGACCACATCGCCTTAGCTGTGCACGAAAAATGGCGGACTGCTCGAGTCTCTGGCTATTGATGTGTCATAGCAGAGGTAGTATGAAGTCGGAAATATCTATGTAAACATCTGTTGTTATGTTTTTAGGGAAGAGATACTTGGTTATTTGTCATGTCTTATTAGCAACAACCTAATTTTCAAAATAAAATTAACAATATGTGTTTTAATTTTTCTTTCCTCATAGAGTATTACCTCAGTAGTGTAACGCTTTGTTCTTGACCAGAAAGATTATATCCTGGTTTCATTTTGAAAAATCCCAGGTAACCAAATACTACAGGTTTTTTCCTCACCCTTTTGTCTGTGTGTGTTAAAGAAGTAGTATCGTCCCTTGGAGAAGTTTGAGCGACCGGATGATAATCGTAGACTTCGTCTGCTTTTCAGGATTGTCCTTTCGAGACTTTCGAGGTATTTATAGCATACAGGAAGTGGAATGCTGGGGTGGTTTTCTGCCGGCGGAAGTCAGTGTTTTTTCTCTGAGACTGTTTAAAGGTGACGACAACAAGGAACTGGCTTACGTCAACCCCTACACTGGCGAGTGCGTGACCTTTCACGAGTTCTCCTCGTGCCGTGTGGACAGCAGCAACACGCGCAACTCGCGAGTCCGAACTCTGGTCGCTGACCTCGAAGATGGTCACTCGACCGTGCTGGGATGCAATGTCACATATTTTAAATCGAGAGAGAACACACAGACAGTTACCTGGAAAGTTGAGGTAACAGTGAAACGTAAGCAAGCTGAATCCGGGCATTTATTGATATTTATGTAACGACATGTGCATGTTGTTATTTTTCTATTTTATTAATTTTTTTGCAGGTGTTCTGACTAATTGCTCTGTTTTTTTGGGGGGTTTTTGGCGGTTTTTTTGGGGTTTTTTTGTTTGTTTTTTTTTGTTGGTGGTGGTTTTATTTTGGGTTTTTTTTTTTACTACTACTGAGCAGTCATACCGTCAGCATGTAAATTCTTCTTCTACTTGTGAGGGCTTGCTGTTTATGTTAAGAAATTATTTTAAAATTGTGTGAAGATTATGATTTAATTTTACACATTCTAAATTTCGAATGTAAGCTTCTCACATAGTGGATAGAACTAATCACAAAAAAATTTTAATTCCGTGAAATTTGCGTCGCAAAAGCAGGACTTAACTCTTCAGCAGTTTTCAGAAGAAGGGAGAAAACTCTCCCCCAATTTCGATGAATTGAAGAGTTGCGCAGCATGACTAGCAGAGAAAGAGAAAATGTGTGTGTGATAGAGGTAGTCCGCCATGATGGCTGCACAGTCGCTTGGTACAGTGCGGATACAATACCTCCTGTCCTGTTTGCTCACCTTTCCCATTCTCACCTCGACTTCACGGACTGGTCAGTTCTAAGAATATTTCTTTTTCAGTATTTATGTAGATAAGTAAGGCTTGTATTGCTTTGATTCGCGCTCCAGATGCTGGTTTATTTTTGTGTGTATCCTGACTAGGCTGAGGTGCTAGTAATAATGAATTCTTGGTCTTGTGATGGCCTGAGTAGATCGACCTGTCGCCAGAGCTATTGGGAACATATAAACGCATAATATTTCTGATTTTGTAATGTTCCTTTTATTTCTGATGTGAGAAAATATAATTTTTCATCAATTTGAAGAAAAAAAATCGTTCACTTTGAAGAGACTTGTGAATCGCACGTAGTTCTAACGTCTTTGAATATGGCAACAGTGTCAACCGTTGGCTTTGGATAAGTGATTCTTTCTTTTCCAGGTTTGAGCTTTCACGATTATCGAAATATTTCTAGCATACAGGAAGTGGAATGCTGGGGTGGAGTTCTAGGAGACGAAGTCCGTGTCTTTTCGCTCGTATTGTTTAGGAGTTTGGACCATTCAGTGCTGGCCTATGTTAACCCTTTAGCTAACGAGTGCTTTACATACGGCGAGTTTGCGTCCTGCTCCATCGTGTCTGGAGACACGAGAAAATCCAGGTTGCGGACTTTGGTAGCTGATCTTGAAGAAGGAGAAGGAAGAGAATACGGATGCAATGTGACAAGTTTTAAATCTGTGGCGCATTTACCGACAGTTGTGACTTGGTCAGTGATGGTCAGAAGAAGTAAGTGTTTAATTTTTAAGAGAGGTACTTACCGCTCTTACTGACGCTCGGCTGTTTTATATTTTTACTAGTTGTTTTTAATAAGAATATATGGGTATCTCGTACATAGATTGACAAAATGTAAGCGAGTGAGTGAATCGATGTCTTTCCTTCGTGTGTTCTAGTACTTGTGTGTGTGTGTTCACCTTGTCGAATTGCTCATTTAATGGCTCGTTCTTTATCATGTTAGCTTGAAGTTATAATTTTTCGTGTTTGCATTTTAGTTTGGAGTCTTAACTTTTATTAGAGATGTGCTGCAAAGACTGCACATAGGTTTGTTTCGTTGTTGTTGTTGTTGTTGTTGTTGTTGTTGTTGTTGTTGTTGTTGTTTACACGGTAAAAGAAAGCCTAAAATTGGGTTGCAATGCCATTGGCGTCACTTCCATGGGACACATCACATGGTCTGTTGTCAGCAACAGAAGTAAATTACAACATTCATAACTTTTCACTTTGTTTTGCTTATGTGCAGCTTTCGCCTTTGCATAATATGTGTTTTTTCTGTTTGCCTAAAAATAATTTTACATGCCTGAATACTGATTTGCTTTCGTGGTGAATGAAATGAAGAGTCGCGAATGGTTATTTGCGTCTCCAAACTAATTCAAGGGAGATAAGTCTTCCTTTCAAATATCTTGGAGGGAAGTAACTGTGGTTCTTCACCCTAGAGTTGTGCTGCGGTGATAATCAGAGTAGGTGAAGCCGAGGCAGTTCGCCATGATGGCTGCACGGTTTTCAGAGCTGAGCTGCACAGAGCATCTTCTTTGTCTCATTTTCTTAATTTCTGGAATCAGCAGCTACAAAGACGGTCAGTAGAGTTTCTTATGGTGTTTGCTAGTGTCTGTCCCACTCTCCCCATTTTTATCTAGAGGATTGTCAGTGATGAAGAGTGATTGCTAAACGGTATTCGGGGTTTGACAACACACGCTTGCGTGAGTTTAATTCTGAAACAGAACAATGATGGTTGAGGTGCATGTATTTTTATTCTCTTGAAACATTATAGGGGAATATCAAAAATTCTTGTTGGTGTACGGCATGATGCCTTCAATGTTAAAGAAATGTTTTGAAAGGCGCCTCGTTCATTAATACTGACAATCGATTTTGTATTCGAATGGCAACTGTAAGATTGGACGATGATTATGCTTGATATTTAACGAATAGCCTTGACCTGAGAAAGCTCATGCCAGTCCCAGTTACAAAAGTTTATGATCACTTTCTCCTTTTTAAATGAGGACAGTACGGATGATGAATGTGATGCTGTTTCAGGTATGAAATCTCAGTTTTTCCGTAATATTACCAGCTTACAGGAAGTGGAGTGTTCGGGTGGAGAGTTGCAGTCCGAAGTCAAACTACTTTTCCTGAAAATGATAAAACTCTCAGACAGTTCAGTTCTAGCTTTCGTCAACCCCCAGTCCCACGAATGTCTGACTTACGAGGAGTTCTCGTCTTGTGTGATCGACGCCGTGGACAGTAAAAAGACACGCTTGAAAATCTTGGTGTCGGACCTGGAAGAAGGGGAATCCAGACTGTACGGTTGCATAGCAACAACAGTGAAATCTCACGATTTCACGCAACAGATTACATGGAATCTGACTGTTCGAGGACGTGAGTCTGTTATGATTGTTGTCATTTTCATTTTTGATTTTCACCAGAATCACAATTCATTCGACAAAGAAACTTTTTTTTTTTTCATCTTTGACATTGCAGTCAAACAAAGATACGAGTCTCTTTCATTAAGTCCTAACCCACTGCAGTTGTTTCTTATTCTCGCTTCGAGTCCGACTTTGTTAAGGAAGCGTCAGCAAATTCCAGGGAGGTAATCCCTTCGTGCTGCGCGAACAAGGGGAAGCAAACAGTCACTGTAATAATCAGTAGAGGGAGACTGTGGAAGGCGGTGCGCCATGATGGCTGTGCGTCGTCAGAGTGGAGCGGTGTGGATACAATATTCGTGGTTTCTCCTATTGCTTGCGGCCGTCGAGATCACCGGAAATGGTCAGATAATCTCTCTTTTTTAAATATGTGTGTTAGTAACGGTCGTGTCACGTGAATTATTCTTTAAAATAGGTTAGTCCGCAACTTTTTCGTAGCTGGTGGATAGGCTGCCTAGGGCCTACACTGGATCTCTATTGATATTTGAAGGCCTGTACCAGCACCTTGCTGTGCGAAACTATCTTTTTTTGCCAGTTAGCTTTTCAGTTGAGTGTCACTAGTATTCACATCTGTATGTCTTCAAATTTAGTAGAGTATATTTTAGAAGAATGCTAGTGTCTGTAGCAACATGTTCTTAACAATTTATTTTTAAATTTAAACATTATAAATTTTTCCTAACGTGTGTCATTGAAGTCATTTCTAAAATATTTCCACAATAAAATCTCAAACCTGTTTTCTCTACTGCTCGACTTAAAATGGCGATTTCCCGTTGATAAAGTAAAGGGACAGAATTAGTTGTCTTTCCCTTGCAGGAATGATCTCCCGTGATTTCAGAGGCATCCATAGCTTACAGGAAGTGGAGTGCTCAGGAAGAACAATGGAGGCGGGTGTGAGACTATTGTCTCTAAAGTTGTTTAGAGTCGCCGATGGCGCAGTTCTTGCTTTTGTCAATCCTCTCGTCAATGAGTGCATTACTTTCGAAGAGTTTTCGTCTTGCTATACTAACCTAGGCGACTCCAGGAAGACTTTTCTTCGGGTGTTAGTTTCTGATCTCGCAGAAGGCGAGACTAGGATGTATGGATGTGTTGCGACAACTGTGAGATCTTTTGACACAACCCAGCAGCACACCTGGAATATTTCCATATATCTTGAAAGTGAGTTTTACCCGCTCTTATTCTGTTTTGGGAGAGGGGCTGATTTAGTTAAAGCATGCTCAGCTTACTTGAAGGAGAAAATATGGTTAAGCTGTCTCTATGTATTTTTATAATTTTCTAGTATTATTTCTATGTCCGTCAATTTTACAAGACTGCTTGTGAGATCATTATGTCATAAAGTGTTATATCTTTTTATTTTTAATATCAAAGATTCGTATCCTGCATTTTCTTATTCATTTTTGCATTCACTTTCAGTGTTTGCATTCTCTTTTCTACTATTTACACAAAATGGACCACTTACTGTTTCGTATAGTTTAAAGAATTTCTTTATGAGCGGAAAGTTCTGATACAGACCCGTATAGCAATTGAAGTTTAGAATTTACGACATACAGGAAGATTAGTGTCATTCACACGAATTGTTTCCTACCGTTAACACCGTTCTTTTGAAAATGCTCTGATCACCCTACCGAGTCGACAGAAATTCGAACTGGTTAATAGCTTATTAAGGTCTTAACTCGGCGACAAGATGTGGCTGTCCATACTTTTCTAAGCATTCAGGGGAGAGAACACTCTCTGTATCCATAAAAAGCGCAGAGTTACGCAGCTTGACTAAGCAGAGGAAGAGGCTGGGTAGAGAGAGTTCGCCATTATGGCTGCCCGGCAGAAAGAAGCGATATGGATACAGCACTTCGTCCTCACCCTTCTGAATCTTCTTCTTACAAACATCGTCGAGTGCAGAGATGGTTAGTTGGCTATCTGTTGTTGTATCGTTTTGTTGGGCATTTTAATACAGTTTGTTCTAGATGTTTCTGAGAACAGAGACAATGTCGACCTAGATTGTCCTGTTCACTTGTAACGGAGGTGCATGCAGACTGCACGTAGTGGGGAAGACGGCTATTGATGTTTCTCATTGGAAGCTCGTAATGTTCTGACAAACATGGATATCCTTTATGCTATTTCATTGGACATGTACATAATTAAAAATACTTAAATCTTTTTCTTTAATATTTTTGTAATTTTACCATTTACTCTGAGCCAAAATTTAAGAATTTTGAAGCAACGTGGGAATATTTTACTGAAGGCGCTAAGAGGAACTCTGTTATCAGTGCTACCCATAAAAATGTTCGACAAAAGTATTTTGCCGTGGATATGAGTAACAACTGTTCGTCTGATTCTCAACTATTAATTCCAGGAATGACTGTACGAGATTTTCGCGGTTTTCACAACATTCAGGAAGTTGAATGTTGGGGCGGCCATTTAGAAGCCGAGATGAACATTTTATCCCTGAAACTTTACGAGCTGACTAACCACACCCTGCTAGGGTACCTCAACCACCAGACCAGAGAATGCTTCACGTTCATGGAGTTCTCTTCATGCCTCATGGACCCTGCAGACACACGAAGGTCCCGTCTGAGAGTGTTAGTGTCAGATTTGGATGAAGGCGACACCAGGCACTTTGGGTGCGATGTGACAAGCTGGAAGGCGTTTGGTAGTACCAACACGGTGTCTTTGTCCGTTTCTGTGACACTGAATGGTGAGTTGTTGGTGACAGCAATCAGTGAACACATCCATGTAGTTTTTATAATGATCTTAATCCCCTGTTCACCCATAGTGTTGCCGGTCCTTTTCCCTCGCCAAACGATGTAGTAGATAGACTTCTCATGGGGTATGTCGCCGAACCCATTGCTAATTCACCCTTCTTTGTCGCCAAACAGTTGTCGGGTGGATGGTAGTAAGGTACCGATTGTAGACTGTAGACAAAACATTCATGCCGACCTGTGTGCTTGTTGCTCTAGTCGTAAATTGCCAGATTATAAAAAGAAGTCTTGATCATCTTCCTTCACGTTACATCGATGTTAGTAAGTTATTTACAAAACACCGAAAGTTTTTAGTGTTTGCTATAAGTTCATTTTTAACTCTTGGCGCTTGGTTATATGGCACTTGCATTGTTTTCCGTGAATTATTTACACTTTTCGTACCTCAGGCATTTTCAGTTCGTATTTCTTTTCTGGAGGACCTGGCAGTGTGCGAGTTCTTGTTTTTGACACCACGTGTTGTAATCTTGTTTCTATGTGTTTCACTGTACATCTAAAGAGCTGTTATGTGTGAACGCAACAATCCAGCTCGCTTTTCACACACTTTTAACATTAGAGGTTAATTGTGAAATAATTAAGACAAAGTATTTTAATATACTATCGGAACAAACTCGTAGTCCGTAAGTGGTTCAAGGGACGTAACTCGCGTCATCCTCAAGCGCCAAGAGTTGTGCAGACGGGATAATGAGAGAGAAGGAGAGTTGTGTCGACAGAGCAGTTCGCCATGATGGCCTCCCGGCCGACAAGAAGGATGTGGAGATATTACCTTGCTTCATTCCTTGTGTGGCTGGTGACAAACTTGGTGAACTGCGATCACGGTTAGTTCTTGTTTTTCTTGATGTCCTTCTGCCAGTCTGTTGGTCACCATGTTGGTGGCGGTGGCGTAGTGAGAGATTTTTTCTCTCTATGTTGGTAACTGCTGTAGTCGGGCAGCATAGCCAGGCCTAGGCTCGTAGCACGAAGGCTATTGATGTTTTGTATCACTAGGTGCACTGGGCTGAAAGATTTGTTTTCATATTTTGGACTGAAAGCAAGTTCAGTAAATTATTTTTTTTAATTTTAAATTTTATTATGGGAAGTTCTTTTTTCTATGTTAATTCAAAATAAATGCAGGATAAAGTATCTTTTAATGAAGCATTGCTTACAGGTGTGTACCACATAGTTTGGAAATAGTGTTTTAATTTGGAATTCGTTTCTACAAAGATTTTAAAGTATTCGATTTTATCTACAATAAATATTTTAGTTCGTCTGAGGACATACACAGGAGACGAATTTTCTTCATTCCAGGCATGTCAGTACGCGATTTTCGCGGCTTTGAAAGTATACAGGAAGTGGAATGCTGGGGTGGACACTTTGAAGCAGAAGTCAACATTCTGTATCTCAAACTTTTTGAGGTGTCGAATCAGACTGTCTTAGCATATCTAAATCATCCGTCTAGGAACTGCCTTACTTTCGCGGAATTTTCGTCCTGCTTTGTTGATCCATTGAACAGTCGTGGGTCGCGACTGAGAATTCTTGTGTCGGACCTGGATGTAGGGGAGACAAGGCAGTATGGCTGTACTGTCTCCACGTGGAAGTCTCTGAAAGATACGGAAAAATTCACGTGGACAGTCTCTGTCACCGGGAAACGTAAGTAGGAAACAGTATTAGACTATAAACTTCAAGTCAGAAGAGGGATAATCTTTTCTTTACTAGTACAACAAAACTACTTAATAAACTTACCTGAACTTTATGCTGCTAATATATAATAAGTGGATTTTCTCTTACAAACGATTGTATACAAACATTTTTATTTTTTATTTGTTTATCTAAGTGTTGGTATTTTTTTTAAGTACGTACTTCAACGTTTGCTGTTTGTTTTTTTGTTTTTTTTTATTTGGATATTTCCTGGCCTAAACTGATTGAAATTTCACTTACATTCAGACACCACATCTGGGAAGTTTCTAATACATTGCTATTTTACAGAGATAATAGTATTCGGCGAATTTCTGCAGAACTTTGATGTCCTTTTCGTTACTTTAGCCTGTAAGATGTTACTTTACGCATTGTATAAAATAAATGTTTATACCCAGGTCACATATAGCTTCTCTACTGTACCAGTTCGAAGTTGATTAAAACAATAAAAATTGACAGAAAAAGCTTGGATCTCTACCGATCTGAACGAAAGAGGTAGTTTTCTAGTGGTTCAAGGGACCTAACTCGCGTGGACTTAAAGCGCCAAGAGTTGCGCAGTCGGAATAATGAGAGAGAAGGAGAGTTGTGTCGACAGAGCAGTTCGCCATGATGGCCTCCCGGCCGACAAGAATGGTGTTGGAAGCTTACCTTGCTTGGTGCCTTGTGTTGTTGGTGACAACCTCAGTGAACTCTGATCACGGTTAGTTCTTGCTTTTCTTGATAGTCGTCTGCCGGTTGTTTTTCAGTGGCAGGCCGTAGTTCGCAATATTTTTACTGTTTGGTAGCTACTGTAGACAGGCAGCATAGCAAGGCTCAGACCCATAGCACGAAGGCTATCGATGTTTTACTTTGCAAGATCCACTCAGCCCATGATGCATTAGCTGTATTTTAGTATGAGAGTACTCCTTCAAAGATTTTTAAGCCTTTAAAGACAATCACTTTATCTGTGCTGTGCATAAAGTGTAAACTGTCTCCAATTTTTTGCAACAAATACACAGCATTTTCAACGATAAATCCTCTTAATTTTCTAGCATCCGACATGACGAAGTTTTCTTGATTCCAGGAATGTCTGTGCGCGATTTTCGCGGCTTTGAAAGCATACAGGAAGTTGAATGCTCTGGTGGACATTTAGAAGCGGAAGTCAACATTTTGTCTCTAAAACTTTTTGAGGTGTCAAATCAGACTGTGCTAGGGTACTTGAATCATCCGTCTAAGAATTGCCTGACATTTGTCGAGTTTTCATCGTGCTTCATTGATCCTCTGAGCAATCGCGGATCTCGGCTTCGAATTCTTGTGTCGGATCTAGAAGTAGGTGAGACAAGGAACTATGGATGTATAGTGTCCACCTGGAGGTCCTTGAAGGAAACAGAAACATTTACGTGGTCAGTGTCTGTCACCGGCAAACGTAAGTGGGAAAGTTTCTTTTAAGTCTTAGGAAGAGACAATATTTTACACAATAGCCATCACATAATGTACGGATATTGTTTTACACACTACTGTTACATAAATAGCGAAATCGTTTTTAAGACTTTCCGTTTTATAAGTAAGGGAAAAAAATAATGGTATCCATGACATAAGTAGGAACAACATTTTTAAGCCTGTGCGTCTCGTAAGTAAACAATACTTCTTACTGCTGTCTAAAATGTTTTCGCCACAACATTAGTTTTTATTTACGTTTTTGTTGCTTGAGCAAATATGTTGCAAATATGTGATTTATTTTAAACAAATATTTTCTTACATTTCTGACACATGAGATAGGAATGTATAATTCAGACATGTCCAGTTGGCGGCACTGTTGTATCAAACACAGACGCAGGGGAATTCTTTGAGTTTTTTATATCTTTGTTACTGTAATTATTTATTGCCATGACATTTTTCTACTGTTTCTCTTTATCTCTGTACAAAAAGAGGCATTCCTGCACGCTTACACACTTATCCACATATTCTCACATGTTTAATGTAAAGAGATTAAATCATAATTAGAAATGTATACGCAACCAATGCGAGCTCGAAATGTAGTTGTAGAGCAGTTCAAGGGATATAACTCGCGTCAACCTCGAGTACCAAGAGTTGTGGCGTGCGAATAATGAGAGAGAAGGAGAGTTGTGTCGACAGAGCAGTTCGCCATGATGGCCTCCCGGCCGACAAGAACGATGTTGGAAGCTTACCTTGCTTGGTGCCTTGTGTTGTTGGTGACAACCTCAGTGAACTCTGATCACGGTTAGTTCTTGTTGTTCTTGATGGTCGTCTGCTAGTTGTTTCTCTGTGGCAGGCTTGGTTCGCAATATCTTTGAGGTGTTTGGTAGCTACTGTAGAAAAGCAGCATAGCCCGGCTCAGGCCCATAGCATGAAGGCTATCGATGTTTTACTTCGCAAGATCCACTGAGCTATGTTTTTTAGTATTATAGTACACCTTTAAAGAGTTTTAAGCCTCTAAAGACTATCATTGCTTTAGTTAAAGGTTTCTACCTTTTTATTTTTGGCCAACGGGTTTATTATTATCATCATTATTATTATTTCCAAAAAGCTTTTTAAGTACATATTATTTCCAACATTAAGTCGTGTAAATTGGTCTGAACGATTCCAACACCAGAGATGATGAACTGTTCTTCATTCCAGGAATGTCTGTGCGCGATTTTCGCGGCTTTGAAAGCATACAGGAAGTTGAATGCTCGGGTGGAAATTTAGAAGCGGAAGTCAACATTTTCTCTCTGAAACTTTTTGAGGTGTCAAATCAGACTGTTCTAGCTTACTTGAACCATCAGTCCAAGAGCTGCCTGACATTTGCCGAGTTTTCATCGTGCTTCATTGATCCTCTGAGCAATCGCGGATCTCGGCTTCGAATTCTTGTGTCGGATCTAGAAGTAGGTGAGACAAGGAAGTATGGATGTATAGTGTCCACCTGGAGGTCCTTGAAGGAAACGGAAACAGTTACTTGGTCAGTGTCTGTCACCGGCAAACGTAAGTGGGAAAGTTTGTCTTACCGTATAAGTGGGAACAATATTTTACACAATAGCGGTCACATGATGCTGGGACAATGCTCTTAAGCTCACCATTACATAAATATGGAAAAGGTATTTAGCATAGCCGTCACATAAGTATGGAAAATGTTTTAAAGTCTGTCCGTGACATGCGAAGAGGAAACATTTTTAAGCCTATTGCGTATTCGTTACATAAGTAAGGAGTAATTGTTTTTCCCGCCTTTGTCTTTTGTTTCCATGTTTGTTTATTAAACAATAAAAACAAAGACATACAAAATATTTACAGGTATTTACAAGTATTCACAGAAAAAGTTTCTTTCACAACATCCTGCCTTTCTCGCCTCATTCTCTGTTTCCGGAACGAAACCACGTAGAGAGCTATTTACTAGTAAGGCTTTACTAAATGAATGCTTTTTCTTCTTTTGATATGTGCCGATTCTATTTACCTATTCTTCTTATAATTAAAAAGTTATTACATACAAAATTGGCAATGATTTTTTTTCGACTTAACATCACATTTTGTTGCTTGGACATTTCCAGTTTGGCAGCACTGTTGTATCAAACACAGAGACAGTGGAATGTCTGCTGTCTTTGGCATACTTTTGTTACTGCGATGTTTGTTACAATAGCTTATTACCTGTTATTTCTTAGTTCTTCAGTACCAAGAAAGGTGTTCATGCACGCTTACACACCTATCCAAATACTCTCACATGTTTAATGCTAATATTTAATCAAAATAAGTAGAAATGAATACGCAACCAATGCAAGCCCCAAATGTAGTTGTAGAGCAGTTCAAGGGATATAACTCGCGTCAACCTCGAGTACCAAGAGTTGTGCCGTGCGAATAATGAGAGAGAAGGAGAGTTGTGTCGACAGAGCAGTTCGCCATGATGGCCTCCCGGCCGACAAGAACGGTGTTGGAACCTTACCTTGCTTGGTGTCTTGTGTTGTTGGTGACAACCTCAGTGAACTCTGATCACGGTTAGTTCTTGTTGTTCTTGATGGTCGTCTGCTAGTCATTTCTTGAGAAATGTAGCCGTGGTAAGATTTTTCTACTGCCTCAGTACCTACTGGGCACCACCGACATAGCCAGGCTCAGACTGACTGCACGAAGGCTATCGATGTTTTTCTCTACTGGTGCCATTCTTTGTATTTCTCATATCTAGTTTGATGTTTTTCAAGTATTTAATGCTTTGTAAGACAGTAAATTCTATAGTCATTGGTTTGAAAGCGTGACATCTCGTTTTTGAAGCATAACACGATCAGACTGTTGGACTCTTCTCTTATTTATCATTTGCCTGAAGTACCGCCTCATTTTAAACGCACACTTTTCAGAACTTTGATAGCGAAGTGGTTTTTATTGTCTGTTATTTGCCTGGGAGATGCATGTCGATACCAACACAAGAAATAGCACCGTGTTCTTTATTCCAGGAATGTCCGTGAGAGATTTTCGTGGCTTTGAAAGCATACAGGAAGTGGAATGCTCGGGTGGACATTTAGAACCGGAAGTCAACATCTTGTTTTTAAAACTTTTCGAGGTGTCAAATCAGACAGTGTTTGCCTATTTAAATGTTCAGTCTAGAACCTGCCTCACCTTTGCCGAATTTTCGTCCTGCTTTGTTGACCATGTTAACACTCGTGGGTCGCGACTGAGAATTCTTGTGTCGGACCTGGAAGTAGGGGAGACCAGGCGGTACGGATGCACGCTGTCCACGTGGAGGCCCCTGAAGGACACAGAAACATTCACATGGTCAGTCTCTGTCACTGGAAAAGGTAAGTAGAAAACATTTGTTGACCAAAATCGTCATGTTGAGACCGGAAGCTTGTTTTACTCTTTATCGTCATAGCAATCATCAGTCGGCCAGTTGTTGATCAATCAATTATCCAATAATTAGTTCCATATTCGTAATCAGAAATAGTGAACTCTATGTTATTTCTGTCATTTTCTGGAATGACAGACCGAAGAGCCCATGTGACTATTAACAGTAACTTGTAGTTTACTTGAACCCTGTTATTCGACTACATTTTGTGTGACTTATGTTTCCTTCAGATGATAGACTTACATAAATATTTGGTTGTAAGAATGAGTGAGCTGTTGTTCAGTAACATAGAGTTCTTAAGTTTACTGCCCTGGTCATATTGTTTTACTCCGTAGGTCACAACATCGCACCTGAGGTATATTTTTCAATACAAAAGTTTTTGTCGACTCGTATCAACCGACTTCTGTGGATTCCTTGTCCAGTCATGTTCTTGGCTTGTATAAAACCTCTCTCTGAAATCCATAGATAGTTGACGACTAGAGCGAGAAATGTGTCTCGGAGGAAGGGCGCATAATTGTATATATTTCTGTGTCCTTTTTAGTACAGCATTGTATTTACCGATTTGTTTGGCGGCGCATGTCTTAACGTGTCTTTACAGAATTAATTGTGAATCGTCTTGCTTTTATTTACGCCCCTCACTAGGGCTGAAATCAGAGCCTCGTGAAAGACAGTCCGAAAGCATGTCGAATCAAGCTCCTTGCTTGACATGATCGCGTATCGCAAGGGAAGTAACCGTCAGTTGGAACCTGACAGCTCAAGAGTTACGCAGCAAGAGTGATCGGGGAGGTAGCGCATAGTGAAGCCGCGCCATGATGGCTGCCAGGCTGGGGACGATGATGTGGAATCCTTTTCTTGTTATTTTTCTTTTCATCGCTGCGCTCGTTGTCCGAGGCACAAGAAACGGTCAGTTGATGTTTGTTTATATTGATACTATTAATAGAGTCCTTGCCAGCTGAACATACTGTGTGTTATCCTGTGCTACACTTCTGTTACTACCAATGTTGCCTCTCTACCTCTGCACTGAATGGAGGGACGTGCGAGTGACGGACCTATTGATGTTTCTGTAGTCTGTACAGGAGGTTGTCTCATAGTATCATAGTACTTTTTGCTAATATGTACACTTCAGCGCATATAACCGTTTTCATAAATATATGAGATGTCAATAATAATGTAGAAATTAGCATTTTTGGACTCGCATTTTGTACCGTACTAGGCCAGATATAAATACCTCCGTTCTTCGATCAAGAGAACGAAAATATTAACGGTGATAATATATCATGCAAAAGCAGCATCATTTTTTATGTTTTTATCAACATTTCAGGAATGACCGTGCATACCTTTCGCGGTATACCTGACCTGCAGGAAGTGGAATGTTCGGGAGGACACTTAGACTCGGAAGTAAATATTTTGTTCTTGAAACTAATGGAAGAATCGAACAGTTCAATACTGGCTTATGCTAACCCCATGAAGAAAGAGTGCCTTACATTCGGTGAATTCTCGTCGTGCTTTCTCGACACCACCGACACGAGGAAATCTCGTCTGAGAATTCTCGTTTCCGATCTCGCGGTGGGACAGACGAGGATGTACGGATGTGTCGTGTCCAGTTGGAAATCTTTAGGAGTGACAGAAACACTTAAATGGTCGGTTGCAGTTACCGGGCAGCGTAAGTCACAACAACCCTATTGCTACATTACTTACCTTTTGCTATGAAAATTTTTAATGAGTTACTTGAAATGGACCAAGGAATTTTTTTTTTTTTTTAGATAGACGTCTGACTTGGTGTTTGTGCTGGTGCCTTTTAAGTCTTTCACTAACACTTTCTCTCTCCTTAGATTGTGTCCTAAAGGTAGCTTTTAAAAAAAAAATTATAACAATATGTAGTGGCTCAATACTCAAAATCCAGCAGGTTGTCGACGCAACTGCTCTTGGCTTTAGTTTAAATGGGAGGTAAACCTTGACTGCTCACATATTCAAGGAACGTAACTCTGATAGCACCGGGTCCGTGCAGCGGGGCTGAGTGTAGAGTAGAACAAGCAGCTCGCAAAGATGGCTGCACGGCTGAGAGTGGTGGTGTGGAAACGCCATGTTGTGTCCTGCCTTCTCTGTGTCTTTGCCTTCACATCGGGAAACAAAAATGGTGAGCGAACTTGTTTGTTGTTTACGGCAGTAAGTGTAACATCTAAGACAGAAAATTAGGTTGGAGGTAGTGGTTTAGCTACTTTTTAACTGAATGAAGATATTTCTGAACAGTAAGGCAGGTCCGGCCATTGCTTGCCGTGTAGCTCTATTGATGTGAGGCATTTGTGCAGTCAGGGACGGTTACTCGCCCTTGATGTTTGAAAAGTCTCGTGTTTAGTCATACAGGGACAGTAACTGAAAATACTAGTGATTAAAATAAATATAAAACATAAAAGAGGTATCGCTGTTTTAAGTTTTTCTTTTCGTGTGCAGCGGACTTTTAAATTTTCAAAGTAACAATTTTATATTGACGTCACCATACTATATAAATAAATAAAAATATTCTACATCAGCCTGAAAGTAAGTTATATTATTGCTGTTTATTTTCTTGAAATCAGCGTGGCCACACCTTTCTTTTCAGGAATGACAATGCGAGATTATAGAGGTTTAGACAGCATACAGGAAGTAGAATGCTCGGGTGGAAATGTGGAAGCGGAAGTGAAACTGCTGTCGTTGAAACTGTTTCGAGTCTCTGATAACATGGTGCTAGCTCATGCCAGTCTTATAAATAACCAGTGTCTAACATACGGGGAGTTCGCATCTTGCACCATCGACACCTCGGACGTGCGCAAGTCCGTGCTGCGGGTACTTGTCACTGACTTGGAAGAAGGGGAGTCGAGAACATACGGGTGCAACGCTGCAAGTCTGAAGGGTATAGATGACATGCAGAAATTCTCGTGGACCTTGTCTGTGACAAGACGAAGTGAGTCCTCAGCTAGCTTTCAAGCTCGGTTGGAATCCCTCGATCATATATATATATGGTCTTTATCCAGTGTGGTTAAAGTAGTTTTACACAAGGAGAAAGATGACAAATTAGATGAATAGCATACTCCATGCAGTAAGCACAACACAATTTCCAGATTTTAAACACACACAAAAAATCGTTTTCTCGAGTTGGGGATATTCTTTAGTTTTAAATTTTGTAATACCCAAATACATTTGTAATTAATTATTCTTATTATGTAACGCCACAAATTATTATCTTACCCGTTATTAAGAATGTTGCCATTTGGTACTGGATGACAATGACGATGTCAGAAATCCAGCTGGATGGTATAGTTATTTTGAGTGTCATTTCAAACTAATATAGAGCTATAGTTTGAAAACGGACACAACTCTTGCGGGCTTAGCTATTCAAGGGACACAATCTGAGTAGTCGACGCTTAGTTATGTGGCAAGAGTTATAAGGAACACAGCGAGGGAACGCGGCTAGGACGCCATGATGGCTGCACCGCTTGTATCAAGGGTGTGGAAGAGCCATTTCCTCTCCAGTTTGCTGGCTCTCACCTCGTGCATAGCTGGCTCTCCAAATGGTCAGTACTATAGTTTACATTTCTCGAAACTCGAATACATAAACAGTCGGCTTTGTTTTAGTTTTAAGACTAAAAAATAATAATTTAGTTTTCATGTGTGGGAGCCGAGCTTTCCTTCAGCAGCTACAACCGTACGTTGAGCAGCTATTGATGTTTTCTCGTACTCAGGGATACTTCCGTAACGGTTACCCTGTACTAAAATTTTGTAAGATCTGTTATTCGTTTGAAATGTATCGTTTTATCTTTTTTAAAATCTGGTAGACATGTTTAATGTATCTTAAAAGAATTTTTGTAATGAGTCGATGCTACTTTATTCACTTCTGTGAGCACTGTTACTGTCGAAGAAGTGATAGAAGCAGAAACCATTGCCCGTTGGTTTCAGGAATGACGGCACGAACCTTCAAGAAAATATCCAGTATACAGGAAGTGGGATGCTGGGGAGAACCTCTAGACCCTAGTGCTGATTTGCTGTCTTTGAGGCTGTTTAGGGTTTTGGACAATACAGTTCTTGCGTATCTTAACCTTCTGAAGAACGAGTGTAAGACTTTCGAGGAGTTCGCTTCATGTTTCATTGACTCTGCCAACACTAGAAGCTCTCGGTTGAGTATTCTAGTTCCTGACCTCGAGGAAAATGAAAGCAGGCAGTATGGATGCACAGCAACCAGTGTTGGATCTCTAGGACACACCCATACTGTTGACTGGTTTCTGACAGTGACCAGACCTATAGGTATTTTTCTAGTTACTAAGTATCTGTTCTATAATTTCATAACTGGCTGAACTACTGTTTTTAGAATTTTCTTTAAAAGCGCCTTTTTCTCGTAAATTTAACCATTTCCTTCGTTGGAAACCGTGATCACATGTTCCTATTTTTCATTTAAGCATGCATACATTTAGCGTTTATTAATTGCCGATATTACTCACCGAATTTTACATATCAAATTTTATCACTCAGCAAAATTTCTGGACTTATTTTACATGATCACAAGCAGTTAAACTTTATGAGTGTCGTCATCATCACACAGCACAGAAGTTCAGGGGAAGTAACTAAAGTATTCCTAGAGAAGCAAGAGTTGTCACCAGGAATAATTATTGAGAGGTTGGAAGACAAGACAGGTGGATTTGAGGAGACTCCATCTAGCCACGATGGCAGTTCGGTCGACATTGGTGACATAGACACCGGGCGTGTGCTCACTTGTTCTCGTTTTTGATGTGAACTTCGCTGGTTTGTTTGTATTTTTCGGAGTTAAATAGCAGCAGACCGAGAGTGGAAAAATAATTCAAGGGAGATAACTAGCGTTTTTAGCACAAGCCTGGTGGTGCAGGGCAAGTAACCAGGGAGAGAGAAGTACAGGCAGTCCGCCATGATGGCTGCTAGGCTGGCGAGAATGGAGTGGCAGCAGCTTTTCATATTCTTCCTTCTACTTCTGATTGCTAAAGCCGCAAGTCCGGAAAATGGTCAGTTTTTCTGTTTATTAATTTGTACTAGAATATCTTTCTTGTGAATTTCCTTGAGGGGTCTTTATTCGTGATGGCTGTAGAACGCTTCGTTGTGGGTTGTATTTGCTTCGTCGCAGATGGTTCAATGATACTAACGTGTCTCGGTCTTAAGAAAAACAACTTAGTGTGGTTATATATAGCTTAATAGAGAAAAATTGTATATAAAGATGCTAAAATGAGTTCTCGAATTATTTCTAATTCGCGTAATATACAGAGAAAGCTTTCGTTAATCTTTTCTTTATTTTTGTCGTGGCAAAATGCTCTTCCAGAAGTATCGAATATGTATATTGCAGGGTTGAGTGTTCGAAACTTCAGGAACATAGCCGAGTTACTGGAAGTAGAGTGTTCGGGTACAACCCTGCAGGCCGAAGTGAAACTTTTGTCTCTAAGACTGTTTTATGTTGAGAACAGTACAGTACTTGCTCACGTTAACCCCTTGACCAACGAGTGCAAAACCTTCGAGGAGTTTTCGTCTTGTGTTATCGACACAGCTGACACTCGAAACTCTAAGGTGAGAGTGTTGGTTTCCGAGATTGAGGAAGATGAAAGCAGACAATACGGATGTACAGCGACAAGCTTTGGGGACTTAGGGCACGCATACACTTTTGATTGGTTTATCAGAGTCACGAGACCTAGTAAGTATCTGAAGTCTGACGTCTGGCTGGCTTGCTATGGAAACTGTTTTTTAATTTGAATTTTTAGAAAATGCGAAATAGTGACTGCTCTCTGTTGTTGTTTTGTATTTTATGCACGACTTATTTTTTCCGAGAATAAGGAGATGAGAAAGTTTGGTCGACTTAGTTTGATTTAAACGTGAATTTTTACTCTACTTGCGACTACAGAAGAGTAGAATGTTTGGGTCGCGGCTTGAAAGTTCAAGGGAGAGAACATACTGCACGACAAGGTTTCTGCAGGATGAGTAGTCAAGGGGAGAAAGACTGTGTCAGAAACAGGGCGCCATGATGGCCGACAGGCCGACCAGGAAAGTGTGGATATTTTGTCTTCTTCCGTGCCTTCTTGCTGTGACCGTCGGTGAGCCAAGCGTTCAGAATGGTCAGTTTATATGTTTATTATTTTCAACATCCGGTGATGATATCTCCACAAAGCTCAGTCTGAAGGATTTTCATTTTTAGGAGTAAACTGTAGCAAGCTAGTGTAGATACTTTGTTGCTCAGTGCAATAGCGGTATTGATGTTCAGTCCTGGGAGTCGAATGGCTGCCTTTGCTGTGGTCATAGAACTTTGAGTTTACACTTAATATTAGAGGTTTACTTTTAAATTTTCTTCGTTTTTAAAACATAAATATTTTCTTCTTCATCGAATCTTATATTTCATCAAGAAAAAAGTAAATAACTGAATAGAGGGCACGATTATCTCAGACGGGTTCAAAGTGTAAATACATGAAATGGCAAAACAGATTATCCAGAAAGTAGTTTGGATGAAATTGCTGGGTTTTGTTTTTTATTTCTCTGTAAAGGTTTTGCCTTAATACGAGGGCTAGCATTGTCACCTGTATATTTCAGGAATGGTCGTTCGCACCTTCAAGGGGATATCTAGTTTACAGGAAGTGGAATGCTCTGGCCGCTATTTACAGCCGGAAGTTAAAGTGTTTTCGCTCAAACTGTTCAGAGTTTCTGACCAATCAGTAGTAGCGCACGTGAACCCTATAACCAACAAGTGCACAAGTTTTGGAGAGTTTTCGTCGTGTTTTGTTGATGCTGCCGACACGCACAGGTCGTTGGTGAGGACGCTGGTGGCTGACCTGGAGTACAACGAGAGCAGGGAGTACGGATGTACTGTCAAAGCTTTCGGAGCACTGGGTGACACGCAGACCTTCGACTGGGTCGTGACCGCAAGGACGACTAGTATGTACCAGATTTTCTCGCAAGAATTGTTTTTGAATCGTGTTTCTCTTCACAACAGTTTCCAATGCATTGCCAGTTGTCATGAAACAAGTTCGAGAAAAACAAGTAGAATTAGAAAGGGCCAGTAACCTCATGTTTTCATGATTTTCATGTTTCTTTCCATCATTTTCACTATCTCTTTATTTACCTCCTTCTCCGTTAGGATAAAAGGGATTACTATTATATATAAAGGGACTTACTCTATTTTTTGTAGACTTTTTTGTATCTGTGTCTTTAAAAAGAAAGATCCGACAGCTCCTGTCTCTCTCTCTCATACCTGTTTCTCTCTCTTTCACCTTTGTGTGAGTGTGGAGGATGATATCTGTTTTGAGTTTGTGTCCGTGTTATTGAGTCTCTCCGCATACGAAATTTAAAATAGAAAGGTATATCCGATGCTATTTGAGATCTTTATTTTCCAGCGGCTAAAGCCTAGTTTGGATTAAACATTTCTAAGATGACACGCACACAGCACATACCCAATGATTTAAGAACAAAATTCTATCTTAGAGGCTGACGTTCCAGATCATATTATCACCTGTTGTGATTGTTTCTTCTACTGTCTCTGCCACTGAGAATTCAAGGGAGGTAACTAGCCCACTCTTAGCGACAGAGTTGTGCAGTAGGGGTGTCAGTGAGGAGAGTTACGTCTAGAGGAAGGCGTCCGCCATGATGGCTGCTGTGCCAGTAGAAGTACTCAGACTCCCTCGCCATGTCTCCTGCGTGCTGGTATTTCTGGTCGGAGTAGTGGGATCTGAAAATGGTCAGTTTCTTGTCTTAGCATTTCTATATTTCTACTGGTTTTATAACCGTTACTGTTTTACTGATGTGTCATTAGCAGTTAGCTAGGCTTTTGCTCGTTTCAACTACAGCAGTCGGATGTTAGCCAGCTATTGATGTTTCACAGTGTGCGACATGGTGCGCAAAATTCTTGAAATCTCGTCCACGTTGGCATTAACTGTGGTTTTATTTATTTTATTTTATTTTTTAATGTTGAAGAATGTCACATTTTCAGTGTCTTGTTATGTATTGAGAATTTTATTTCGCTAGAATTATTATCAGCGCTAGTTTTAGGTCAAATCTGAAGCAGACACGACAAGAAAGCTGTAAACAGAATACTTGTTTTTCACAAGTTCTGATGTTTAGATGTATCTCAGTATATTTTATCGTTTACATGTAAGTAATTAACAATTGGAGTTTAGACATTATTATTGTCGTGATGCCATTTTGATGGACGGTCGTCAAGAAAAATTATTGCTATTGGCAAATATACTATCAATGATCTTTCTGAAAAAGTTTGTTTCGAAGTTGTCAAGTCTTATTGGTGTAGGGTGCGTTTTTCTTTCAGGGATGACAGTACAAATTTTCAAGAGCTTTCCTAGCATTCTGGAAGTCGAATGCTGGGGCGGTTATTTGGCTGCTGAAGTGAAGCTGATTTCTCTAAGGCTGTTTAGAGTTTCAGACCATTCGTTAAACGCTTTCGTTAACCCTTTGACTAGCGAGTGCAAAACTTACGAAGAGTTTTCATCGTGTGTTATCGACACTGTGGACACTCGCAGGTCAAAGGTGAGGGTGCTGGTTGCCGACCTTGAGGAAGAAGAAAGAAGAGAGTACGGATGTACAGCTACAAGCTTCGGACCTTTGGGTGACACACATACTGAAAGATGGTTTCTAAATATATCAAGGCCTAGTAAGTATGTCGGCCAAAAGAGTTCCGATAAACGGTTGTCACTCAGCTGATCTCTTCAAGACAAAATTTAATAAATTTGTTAGATTTTTTTTTTTTTTGTTACCTCGACTTTATTAGTTTTCACGTATAGTTCCAAGGACGTCTCTAAGACACCTCAAACTGCTTATATCTGGTGATTTTTATTAAATATTTTCCGTTAGTATTTAGGAAAGCCTGCAAAAATTCCAAGGACTTATGGAAAAGTTACGAAAGTCACTGATTGTTAAGTCTTTAGTATTTTTCTGGAGCTAGTCACTAGGAGGCATGGATAAATTTCATTAAACCTACAGATTTTCACGACTGCCTAGCAATAACGTAGCAACCGTCACAGAACAGTTCAAGGGAGGTAACTGGGCAGTTTTTCCGCGGTTCAGAGTTACGCAGAAGGAATGATCAGTGTGTTGGGAGCCGTCCGCCATGATGGCCGCGGTGCTGAGAAAGACGTGGGGACGGTCTCTCTCTTGTCTTCTTCTTCTGGCAGGTGTCCTGGGCACGCGAAACGGTCAGTTGCTGACTTGCATCCTCTTATTCTTAACTATTGTTGTCATCAACAATGTCATAGATGTTCAGGGTGAGGTTGTTAGCGACGATAGCTTGTCTAGCTTGCACAGCTATGTTGTAACAGGCGCACAGCAGGTTGTGTTCTATTGATATTTCAAGCAGCTGTATGGTAGTCTCTCAGTCGTTCAAGCCACATTTTCCGAGACAATTTATTAAAATTATTAGTCCCTAAACAATAATGTTTTTCAGCTTAAAATTCCACGATAATAAATATATTAGAACCTGTGGCTCACTTATTTTCGCATTGATATTAAGAAGAACGAGAGTGTTAAATCTCTTTATTTAAAATTCCAGGTATAAGAATACACAACTTCAGAAATATTTCTAGTATACAGGAAGTGGAGTGCTGGGGTGGATTTTTGGAGGCAGAAGTGAAACTGATTTCTCTTCGAATGTTTAAAGTTCGGAACAATACGCTGCAGGCTTACGTTAACCCTTTAACAAATGAGTGTAAAACATTTGAGGAATACTCCTCTTGTGCTGTGGATGCTATGGACTCGAGAAATTCTCGGTTACGGATCCTTGTGTCGGATCTTGAAGAGGAAGAGAGTAGAGACTATGGCTGCACTGCAGCTGCGGTTGGTCCATTGGGGGATATTCACTCTTTCGATTGGTTCCTTACAATTACAAGAGAAAGTAAGTGAAATCACGCCTGAGTTCATACTTTCGAAAAATATTCTATTAACAGCTCAATTGTATTTCTCTGTTTCACTCTTTCCAGTTTTAACCCCTCCTTATTTTGTCAGATTGTTAAATATTTCAGTCTTTGTTGTATTTGTAAGGTTCCGTTGTACAGGTCGACATAGAAAGAAAAAAAAAGAAAGATGTAAAAGTTTTGCATTTCAGATTTAGTTTTGCCGCCTTTCCTGCTAATGAATGTGTTCTGATATACATTTACAACAAATGAATTTTATTTTATTTATATTTTATGCCACTATGCGAGAATTTCGGCTGTTGTAATGTTAAGCAGCTAAAGGGAGATAACGTTCCCAATCTCAGGCTTATATACCTGGTGAATAATAAGGCGAAACTGGGAGCAAGAGTTGCTGTTCTTTGTCACATCTGTACAGTGTGAAACATAATTGTCTTAATGTCTTAGAGTTATCTCTACTGTACAGTCGCACGCTGTAGAGAAATAGAAAACTGAGGATCAACCTGTGAGCTCTATTTTAATTAGAATTATTACCATGACACGGATTATTATTTTATTTTTAAGGTCCCTCGCTACAAACAAATGTTATGTACATTTTTGTACCGCAGTTGACTGCAGGGAAATGGATATAAAGGAAGGCTGGCTATATAATTTGACAATCTCACTCTTTGTAATTTGTTTGGCGTGAAACCTCAATTACTAACTTTTATTGTCAGTATACACAGGTGGATTGCTTGTACTCTCATCTATTTAATCATTTTTTGGTTGGAGGGATCAGAATGGGACCGATTTTTAAATTTCTGTTATTGTTGGACATTCAAACACTTAAAGTTTTCTTCCTGCAACAAATTCGGCTCATCCGCTGAGCTGTTCATGGGAGGTAACTCGCGCTGCACTGGTGGTACAGAGTTGTGTCGCAGAAATGTAATGAAAGGAGGAGGAGGAAAAGTACGTTGTGTGCGGCCATACCGCCATGATGGCTTCCCGGTTGGCGGTGACGATGTGGATGTGGCATAGTCTTTACTTGGTTTGCTGCTTGACTCCTGGTCTCAGACACACCGACAATGGTCAGTCGCTCATTTTGTTGAAGTTTACTGTTTGTTACATGCATTTACTGTCTAAATATCTACTTATTTGGAATAGTTAACAGCAGTAAACCTAGCGAGAGGCACCGAACGGCTTAGCAGCTATTGATGTTCTAGTA
This sequence comes from Pomacea maculata, assembly GCA_004794325.1. Taxonomy (NCBI): domain Eukaryota; kingdom Metazoa; phylum Mollusca; class Gastropoda; order Architaenioglossa; family Ampullariidae; genus Pomacea; species Pomacea maculata. The sequence continues at coordinate 551,374 of SRHC01003676.1, read as the reverse complement.
GAAGTGAGAATGGGATGTTTAGACTGTGCTGGGTGAGTATGTCATTGCAAAATATTTAATCTTTAGAATATTTAGAAAATTACTGTTGCTAGTCCCGTTATCTATGGTGCAGGTTGTTTTTCTTCTCAAAGTAGTACCCAAGCAGTTTCTCAGTCGTGTCGGATAGAGTTCTGCATTTTTTTTTATTATTATTTATTTTATTTTATTTTAATTTTTTTTAAATTTTTTTTGTCTTGGGTTGAACCAGGTACTAGTTTAGTCTGCTTATTTCAGGATTGACAGTGCGCAACTACCGAGGTATACCTAGCTTACAGGAGTTGGAATGCTCGGGCGGAAACTTGAAGGCGGAAGTCAAAGTTTTTTCTCTCAGACTGTTTAAGTCTACCAACCGTTCAATCATGGCTCATGTTAACCCCTTCACAAATGAGTGCATAACATTTGAAGAGTTCTCATCCTGCGTTATTGATACGACAGACACCAGGAGGACAAAACTGAGAATGCTCGTTTCTGACCTCCAGGAAGAGGAGAGCAGAGTTTATGGTTGTACTGCCAATGTCTTCGAAACGCTGGGTGACACTCAGACTCTGCAGTGGTTCATCACGATTAAGCTTCCTAGTGAGTACCTTAGGAGTTCATAATAACAACCTGCATTGTACTTTTATTGCTAATTGTATTCATTTTTCCATTTTCTGTATCTTCCTGGATATATGCCCTGGATTTCGATATCAACCATTTGGTCACTGGTATTCATGTCATAGCGGTCGGGATTCCATTGTGCAGTATTTTCTTGTTGAGAATTTTTACAATTATTATTGTGATTATTGTCAATACTCAGCAGAGTCATCTTGTCAATCTTTTAACACACTATTTTTTAAAATAAATACTCGGATCACAACATCTGATACTTAGTGTGTCCTGGGTGGGAGAAAGGAGGTTTAAGATGTTAGGTCAACCGTTGTGACTTAGAGAAGAGATCCGCTTGTGCGGTTCAGGGGAGGTAACTAGCCTATTCGCGGTTGCTGAAGGCGGTGACTAGTCAAGGGGAGAGACGCAGGGAGAAACTCGGTCTGCAAGCACCTCGCCATGATGGCGGCACGGCCGAGAAACATGTCGTGGGCGCGAAACCTACTCGCTGTCCTTTTCTACAGCTTCGTCGTCGTCATCGCCGAGGAGAACGGTCAGTGTCACCTTCTTCGATGCTCTGCATGACCGAATGTCCACTCTGTTTTTAAAAAAATGGCTGTTTAGCCTTCTCGTTCAGTCGTTTCGTGTGTAACCATAGCCAGCGCTTCAGCCTTTGCTGTAAATGGCGGCGAGAAAAGCTATCGACTACCTGTAACTTACTAAAATGTAATGCCACCAAGAGTTGTCTGTCGTGAAAGGACTGGCTTATTAAATCACATGATATTATTTAAAATGAAAGCCCTGAAGCTTTTTCCCCGCTAATGATGGTGGCAGCTAGTTTTCTATTTTCTTTGTTCATAGCGTTATTATTATTGTGATTATTATTCCGCTATTGCAGGAATAATTGTTAGAGAATTTCGCGGAATCGCAAGCATACAAGAGGTTGAATGCTCCGGTGGAACTTTGGCACCGGAAGTGAAACTTTTGTCACTTAAGCTGCTCGGTGGATCTGAAAACACAATATTGGCTTATGTCAGCCCCGCGTCTAACGAATGCCGCACTTTCGTGGACTTCTCCTCCTGTGTCATCGACTCAGTGGACAGTCGCAACTCCAGGGCGAGAACTTTGGTGTCGGATTTAGCAGAAAAAGAAGTCAGAACTTACACGTGCGTTGCTCAAACTTGGAAGCTTTTGGGGGACACACAGACTCACACATGGTCAGTTTTACTGGAAGGACCACGTAAGTTTCTCTCTCTCTCTCGTCTTCTCATTAAAACACAAAATCGAATTATTTTGAAAGTGCGTTAGAGTTAGAGAATGATGCAGGGAGAGATGGATGGAAAAAAGAAACTGTTATTGTAAAAAATATTTATAGATATCGGACATAAGAAGCGACCACCGGAAAAACATCGTTTAGTTTTGCTTTTTCCGGCCTGCGTACTAGAACAGCTTAAAGGGAAGCAACCACTGTCGATTTGTCGGGATTTTGAGTCTCTCGGCAAGAGTGGTCCGGAGTGGAAACCGTTGGGGAAGGCAAGTTCTGGCCATGATGGCGGCGTGGATGATGGAAGAGAAACGGATTTACCAAATTTCTTTTCTGATCCACCTTGCATCCTTCATTTTAGGAAACAGAAACGGTATGTCGCTTTAAAAAAAACTTTGGTTATATGGAAGGAAACTTTTGTTAAAGAATCTAACACTGTTAATACTGATAATCATTTACTTAACCAGAACTAACTAGAAAGTGCAGGGCAGCCATTGCTATTGATGTTTCGCAGAGGCAGGCATTCGGGCCTGTGCTGCGGTATGGTAAATAATCTCTCAACAAGTTTCATTTTATTATTTTATTTTGACGATTCTAAAAAACGTTTTGAGGCCTTTATATGTAATGTAGTTTAAATATTTATATTGAGAACAAAACTTATATTTTAAAGGATACATTTTGTTGTTTACTGCTTCTTGGAAGTTTTGCGACTTAGTCCGTTTTCGGCGATGACTACTAGCAATTAAATAACTATATTTTACGATTTGCTAATATTGTATTCGTATAAAGAATAGAAAAAAGAAAGAAAATAGCGCCGGACTTAATTTTCCAGGAATGATCGTCCGAGATTTTCGAGGCTTGCACGAGTTACAGGAAGTTACTTGTTCAGGCGCCTCCTTGGGAGCGGAAGTGAAGATTCTGTCACTAAGGATATTTCGAGTGGCCGATGATGCCGTGCTGGCTTACATTAGTCACTTCACTAATGAGTGTGTCACATTTGGCGACTATGCTTCCTGCACCGTTAATGCTGAGAACACGAGGCTGTCTGAGCTCCGAATACTGGTTCCTGATCTAGCCAATGGGGAGAAGAGAAAGTATGGGTGTATAGTTACCCGCTTAGATTCTTTTGATACCCATAAAGAGACTTGGACTATTACTGTCGAGCAAAGACGTGAGTAACTTTATATCTGTTAAGGGCAGTTAGCTGTGTTCTGATTTGTGTTGACTCTTTTGATCAGCAACTGATTAATTACAGCAAACAAGCAATCCTTAATTTTTTATCTGGATTAAATCAGATTATGATGTTGTTGAAATCTCTTGTTTAACCCTTTCAGTGACCGACAAAACTAATAATAATCATAATAAACATTTATTGAAGTCGTACTCGACCACATGTCGGCTTTTGAAAGAGGGGAACAAACGCTGGTTGCCTAACGGTTGAAGGGAAGTAACTCTGCTGGGAGTAGAAGACGAGTTACTGAACAAGAGTTTAGTGGGAGGCACAGAACGTGTAGAGGCAGCAGTTCGCCATGATGGCTGCCGGGTCGCCAGCAGTGATGTGGCAACGAACCGTGTTTTTGTGGCTTCTACGCTTTGTTGTCGCTGTCGTTGGGACTAGAAACGGTATGTTTGCTTCATTCAGTCTTTTACTAACCACTGCGGTTATCGTCTTCACCAGGATTTGTCGTACCTAAAGCTATCAGCTTGACTTTGTTGGACATTACAGAATGCAGGCAGCGGCAAGCTATTGATGGAGCAATGGAGACAGTAGATTGGCGGCTACAACCTAAGGCTTAGTAAATCTTTGAAACGGCAAATTTACAAAAATAATTCACTTGAATTGATATTACATATGCACAGAAGTCATACTCTGTTCTTAAACTACTATAGAAATGAAATTGTGTTAATAATGATTGAGAATTTGTCTCAGCTGGCCATGATTAAGGAGTAATATCTCTTCTGGCAACGATTTTTTTCTGTTTCTGATCGCCTCTGACTTTTACATAAAATGGCGCGTATGGTTGCTTATGCTAGACAGAAGTCCCTTTGTCCTATTTCAGGAATGAGTGTGAAAGACTTTCGGGGATTTCCCAGTATACAGGAAGTAACTTGCTGGGGAGGATTCATGGAAGCGGAAGTGAAAGTTTTGTCATTGAAACTGTTTAGAGTTTCGGACAGTGCAGTGATGGCATATGTTAACCATTTAGGGAATGAATGTCAGAGTTTTGTTGATTATACCTCCTGCATCGTGGATCCAGTCGATACACGAAAGACAAAGCTGCGAGTGTTAGTCGCGGACCTAGCAGAGGAAGAGAAGAGAGAGTATGGGTGTATTGTCACCCGCTTGAAGTCCTTAGACACCGAAAAACTGACATGGACTGTAACTGTTGAAGGAAAAAGTGAGTTAATTCCCTAACCTTTTTGTCTTTCGTGGAATTTAAAGATTTTAAATAAACATTAAAACAAACCTGTATTATCAGCAGTTTTTTCCTAAATTTTCGCGATGTTTGTTGTTTTATTTTATTTTATTTTTAAGCTTGGTTCGGTTAAAGTTTAAGGCATTATTTCGAAAACTACGGAAGCCAAGGGAGTAAAGCCGTGCTAGCTTCCCAGTTCAGGGGAGGTAGCTGTGATTGAGACAGCTACCAGAGTAGTGCAGCTTGAATAACAAGTGACGAGAGCAAGAGAAGACTGTGAGGCCGAGCGCCATGATGGCTGTGCAGTCGGTTGATGCCACTTGGATTCTCTACCTTTTCTCACTGTTCTCCCTTGCTGGTACCACTGCTGACCGCACAAATGGTAGGAGTTTGCTTGTTATTATTTAAAAGTTGTAGAAAATAATTTGAGAAGCTAGAGCCTCCGTCATAGATAAAAACAAAGAGTACGAAAATGTGCTATTTGGGTGGAGGGTGAGTCTAGGCTTGTCGGTTCCAAGCCTATCGATGAAAAACCTGCTAGTGACTGGCTTGACTCGGAAGAATTTATTAGTGTGGTGTGAAATGTTTGAAATTGTGAGTGGAAAAACTCGAATATTTTATGCTACAATACCCAGTGTTTCTTGAGAAATAAAATACCTACATTGTATCGCACAAAATAGATAAAAGCACTAAACATAATGATGATTTAATATTCCGGGGCCAAACTGTTAGTGACGGATGGAATTTTAAGCTTTGTCTAAGTCGGTTTGAGTCTTTTGTTCTATAACCTTTCAGTGATTGGTGAACGATTCATATCGGAGAATTCAAACATCCGTTTCAGGAATGGAAGTCCAGACTTTTCGGGGAATATCACTTATACAAGAAGTCATTTGTTCCGGATCTCACCTTGATGCTGAAGTGGAAGTTATTTCATTGAAACTATACCGGGTATCTGATAATTCTGTTCTGGCCTTTGTCAGCCATGTCAGTAACGAATGCAAGACTTTTGGAGAATTTTCATCATGCGTTGTTGACTCAACTGACACACGAAGGACGAAGCTTAGAGTGCTCGTCCCTGATCTAGCGGAAGGAGAAATGGAACAACTTGGATGTACAGTTCTAGTCACTCGTCTGAAGTCACTCAGCAATGAGCAGTTTACTTGGAAACTGTCTGTAGAAGGAAGTAAGTTATGTTTAAAAAATACATATGAAAGATTTTTTAAAAATCAAAACAAGGTTAGTATGTTGTAAAAACAGGTTTGTAATAATTTCTTTCTTCGCAGCTTAAAGCAAAAGTCACTGGAGTAGTTTTATTCTGTATAGAGAAAAAAATCTGCTGGAGCTGGGCAGTTCAGGGGAAGTAACCAGCTCTGGCCTATTCGCGCAGAGTTATGTTAAAAGGGAAAGAATCAGGGAGGAGGGAGCGCTCGGTAGATGCATCTCGCCATGATGGCGGCCTTGCTGACAAAACCACGAACGATGTGGATGCGTATTGCTCTGTGCGTTTTCGTCTCCCTTCTCGTCACTGATGCCGAGCTTGAGAAAGGTACGTCACCAAGCACGTGTCAGTAACTGTAAAGATGTCCGTTGTAAAGGTGTTATTTAATGTTCTAGAAAAAGATCACTGGGGAGAGCGAGACGGCAGTGAGAATGCTATTGATGTTTGAGGTCAGGTTATGTGGCAGTGTGGCTTCCCATGCCTGCTCCTCTAAATATTTTCAGCTTCACGTGTCCAACATTTGATTTCACTACTTATTCTCGTGTCATATATAGTTTAAGTTTTATTAGTTCGATTATATCAAAGTTATTAAACTGTCGGCGTTGAATTAATGTGCTCACTTTATACTTAAAACTAAAAATCGACATAACCAAGATGTTTATCTGTCAAAATATTTATTTGTTTTGCGTGACAACATAAGTGAAAAAAAGAGAACTTGTTCATTTCAGGGATTGTTGTTCGAGACTTTCGCGGGTTTCCAAGTATACAGGAAGTTGAATGCTGGGGAGGGACTTTGGAAGCAGATGTGAAACTGTTATCACTAAAGCTATTCGAGGCTGCGACAGATTCGGTTGTGGCTTATGTTAACCCGTTAACCAGCGAGTGCCTCACGTTTCGAGAATTTTCCTCGTGTCTCATCGATGCAATCGATACTCGAAAAACGAAACTTAGAGTTTTGGTCTCTGATCTGGAAGAAGGACACAGCAGAGAGTATGGATGTGTGGCCACTCGTCTCAAGGCTTTGGATACTCACAAAGTCACGTGGAAAATTGCCGTACAAAGAAGAAGTATGTTCGACTGTTTTCACGGGAATAATTTTATAGCTTTATCTTTTTATGCTAATTTTTTTACCTTAAACTACACAAATAATTGCAGTAAAAGGAAATTTTCGTTCATAATTTTGACCGTTTAAAACTAGGTTCTTATACATTATTGACATGAAAGGGAGTCAACTCATGTCATGCTAACACAGTCAAAGGGAGATAGCTCCTGCTTGTTTAACGCACAAGAGTTGTGCTGCTGTAATGACGAGGGTGAAGCCACACAGTGTAGAGGCAGCAGTTAGCCATGATGGCGGCCAAACTTACGGCTTTGTGGTCGCTGCAGCGGATTCTCGTGTGTCTTCAGGTTCTAAACACGATTGTTACCTGTGAGACAAACGGTCAGTACGTTTTTCTGGTTGTTTATCTTCTAAAGTCTTTTTAGGGGTGTTTTGATGAACTGTATGCTATTTCTAGCTTCAAGCACTACGTGTGCTATCGAGCGTTCATGCAAAGCTCTAAGAGCGAGTAGTTCATGACTCAATGCGCGTGCTTTAAGCATGTTAAAAAAAAAAGACTTAAATCACACGTGAACAGTTTTCAGTTACATCTTCATCGTGTGGTTCACAATAAACTGCTTATTGTGCAGATTTTATATGAATAATACACTTCGGTTATTCAATCAAAAGCATGGGTAATATTATTAATATGCCAGCTGATGCCCGCTTTTTCTGTTGAGAAGTATTGCCGCATGGTACTCACCAGGTAAAGAGGAACAGGATGGTAATTTCTCTTCCAGGCTTGACTGTTCGAGACTTCCGGGGAATACCAAGCATACAGGAAGTTGAATGCTGGGCTAAACACGTCCAAACAGAAGCAACACTGTGGACGCTGAAACTGTTCGAAGTGTCTCATGATTCTAATTTAGCATATGTAAACTACCTAACTAACGAGTGTGTCACTTTTGGCGAGTTCTCTTCTTGCGTCATCGATGTCAAGGACATGCGCAATACCAAGCTCCGCCTCTTGGTGTCGGACTTGGCCGAGGACGAGGTTAGAACCTACGGCTGCCTCGTCACTAGTCTAAAGGCGATAGACACCCATAAGATGACGTGGACAATTGATGTGCGCCCCGGGAGTGAGTTTCGATGTTCGTTGGTGTTATCGGATGTGCACCTTATTATATTTCACTTTAATTCACATTTATCTTCCATTATTTGCCCACCTTTCCCTTTTCTTCCATTACTGTTGTCCATCCGCCGTACCCCTCGCCACCCTGTATAAAGACTTTAGAGGCTTCTTTCTGCACGGTTAAAGGGACGTAACTCCATTCGCCATAGAATCGCAGGCAAGAGTTGTTCGACAAATATGACCGGAGAGGGTGAGCCTGTTTTCGAGGCCGCCCGCCATGATGGCTGCACGGCCGACAGCGAATGTCTGCCATCATCAGCGCCTTCTTTCTCGTCTTTTCGTCGTCGCTTTTGTCTTCGTTTCCTCAGAAAGCGGTCAGTAGCATTAATTTTCTTCATTCTGATAGATCATTCTTTGCTGAACCGGCAGAACTAGCCTTGTGATCCGTGAAATGAATGGTGAGCAGGCTTGAGGGTTCACCTACATTTTGCTAGCAGAGAGAAAGCATTTCATTATCGATGTTTCTGTAGTTGTAGTTGCCTCCTCGGCCTACTTTCGTTACCTTTGGTTGTTCTACCAGGTTAAAAAACAGCAGATGTATATACTTTGTTTACTAACAGTATCTTAATTGTAGTAACTTAAAGTAGATCCTTAACTGATGATATCAACGTGACGGACATGATGGATCATCAGACTGAACGAGCCTTTGTCTTAGCTATTGTACATCGAAACTTTTCTCAAGTTCGTGAAGTTTATTTTATTTTTACATATTTCTTCAAATAGAATTTGAATTTATTTTGAGCGAAAGAAAGAGAAAAACGGCTTTTGTATTCCAGGGATGACAGTTCGAAACTACCGTGGTTTTCCTAGCTTACAGGAAGTGGAATGCTGGGGTGGAGACCTGGAAGCGGAAGTCAGACTGCTGACCCTCAAAATGTATGACGTGTCAGACAACGCGGTGGTTGCGTTTTTGAACCTTTATGACAATCAGTGTGTTGCTTACGGAGAGTTCGCATCTTGCGTCATCAATACACCAGATGCAAAAAGGTCAAAGTTGAGAGTTTTAGCAGCTGACCTTGTTGAGAACCAGACCCGGGTATATGGATGCATAGCAAACGTTTTACGAGGCACAGAAGCAGACAAAATTACCTGGACAGTGTCAGTAAGAATGAATCGTAAGTTCTGATATTTTCAATACTTATTTTTCGAGAGAAAAGAAAGCTTTCCACCAATTATTATCTGTTTTAAAAATAGTCAGTTACACACTTAGAGTTTGGGCTGAAATTTGAATTCATATCCTTGGTAGTACATTTTCCCAGACCCAGAGAATCTTTCAGACAAATGATCGCGAACTGACGAAAAAGGCGCGCACTCGCTTATAGAACGCTGCGTGATTCAAGGGAAGTAACTAGCTAGGACTGATGTGTACGAGTTCTGCCCCACGAGTAGTCGGGACGAGGGCGAAAACCGTTTGAGACCCATCGCCATGATGGCTGCACAGCGAATGAGAGCAATGGTGTCGTCTCGGGTTTTCTGCTGTTTCTTCTACGTGACCGCCATTGCTGGCAGTAGGTCTGGTCAGTAAGTTGTTATTATTTGTTTCGTTAGTGTTTGTGACTTGAGGTCGAGGCTTTTTGAGGAGCTGTAAAGCTTAAGATGTAGGCTGTAGAGTGCACTCAGTGGCTCATTGTACGTGGTGCTAAGCATGCGCAGTTCAAGATTTAGTGTATCGATGTTTCGTGGTAAACCATGTCAGTAGTGTTTGCAGAAAGTTGATCATGGTCCAGTCATTATGTAATATTTCTACAACCTATATTGTCTGAAAGCTTTGTAAGGATTTTCGCGTTTATCTTTTTTTTCTATTTAGTGCTGCATTCTTTACGGCTTTAAGACACGAAGTGTTAGGCTTCTATTGTTTACAAAGTTACCTGGAGTTTTGTGTACCATTCCAAGGAAAACTTGATTTTTTTGGAAGTAGTGACAGGAAAATTTAAAAATTTTATTTCAAAAATTGGGTACATAGCTGCATGGTCGTTCTTTATTTCAGGAATGATTTCTCGGAATTTCCGAGGTATACCAGAGATACAGGAAGTGGAATGCTGGGGTGGAAACTTAGAAGCGGACGTCAGTTTATTGACGCTCAAACTGTTTGACGTTTCAGACGATACCATTGTAGCTTTTCTCAAACATTTTTCTTCCGAGTGCACTGCTTATGGCGAGTTCGCTTCTTGTGCCATTGATGCAACAGACACGAGAAGGTCGAAACTAAGAGTTCTTGTAGCCGACCTCGCCGAAAACGAAACAAGAATTTACGGTTGTGTGGCGAGCGTTTTGCGAGGGACAGAGACCGAGAAATTAACATGGACATTACCAGTCACACTAAGCCGTAAGTTCACGAGAATCTTATTTCTAGATGTATATCCTAACAGCAACATTTGTTTTTCACAAGCAGCATCAGTACAATTTTTTTAGGGTTGTGGCACATCAAAAAGCATGTCCTCTATCCTTGACACATCCTTTCAGCCGTAATAGTAGCGTTGTTCAGGGGAGGAAACTCTTGACTACTAGGCTGACCGAGTTGTGCAGCGAAATTGAAAGAGTGAGCGTACGTGGTGGAGGCCGAGCGCCATGATGCCTGCTCGAGCGGCTAGCCTGACGTGGATACTTCATCCTTCTCGATATCTCTTCCTAGTTATTGTCGCCGTCGAAAGTGCTCGGAACGGTGAGTTGAAGTTTTTTCTAAAGTCGACGTTTAGACCGGGTTCTGATTAGGTATAGAGATGAGGTGCGATTGTGTGCACTTCGATCCCAATATTTCTAGCAAACTTAGACTCACTGCTGACATGAAGCGCATGTAGAAACTCCGCCTGTTCTTGTGACGATACATTGGTGTTCTAATGCATTAGTGTAGGTCTTTAACCTGTTATTCGAAATATATTATACAAGTGAATTCATGCTGTTAGACTTGAGAAATAATTAAGGGAAAGCCCGACAATAGGTTTTATTGTTTCTGTTTCGATGGGTAAAGAAGCTGTCAATCGTCAGTACCGTTGGCTGCGTTTTGTCACGCAAATACAGAACCAACTTTAAGATGGGATAGTACTGTAGATGAAGCATTAACGGTCCAGCCCTTGATTGCAGGAATGAGCGCAAGGGACTTCCGAGGTATACCTAGTGTACAGGAAGTGGAATGTACGGGAGGCTGGCTGGAGGCCGAGGTGCACTTACTGACACTGAAACTGTTCAGAGTCGCAGACGACGTGACGCTAGCGTCTCTCAATCATTTCACTGGCGACTGTGTCACATCCGGGGAATTCTCCTCGTGCGTCCTTGACCGTGTAGACACAAAGAGGTCAAGGCTGAGGACGCTGGTTGCCGACCTGGACGAGGAGGAGACTAGGCGGTACGGATGTGTAGTCGGAGTTTTGAGGAATACAGACCTCGCCAAATTTACGTGGACTGTTGATGTGAAAAGAAACAGTAAGATTCCAGAGAAATGCTTTTAAAATAAGGAGAGTGTTCTGCCTATCACTGTACGTTCAGTTAAAAGAAATATACTCCAACCCCACCGTAAATTTACAATTAAGAGGTTGTAAATCCGCCGTTGCAGTTTTCATTTGTGATCGACTCTCTTAGCTTTTCGGATTATTTAAAAAAGTGTATCACTCTGATTGTTTAGTTGTACAGGTATGCTTCTGTAATCAGAGTACTATAGAAGATGCTTTGATATATATATACACGCACATATCCACACACGGACCGTGACATGTCTTCGATTGCGGCGCTTTAAAGGGAGACAAAGCCACTGGTTAGAACTGTTCAAGGGAGGTAACGCGTCCTACTCCAGTGTGCTAGGTTCAGGAAGCCGTGTAGCGCAAGTAATGAAAGGGGAACACAGAGCATGCGCACTGCAGTCAGTTCGCCATGATGGCTGCACGGCTGACCCAAGCGACCAGGAAACCCGTCTTTTTCTGCTTTCTTCTCGCCTTCGATGTAGTCACTGCCGTAAACGTTAATAACGGTCAGTTGTTTGTTTGTCCTACTTGTAGATGAGGGTGTCGGGAAGTAGCTATTTGTGGTTGACATGGATATAAGTCTGTGCACGCTGCACTGAAATTTCCATTGATGTCTGGATAGTGCTTGTTTACAGATTGTCTCTGCGCTCTCGTCATCTCTCAGAGTTGTTTCTTGTGGGTGGGTACAGGGTACAGTTGAAAGCACGTGTTAGGAGGATAACTGTAACCTAGCTCTGACTAATCAATTGACTTTGAGGGAGATTACTTTCTTCGCTGATTCTGTTAAAAGAGAATGCCCTCTGTTCAATGTAAGTTGCTGATTTAGCGATTATTTTGTTTCTCTTTGATTACACGTGTCATTCACACTGTGGTGTTTGGTATCGAGATAAACAGCTTTCTTTATCCCTTACTTGTGACTGTCGATGAGATGTTACCATTATACAAGGAAGGGTTTTTGTTTTTCCCTCTTTCAGGAATGATAACTCGAGACTTTAAAGGCATCCCTAGCATACAAGAAGTGGAGTGCTGGGGCGGCCATCTTGAACAGGATATAGCGATAGTCACACTCAAGTTGTATCGAGTTGCTGACAGTTTCCTCCTAGCATATCTTAATCCTTATGCGCAAAAGTGTCTCACTTTTGGAGAATTCGCTTCCTGTGTAATCAACCCCGAGGATACGCGCATGTCAAAGGTCAGGGTCCTTATCTCTGACCTAGAAGAAGATGAGATCAGGCAATATGGATGTAACGCAACTACTTTTAAATCCGTCGAAGATGCGAAAACCATGGACTGGATTATTACTGTCCAGAGACGAAGTGAGTATACAGGTGAAAAGTTTTGTTTGGGATTTTATGAGCTAATCCACAGTCTGGAATTTGAAGTATCATGGATAACATCGCATTTCTTGATTAAAACAGGATGTAGCCCTATAATCTTTTATCTTGTGTGAGTTACAATATGAGCACGATGCACTGTAGTATCTCTCTAGTTTCTCGGTATAAACGTGCAGCGGGATTGAAAGGAACTAATAGTCCGCGCCTGTCGGGTAAAGGGAGCTAACTACCGTTGATGCGGACAGGGTGGGTAGGAGTTGCGCACAGAGAATCATCAGTGACGGAATATGTGTTTCTCAGTTGCTCTCCATCATGGCCGCCGTGCTAACAGCCACGAAGCTACTCTTCGCCTTTGTCACCGCTGTGAATTCTGGTTAGTTGCTTGATTCCTATTTCTTAACAATCTTTTTGTTAATATTTCTGTAGTTGTGCATTTTGAGATGAACGAGAAGCTGTAGAAGGTTTTGCAGACATTGTTAGCATGTAAAGGCGAAAAAGCTATCGACAAACTGTTGTGGTTGATGCCGCCGAGCGGTTGGATCATTCTCGCTGAGAATGAATGCTTGCAATAGTCAACTGTTTAATTTTTTTTCTGCTGGAGTCTTTAAAATGGTTGCTTTAAGTTTATCATTGTTATCAACACATTAGAATGTTTTATAAAGAGTTGTAGATGAAGTCGTTCGTTTTTCTGGAGAATAAAATAATAAAATATAAGCTAAGATACGGATCCTTCCATGTTTCTTTCCTGTTCCAGGATTTATTACTCGGAATTATAAAGGTATTCCTAGCATACAGGAAGTCGAATGTTCTGGCGGAAATCTTGAACAAGGAGTCGAAGTTTTTTCTCTTAAGATCTACTCATTGCCAACGGACACGGTTCTTGCTTACCTGAACCCCTTAAAGCAGCAGTGTTTGACCTTTAGTGAGTTCGCTTCCTGTGTCATTGACGCCTCTAACACACGCCAATCAAAAGTTCGCATCCTTGTTGCTGACTTAGCAGAAGGAGAAAGTAGACAATATGGCTGCAATGTCACCAGCTTCAGGTCCATCGAGGAAACGCAGGCTTTCAAGTGGTTTATATCTGTTCAGTGGTACAGTAAGTATCTGTTCTGCATTCCCTTCGGTAACACTTAATACAAACCATATTCAAACCGAAAAAAGTGAGATCTGGTATATAAGGGGTAAAACCGCTATCAAAAGTCCTGTTGTTACAACTGGACTCACATGGGAAGTAATCTGCATCGCCTAGTAGTACAAGGGAGCTAACTGCCGTATCGTGGCACGCACAGAGTTGTGCAGCACGAGTAAGAGAGAAGGTAAGAGGCAGTCCGCCATGATGGCTGCTCCTCGTACAGGGCCAGAGATGGCGATCACACAACATCTAGTGCTGTGGCTTCTTGTTGTCGCTGCCGTCGTCAGGAGTACGATAACTGGTCAGTTCTTCTTTTAACATATTATCATTGTGTTTTCCATGTTGAAAACTATACATAGGCGTCGCTAGCTGCTTTACACTGGTAGCTTAGTCGTATGTAGCGATGGCTGGCTAGGCTTGGCAGGAACCAGCTCTATTGATGTCATGTCTCCATGTAGTGGGTTCAGTTTCTTTAGACATCTTTTGGTCTCAGTCATTTAAAAAGATAGCAGATAGACACGTGAATATTCTGTCGTAGAAATATAACCTTTATTCTCTTCTTTCTTTATTTATGCTATCAGATCCCCATTGCAATACGAGAGCTAGTCTCCTGTATACTGTACTCGGTTTCATTGCCAGTAATTACACTATATTGCTAACCAAGTCTAAGGGTATCACTTGGCCGAGTACAACCGGCTTGATTTCATACGGCTTTTATTTCAGGAATAACTGTCCGTGACTTCCGGGGCATTCCAAGCATACAGGAAGTTGAATGCTGGGGCGGAACTCTCCAGAAAGATATGAATGTTTTTTCCTTAAAAATATTTACAGTGTCTGACAACGCTTTGCTAGCGTATGTAAAACCCTCGGCAAAGGAGTGCATAACAATCAAGGAATACTCATCGTGCTTTGTTGACTTTGCTGATACCCGAAACTCTCGCCTTAGAACTCTCGTGCCAGATCTCGATGAAGACGAGATGAGAGAATATGGATGTAATGTTACAAGTTTTCAGGCTGTGGACGATGTGCATAAATTAACATGGACAGCCATAGTACGAAGGAATAGTAAGTTGCTCAGAACCGTTGTCCCTTGTCTTTAGTGAGAGATTCCGTATTTTGTGGCTAAATTTTATTTGTTTGTTATTGTGAAATGTTTTGCGTTTTTTCGAGGGGATAAACAAGGGGAAAGGTTGAGTTTTGGGTAATGTCGGTAATTCCTTTTTTGTTTGGGGTTTTTTGGTTGTTTTGTTTTTGTTTCGTTTTTGGTTTTTTTTTCTGTTCCTGCTTATGCACTTTTGCGAATCCGCCATCTGCATCTCGACATAATCATGCTTCGTTTGTAAAGTGGGGCAGCTGCATTACACGGGTAGACGCAAAAGCTGTGCAGCAGGAATAAAAGTACATTCAGAATAAAAGTGCATTTCTAGGGTCGAGCTCATTCGCCATCATGGCAGTCCGACAGGCAAAACTCTGGCGTTCCTCTCTCTTTACGTGTCTCATCTCGTGTTTTCTCGCTGTCACTGCGTCTAAAAACGGTAGGACTCCTTCACATTGTTTATATTTTTCATATATTCTTTTATTATTGGTATTTATTTTTTCTGACAGTGGTGTAATCGTATCGTCAGCCCTCAGTTTATGTAGGCTCTACAGGGAGAGCACTGCCATCATTTTTTCTAAAACATTAATGAAGGATATTCTCTTTTCCTTCTTCACGTTGAATAATATTTTGTGACATGTGACATATTCGTGTGGATTTAAATGGACATAAGTGGGCACGATACTGATAAACTCGATAAATTCTTATGTGTATTAAGACGATGAAAGATGCCTGCGGGCCAGGCTAGCTAAAGAGGTCTTTCTGTTGAGGATGGTTTCAATGTAATTGAGGAAATGAAGGCGATGATGCTTTTCTCTAGTGACCTTGCTGTTGAGAGTTGTTATGAAAGTGCACGTGCAACTCATCTTATTCCAGGAATGACAGTTCGTAACTACCGCGGTTTTCCCAGCTTGCTGGAAGTGGAATGCTCGGGTTCGACATTGGAGTTGGGAGAGCAGTTGTTTTCTTTGGTAGTGTTCACTGTTGACGATAACAACGTCATAGCTTTCGCCAACCATCTTAACTGCTTGATGTCGAAAGATTTCTCGTTATGTGTCGTCGACACCGGCGACTCTCGGAAGTCGTTGTTACGGGTGCTGGTGTCTGATTTAGAGGAGGACGAGGCGAGGTTGTACGGGTGCAATGTGACGAGTTTTGTACCAACGGGGATGGCTCGCATTCGGACCTGGTCTGTTCTCGTTAAAAGAGACAGTGAGTATTTAATCGAATATTTAACTGCACGTGTTAGGCTCGGCTATAAGGTATTATACTATAACTGAAATCTTGTTTTTATTTTAAATTTTTTTTTGGTTTAGTGTTGGTTAGTCCACAGGGTTAGAGTTAGGACTTTATAACTTTTCATAGGATTATAGCAACTCCGTCTTTCCTTTAAATCTTTATTTAATACGCGAACTCTACTTAGAGTGTAGGGCATCTTGAAGAATATATTCTACTTGAAATGACACACTGAAATAAGGGGGAAGAAAGCCAAAGAACAACAAAACTGGATCACAGCAGATTAAAAATGGTGGAACGGCGAAAGATCAAAAGGCTTGAAATGATACGGCTTTTCACGAAGAAAAAAATAAAAGAAAGCCCAGCAAACCTCAGTAGAAATGCATCGTGACTGGAATCATCATGCTTAGCTACTCGTCTGCAAGGGAGGCAAATCTACAACCCTAGAAAGCTCACGGGAAGCAACTCCACCTCAGGCAGCCACAGAAAACGACCATGCCTTCGCACAGTTCGCCATGATGGCGACAAGGCTGGCAGTCGTGGTGTGCACCTACCTGCTCCCCATCATCATTTTCACCTCAGAAAGAGCTGGAGGAGCCAATAAAGGTATGTCATCGCCTTCTTTCTCTTTTCTGACCATCTTGATGTGTGATGTACACTGGATTTTTGATATTTAAACGGTTACTTAGGTTACAGCAAGTGTTGTCTTTCTTCACCCAGCGCCGCAAAGAGCAATGGCGTCGATAGTCGGGGGTGTGAGATGGGCAAGACCTTCATCAATTGCTTTTCGCCTTTCGCTTAACCAAATGAATTCTTCATTATTTGTTTAACATTTTTAACACATTGTCAGAGTCGGAAGTGACTATTTTTATATCAAGTATGCAGTAAATGAACTATTTTCCCACTGTGTAATATTATCACTGTTCCTTTTCATTTCATTCTTCAGTCTTTTTTCATAAGATTTTCAGTTATTGAATAGAATATTCTTTTAAAATAAGTTGATGGATTTGTTGTTCGTGAGTAACATTCTCTGTTAATTCCTATTTCTCTTTCAGGAATGTCTGTACGTGACTTTCGTGGTTTCCCCAGCATACAAGAGGTTCAGTGCTGGGGCGGTGACCTCGAACCGGAAGTAGATCTTCTGTCGCTTAGTCTTTACAAAGTTCGCGATGGCGAGTTGATCGCCGTCGTGAATCCGTTGAAAAACCTTTGCCTCACCTTCGAGACGTTCTCCTCGTGTTTCATAGACTCTAAGAACGCGCGCCAGTCGCTGGTGAGGACGCTGGTGTCGCACCTTGACGAGGGCGAGTCTGAAGACTATGGCTGCAACGCCACTAGCTTCCGCACCGCGGGGTCAACGGCCGTGCGTTCGTGGTCGGTCGTCGTGACAAGAAAAAGTAAGTTGGCCGCCGCACTACATGCTCCCCCCGACAATAATCGCTTTTTTAGCAAAGCTCAGTTCAGAACACCTGAACAGGCTTAAAGTGGAGCCCGTCTGTTCTGTTCCCAAAATCAAGCTTTTCAAGTGTTCTCAGAGCTGTCACTAAATGCCCTCCGCTGTCACAAAATGCCCTCCGCTGAACACCTGATCAAATTTCAAACTGTTTCCACAAGAAAGTGAATGGACATTGCTTGGAGTGAGTCATTCGCATAAATCGTGTTTGTGTGTTTGCGCGCGCGCGCGTCCGTGCTTTGTCCAGCTGACCTTTCATTACACACGGATTATATCTGCATTTTTCTATGTCCCTCGTCTAGGAAGAAGCATGCGCTCATATTAGCCTGTTGATCCGTTAAACTAAATCAACCTGCGAAGAAAAAAAAATTATCTGAGAGAGAGAAAAAAAGAAAAAAAATGGGTCTGTCGCCGCTATGACTAAACACGCTGCTTATGTCATTGCCGTCTCTCCACGTCCATGACTTCATCGATGCTAGACAGATCCCGCCCCCTCCCCCTCAAAGAAACAAGGGAGGTAGTCGCAGCCTCAGCTAGGAGCAAGAGTTCTCCCGTTGCCGCTCTGAGTTTGTCATCATGGCGCGGTTGTGTGGCGCGCTGCTCTCGCTTCAGCTCATCATTACAATCATCCTAATTAAGACACCGGCCATTTTGTGTAGCGGTAAGTGTTTATTTTTGGAAAAAAAAAAAAACGTTTTTTTCTCTTGTACCTGCGCGATTTACATGATCGTTCTAGAATCCTCGGAAACAAATTAAATTGGGTAAAAATTTTATTCTGATGATGTTTTATTGTTTTTATTTTAATTTTAGGGAATGAATCACACAGTTCGTGTGGATGTCGCAATCACAGTCGTTCTTTGTAATAAAATCTTTGTCATTCTTTTCTTCTGTTAACATTTATAAATAACATCAGGAACGAAAACTGATAGCAGTGTTAATTCTTGATGAATAATACCTACGTCTGTAACTTTAGGAGGGAAGTTTCTAATTCTGTGAAATTTCATTCGATAAAGACTTTTATTCGATTAGCTGTTATCGTTATTATTGTTAGGGTTGTGTCTTTACATTGGGACCAACTACACAATGGCCATAGTTTAAATCACACGACGGCAATGATAGTTTGTATTCACACACACAAACACATTTTCTCACTCACTACATGCAGATTAATGATGAAAATCTCGCGCACACACACATACACATATGCATGCACAAACATAGCATGAAGTACATTGTTGGATCCTTTTGCAATCATATCGGAAGTACTTCGGTGTGCGGACCACATCTTTATTAACTTGATTGCAACAGGTGTAAATTAAGCAGGTAGACATCAGAATGTCCTTACGGGTCTGGTGGTTGATATGATCGGGAAGTGAGAGACATAAGATTTAGGGTGGGTTATGGTGTCAACAGATTAGTTACGGGTATGATGCCTGGGCTTTATGACTTAGCACCCACGTGTAGGTAGAATGCAAGCGGTTCTAGGATGCTGGCTCTACAATGGCTGGTGGACAACGAAAGATGGTTGGACAGACCAATCGACAATTCGCGGAGACTGCCTCCATTTTTCTACACAAGCAGCCCATGTGACCTGGAGCGGTGTTATCTCCTTGTTCTCGTGTCCTCAGGACTTATAGCCGCCCCGTTCCGCGGGTACTCTTCTGTTCTGGAGGTGTTGTGTTCTGGCGAGGCGCTTAACCCAGACCTGGATTTACTTACCATGGTGCTGTACGAGACGGCCAGCCACAGTGTGCTCGCCACTCTCAGCGTGGCCTCCAGGGAGTGTTCCACGGGATCGTCCTTCACCTCCTGTACCTTCAGCGCCGGCGACTCCCGGCGGACTCGGATTAGCACGCTGGTGACGGATTTAGCCGAGGGCGAGCAGCGGGACTATGGATGTAACGTCACCAGCTTCCGGTCCGGCGACAGGGCGTACTTTACGTCGTGGATCACTACGGCGTTGAGGCTGAGTATGTATGAAGATGATGAGGAGACAGGTATGTGTTGTTGTGATGTGATGTGACGTGGGGATGGAAGACGTTTGTGTGTGTATGTGTGTGTTTTCTTTGCTCGTACGCACGCATGGTCATGGTGTGTTTCAGGTCAGAACGTTTGAAGGGGGAAGATTGAGATGGACGTGCTCCTGTTGTTTATTGTGTAGTAGTGTTTTGAGAATGTGATGAGGAGCAATGAGAAATACTTGAGCGTGTGTGTGACTGTGTAGGAGTGGCAAGAGTGCGAGATGATGTAAATGTTTCGGATGTTTGTCGGTTTTTGTTGACGATACTTCAGGTTTATGTGTGCCGAGGTCGGTGAACCGGGAAGTGAAAATATATATTGTGTTGGATGAATGAAGCCTCAATGAGCTCAGTAGCTAATTTTAGCAACATATGCGATCTCTGGGGCTGTTCTGTTCCCTCTGTTGGCACCCGTCTATTCGGCTTTATTCGTTCATTCCTTTCTATTTGATTTACCGGTTTATTTCAGGACAGTCATAGCATGCCCTTTTAAACTCATTTATATTCCTCACCTAACCACTGATACTGGTATGTTAAGAATGAACAACTAACCAACCTGCCTGTTGAGTTAGTTGTATCATATTTAAATAATATTTCTTTTTATCTCTCTTTCAATGCTATTTTATTTGAGTTTTCTAGAACAAAAATCCAAAAACAGATCACGACCACATTTTGGGGGTCTTTTAAAACAAAGTTTCTTTGCTAGGTTCAGTGCTAATAGACTTCGCTCACTGGAGGATTGTTTCGAGGCTTAACTGATAGTCTTCACCATACCCAAGCATACCTGGCTTTGTCACACAGCACTGGGTGACCCCGGCACCTGTTCAAATGACGTCACTACCTGCTGTTTGTCGTCCTTCACAGAAATCTTAGTAGTAGGCTAAATATATCCCAGTTTAAAAAAAAAAGATGAGCCATAGTAAATTTGCCTCCGTGTTTGTATAACAGCGTTAATAACCCTGACGTCCTCCTATACAGTTTGTGACTGGTACAGCGGGTTGATGGGGCAGACGAGGGGTAAGACTGACATACGCATGTCGACAATATGCTCTTTGGGTCGTCTCTAATAGCTGGCTTCACAATACATAGATATATTTCAGAGAAAGCTCTAGAAAGCTTATGTTGAGTCTGTAGGTGTGTAGGTGTTAATTCAGTGCTCGTGGTGGCTTCTGGTGAAGTAGCCGTGGTCTGGTGGATCGTAAGTTCAATTGTGGAGCAAAAGGTTGCAAGTTCGTCCTCCTGGAAAAAGCATAACCCACACGCACACACGCACACCACATTCCTGCCGTTTGATACACACCTTTTTTCAACAGCTCCATTCACTAAAATTTGTGGGAAGTGGTGAGAGTTGTTCGTATTTGTAATACAGCCAGGTTTTCGTCGATTACACTGACTGCAGAACCTTACAGCACTTTTCAGTTAGGATCAGTAGCACCAAGCTCTAGCTTTTTCTGTACCTATTCCATCTCTTTCCCGACCTTCCATCCCCACAAACACTCATGCTGACGCCCTAATTCACCCACACACACACAAACACTCCCTTTTTTCTCTCTCTCTCTCGTCCTCCCAACGCCTCGGTAATTCTCCCGAGTCATCCTGTCCATCTTTCCGTATGTAGGTCTTTGTCTCAGTAGTTCTGCTGTGTCAAGCACTGCGCTAAACATGGACCGCTGACAAGCGCAATGGACTGTGAGTCACGACTGGTTCCTGACCTCGCGCGCTCAGCACGAGCGCCTCGTCGATAGAGGAGACCAGCGTCTGCTTGGAGCGCGACACCATGACGTCATCGCGCTGCCGCTGGCGGTTGGCCAATAGTGGCTGTAGGTGTTGCTGTAGTAGTAGTTGTAGGTTGCGATGGTTATCACTTGTGTCTAGTGTATTATGATTTTATTTGTCTCTCGTATTAACAGTAGGTACATTTGGTACGATGTACCACTCACTTCGCGCTCAAGATCAACCAGAGATATTCAAAACGAGGCGGTAGCAAGGAGGTACACACAAGCCCCTTGCAGTTCTACGTCTTCCCGCGCTGCCAGTATCAATCGTTGCAGGCGACAATTTTTTTTTCTTTCTTTTTTTAGTTCGCTCATGGCACTGGGATTGAGAGGCGAGAGAGAGAGAGTGGGGAAGGAAGGGGAGACTATTGATCAGTGTGTCGATGACGCGGTGCGTGCACCATGTAAGGTCGGTCGAGCTTGCCTTTGGCTGCCTCTCCTCTCCTGGCCGACAACCCAACGTCTCGGCACCCGCTTGCCTGGACGAGTTGTTGGCCAACACAGATCGCAAGGAATGTGGTATGTAGGGGAGACCACTCTCGAGTAAGGAGGAGAGATGCAGGAGGGTGGTGTTCTCACAATAATGTCTCCAAGTGTCGCAATGTCAGGTTAGCTGGCAGCCATGTGAGCCGTTGAGGAGCGTTAATAATGTTTGTTGGTGCGAGCGAGCGCGCGTGTCGGTATGTGTGTCTGTGAGGGTTAGAAGATAGAACCTTCCCGAGACATGCACTTTTATGCACGTGCTAAAGTACATGTTCACGTGCACAGACCCAGTCTTATGTGTGTGGCTCTACACACAGCAACAGACCGTCGGGTGGCTTGTCCTACTTTACCGCCAACAACCACTCGTCTATGATTCTTTTTAATTCACCCGCTTCAACCTCCGCCCTTTCCACTGGGATCGCGTGAGAATGACAACAAACATGGAGGTTTCACGGCCGTGCGAAGTCATAACCACACATACTTTACAATAAAATAACTTCTAACATTAAACCAATGATACATTCAAACATATAAACAGAAAAGCAAATAGTAATCATATTTTTTGTATCTCAATCCCAACACTTGTGAAAATCCTAGACGCAGAAGACAATTTTTAGTCTGTAACAAAGCAGCAAACAAGGTTCAGTTTTATATCATCTTATATTTTTATAACAAGAAAAACTGTCCAATGTGAACTGCGATACTGTCACAACACAGTGTGGGTATTGTATGAAGGAGAGTGTAGACACAGTTGCATTCTTCACAACAAAAAAACAATCACGGATCACTCCCATTTTTCTCTCTCGCACTTTCTCACGCTCCCCCTCTCTGTCACTCCTTACCCTCCTTTTCCGCCTAACCCCATTTCTCGTGACGACGGCGCACATTTATCACTGGCAAATGTAAAATGTCACCAGGCACCCTATCCACTCATATCATCTTTATTATGTGGGGGAATAAAAAGTTGTTTTGAACCTTTGTGCGGTGGATGCTTGTTAAGCACAACAAATAAATAAAAAAGTGAATGCTAACATTCTCCGAAAATAGCGTGGTTCACTAGTCTCACGGGATTTGCATTTTTATTTTCGCAGAATTGCAAGGCGTGTGTAGGTGGTGGTTGGTTGCACGAGGAAAGAAAACCCGACTTGTGTGTAGGTGGGCAATTGTATCTGTTTACTTACCTTAGGAACCGTTGCAGCCTTGGACACAAAAATACATACTTCACATTGTGCTTGTGTAGGTGGAGAACTCGAGGTGGGAGGGGAGCCCAGCGAGAAAAAAAAATGGTTTTCAATAACCTTGTTGCCTTAACATATCTAGGAATCATTTTGCCATCGGCAAAGACTTTTTCTTCCACTCACCTCTTGTTTATCTCCATTCGGTTCTTTTTTCTTGTCGCGTTGTTTTCCGGAGTCCCTGTCCACGAAGGGAGGATAAGTCATTGCTCAGGGGTAAAATGGAGGACAAAAAGTATTTGTCTCCATAGTTACTACGTTTTGTCCAGATCCTGCAGTTATTGCTTTTCTTTCCATAAGACAATCTGTGTCTTTATTTTATAACAAGGATATTCGGGGTAAAGTGATACCCGCAGAGTCAGGACAAGCTTCATAACCAGGAATAGGAGTCTCTCGCCTTGACTTCCCCGGGACTGTGACTTACTCTCTCGTCGTGAATATGGCCTCTGTTATACGGTCATGTCTTTCTGTTCGTCCTGTTTCTTGAACCTAAATTGCTATTTAATAGCAAATACTTTCTCACACGAATAGCTTCATACCTTCATACGTGAATGGGCGAGAGAAAGACCTTGCAAAGTGTAAAGAAGAAACACAATCCTCTTGTACCGTCACAGCACAGCAACCCAAGTCCTTTTCCTATACCAGTAAATGACATAATAATCCCTTCTTTTAAAATGGTAATGTCACATACTCTCCATCTTAAATCAGCCGGGTCACACATGTTGGAGCTAAAAATGCGGCTTAAATGTTCCTGTTTAACAAAAGCATGTACACGTACACGAAACATATCTTTGTATGTCTGTCTTGGTAAAGGTCTCAGTGAATGAGCATGAGGGATTCAGGACCCACTTGGAGCCAGCTTTTTTTTTGTGCTGACCCCCTCTTCTTCGTTGATTTTGCTTTTCCAACTGTTGGTCTGGCAATGTGGATGGTGTCCAAACTGGCAAAAAGGAAAGAAATATTCTATCGCTTCCCGAGACAAACCACGTTGTCCTGCTATGATTTAAGTTGTTCCTTCACTGCACACTTCTCATCTTTCTATCTTTCCTGCAGTAGGCTATGAGATCTGTGTCCTCGGCACCATAGTTCGTCCTCCGGTATCTTCAATGAGTGTTTGTATCGAGCGGTGACACCTCACAACACGATACCCGCCAGTGATGACTGCCGCCTCCATGCTGGTGACGCACGCGCGCCGTCCTTGCCTCATCTTCTGCTGGCCTCTTAGCATCAGACATTGATTTTATTCATTCACCCCTTGAGGGTTGTGGACAAATTGACATTATATACGAAATACAGCTCAACCATGCAATTTTCTTGTATACAGCTTGAATAGATGTACATAGAGAATATAAAACAATGTACAAACAAGAAAAATACAATATTGATACTAAGGATGACAATGACATTACTTATCAAAGCTATTTTTTAAAATATAAATTGGAGAAGTTTTCTTAGTGCAGGTTTTTTTTGTGAAGCATAAGAGATCATTAAATTTAACTGGATTAGGATGTTTAAAGTAACATTTAGGAATTAATCTACCCCGTCACCAATACAGTGAGGTTTGGGTGTCCATAGTTCAGCTCTCGTCTTGGGCACGCTGTTCTTTCTCTGCATGTGGCATGTGTTTACAGGGCTGAAATAGAATTTTGGTCGTGCTATGAAAACAACATTCAGGAGGTTATGCTGAAATCAGTTACTGAAAAAATAGAAGTAAGAAATGAAAAGGAAATGGGATGCGAGTATGTACGAGATGTACGAGATGTACGACAGGGGACCTCTTCTGCTAGTATCCATTACACACCGCTTTCTCCATCTCCATCATATCTTTTTTCCTTCCTTTTTTATGACGAACAAGACCAAAACTTTGACATTATCATTTTTCTGTTGGTGTCGCGAGGCAAACAACTAGTTTCTCACTCGTGATGCAGCTTCTTTGAGGTTCTCGCCACAATGTGTCATACATCGACGATGTGTCATCACAATCCTCCCGTCTCATCTTTCTCTAGGCTCTGGTGTCCAATGGATCTTTACTATTTTTTAATCGTTTCTTTTCTAAGTTGCATGGATTTCATTTCTCCATTTCTTTTGCGTGAGTGGGTTGGATCCGTGTGTTGCTTCAGAACACTCGACACAAACCTCGGAACGAGACAAAAACGGAGAGACGTTGAGACCGAGCGACACGTGACTGTCGGTTCTCTCCTCCTCCTGTGTCTGTTTGTGAAGGCAAGTCTGTCTCTCAGGTTACTGTGAGAACCTCCAGCAGCCCGTCCTCAGCTCCATCCTCTTCCAGTTGGCAGCATCCTTCCGTCGTCTTTCTGCCATCACTCAGTGATGTGAATGGCTTTGATCTTTTCCGCTGGTGTCTAATCTCGGCAAAGAAAAAAAAAAGATATTTTCCAAATAATTTTTAAAGTGGTTTTTGTTGTTTCGAAGACGTGTACCTCCATAAAAATGGTTTAAAAAGTAATAGTCGCATATAAAAACGTCTTTTGAAACTTCCTTCTCCATTTTTCTCTCTCTCTCTCAGTTGGGGTGGTGTGGATGAAAGTGTGAGATAACGAGACACAGTATCGTGTTTGCTGTTCCATGCTCAGCTTGTCGCTCATGTGTCAATGCCTGTTTGTTGCATCTTCAACTCTGACCCCTGTTAACCTCCGTGGTTCTGCATTTCTCTCATGGCGAAGGATGTCTACTTCTTCCAGTGGAATGATGCAGATGGTGTTTGACATGGAAGGGGTGTATGAGGAGAAAGAATCCATCACAAAGACAAAAAAATGAAGAATCAAGGGACCGTAATCATATTGTTCATTATTATTATTGTTGTTTGTTATTATTATTGTTATTTTTGTGGATAATAATACTTCCGCCATCATTACCATAGTAGTCTCGTCAGTTTCGTCACCTCCCCTATCCTTCGTGAGTTTCTCAGTCCAGTCACTGTCTTTACAGTTATCATCATCGTCATCCGTACATTATTTTCCTCGGGACGCATGGCAGCACCCTTGTTAACTTCTGCCCCCATACCCAGATCCTTCAGAGCCGGACAGGCGCGTCCCGCCTTGTCAGCAAGTCTAATAACCACAAACAACTACAAGAGCTCCGTGGCCCTGAGACTAATGACCACAAACTCGGGTGGGTAGCCGCCACCCTGCAGACAAGATAAGACTGGCTGTAGGTCGGCCAGCCGCGCGGTCGGCGGCCAGGGAAGCAGACGCCATAAGCTCTATTTCTGACTTGCAAACCTTTTTCTGGCGGATGTTTCACACTGGGGTCGATAATGCTAATCATACCCTGCATCTTGCCGGACCTCCATCACGAGGGGTTACGTAGCTTCGCAGCAGAAACAGGAAGGCTGGGTGGGGACAGGATGGAGGGGTGTGCAGCACACGTTGACAGCGCTGTAGTCAGAGATTTGACTTTTGCACCCGATGGGAGGGACTGCTGCCTCCGTCTGGGGAGCCTCGGCAAAGGTTGCAAAATAGTTAGGTCAGCAAGGGAATCGCGGACACAACTAGAAACTACTTGGGTACCATGTCTTGCCTCAGGCCTCAATCCCATATATTTGACTACTAACTGCAAGGCTGTACTAAGTCGCCACGATATAAGTAATGTTTATGCTGATGTAGGTAAATGCCAAAACCAGCGTGGACTGTGTAATATTGTGTGGAGACGGGGGATATGAGCTATGAATGTGTGTGTGTACATTGTGATTTCCGAGAAATACACGCACAAATTGTACAAACTACATTGACATACCATCAGGCCTGCGCAAGAAGTTTGTGACGAGATGGCGGCGGCGGCCATGACAGTCTATTTCAGGAGCCGATGAATAGCGTTCATTGCCTCTTTACGAGCTTTGACGACGGTGGCTTTGAAGACGGCGCGCGGTCCGTCCTACAGAGATCGATAGTCAGGGTTCCCTTCTTTGCTTCTCTAACCCTTCTTATAAGTCTTTCTCTCTTTCTTACACACTCTCTTGCGTGTATGTGTGTGTTTGCTCGCGTTTTCGTTCTTCTTGGTATGTTCTGCAGGAACCTAAGCACTCTCACCTTGTCCTCTCTCCGTTTGACTAGGTGGACTAGTTATAGTAAAAGAAAAAAAATAATAAGAGCATGTATCGCAAAAAAAAAAAAAAACTATTAAGAGGCACAGTCGGTAACTGAATGGTTTTTGACTATCCTGGAAGCAGTCGGTACTTAGTGTATCTGCCTATTGCGTATAAAAAACAAATTGCTGGGTAGATACAGCCCACGGCCAAGATGGGAAAATTGTTAAGTCGCTGATGGGAGGAAGAGAGGAAGGGGACGGAGACATCAAACGGGCAGCACGTGCGTTGGAGCAGTCCTGTGCCAGTGATAGAACACAGGATGGTAGAACTGGAGCTCTGGCACGCTCTCTGGCGCGCTTCTGCTCGAGAGCAGATAAAGCATTGAAGATGGGAAGAAGAAGGTAGTATGCTAGAAACATGGCCAGGGTCCACGGCTGCGATATCTCAGAGCATCCATGTCCTTGTAGCTAAGAAAAAGTTCGTCATTATTGCCGACCGGTCTCGGCCCGACATCGAGCCACTCTTGAGTCAGACACGAGCTAGTGACGCTGGGTGGTATTTTTTTATTATTATTTATTTACTTTGTCCACCCGGACTCGAGGTCACGGACATGTAAAGGCCCTCGGCAAGGCTGTGGTTGCCCGCGGTGTTGATGGTTTCAGCGGGAGAATGAAACTTGAGCCGATGCGTCTTCCTCAACTGGGGCAGTGCACCATCTCTGCTCTTAATTATTCCGCCAGCTTGTGAGGGACCGCCACCCCTCCCACCTCCTCCGCCTGCAGAATCTCAACTTATTTCAGTGCGATACACACAATTGTAAAACTGAGAGAACACAGACTCTTTACAGATGTGTGTGTGAGAGAATGTGATGTCGGTGTCTGTGTATGGATGTTTGTCAGCGTATGTCTGTGTATATGTGTAACTGGCGGGTGGGTGTGGATGAAACTCAGTCAAGCGTAGCGTACGAGTCTTACAGCGATTAGGCGGGTACATTTCGAGATGAAAATCTCATGTTACAGAAAAACAGCCTGCATTACACCTGTTCGACATCTGACAGCTTTGCTAGAGGGCCGGTAGGTGCTTTGTGGTGTTTAATTAAAGATCTGTCAGACCTGCCATTTCGGAGATGTCGGATGGAACGATATGTTATCGTCTTTTCTCAACCGTGTCGAGAGCAGAAACTCTGGTAGAAGTATGTTGAGCAGCAAGCGAACACGCACACAAACGCACAAGTATACACACGACATGTTTGTGATAAAGTGTTTATCCAACTTCCAACCCCGAGGGTTGATGAAGCACAGCAGCGAGGTCCAGAGCTTGGGACCTGGAGGGGTAGGGGCGGATGCTGGTGGAGGGGAGGATGCGAGGAGTAAGACAAGAGACAAAGAGAGGACGAGGCTGTTGACCTAGTTAGTGCGACGGGAGGGTGAAGATGGTGGTGAGGGAGGTGCCTGATGGGTCTGGGACCGTACAGGACGCGCTGCGGCAGCGTGGCAGGTTCAAAGGTCAGCAATCAGCCACATGGGTCTCGGTGAAAAGTTTAGTCTGAGTTCTCCGTGCGGGTGCTGGACCCCGAAGGTGGTGCTAAAAGTTTTGAGGTGAAGGAGGAGGGGGGTGGAGTTGACCTTGGTGCTTGCCTCCTATCCCTGAAACTTTGCGAGATTTGTGTTTAACAAGGATCGTGAAACGAAAATTCTGTCATGGTTGGGGCGATAACATCTAGAATTGTACACCGGCTGGCGTCTTTCTCAGTCATCAGCTTGGCTTATGGCTGGCTGCAAGCGTGCACCCACACACTTAACTGCAGACATGCTAGGCATGGACACGCAAGCTCACAATATAGACAGAGTCGGGTGGGGTGGTGATGAACTGTAGTGAAATGAATGATAAAGACGCAGTGATGCTGTTGGCAGCAGGAGAATAAAGTGCAAAGCTTTGGCTTCCACTTGTTGGCTGACATGATTGTCTGGGAATGGAATGCGATACATACCACATTAAACAGACGGTAATTACGCCCCTTTCTCTCTCCCTCTTTGTTTATTTGGCCGACCGTCTACAAAAAAGCGGTTATTGGTTTGGCTTTGGCAGTTTCAGCAGTGTAGCCATCCAGCCAGATGTGACAGGCTGTGAGACAGCCCCAGCAAAATGGTTGCAGCGTTGTGCAGTGTCGAGTTTCGAAACAGGCGGTGCCGGGAGGGCTGGTGGTGGTGTGGGGAGGGGTGAGGTAGTCAGAAGGCAAGAGTCAGGAAGTCGTTCTGCCGAGATGTGTTGTGGAGGAGAGCCCGAGCCAGCGGGACCCACGATCAACTGCGCTATCGAGGTTCCCGCGTACCACCTCCTGCAAGGGGGCGGGGAGGATGTGTCGGCGGGACGGAGGGCTTTGTCAGGTTTGCACGCGCTTGGGAGTGCACGTGCACAGTCCGTAACCCATGGCAACGTTTGTGTGACGAGCCCTTGGGGCGAGCGTGGTGGCGCGGGTGGAGTGAGTTTGATCGGTCGATGTCCTGAATTGATTCTGTTGTAGAGACGCACACACACACACACGTGTACGCACGCGCCGTGCTCAGATATGGCGGCTGCTCTCGCCTCCACCTGTCGGCTGAATCATTCATATCGTACCCCTCTGTTGATGCTGTTAATACTTTTATTATGATTGCATTCCACGTCTGCATAGTCTTTGCACGCTCTGTAATCAAGGACCATAACCACAGTCTGTGCTGTAAATATTTTATTCTCGACTCAGGTAGGGTGGGGGTCTCTAACCCTCTGTCTTCATTTTTCCTGTTTACTACATCTTCCTATCCCGACTGCGTTATTTGTTATCAGAGGGCTCGCGCTGCTTTTATCACAACCTTCATTTTTTCTTTGTACACTCGCTTAGTTCTGCGCCGGTAGCACGGACCTATCGTAGCTTAAGCTAAGTCTTACTTAACTCTGTGGATTACAGAGTGAACGCTCGCGCTCTCGCTTAATGCTACCTCGTTGTGCTGGGCCCATGCTACACGCCGTGACGGGTGATGAAGCGCGGGGCACTTGCAGATGACTACGCCAAGCCGAAACTACAGCTCTGTGACTCACGGGCTATAAATAGACCAAACGGCATCTGCTAGCGGTACCGGTCTTTTTTCATTCCTGCTGCGCGCAAAAGTCTGGAAACGGTTCACGTGTCCCAGAGCGTTGGGGGAGGCACCCAAGGAGGCGGTGGGGAGGGGTGGGAGGGCTCTGGGGTTCAAGCATAAGGTACAGATCGCGAGCGGCTGGAGGAGGTTTGGGATCCGGGCAGGTGGCAGTTAACTTCCTGTGTTCTTTGGTTGTCATGGCCTGTTGGTTCAAACGGTCGCATCCTCGCGCGAAAGTTCATTCCCTCCATGCTTCCGGAAGTACAAACTGTAAAATAATAGCCCTTTGTTTGACCTTTTGACCCTCTGGGGCGGCTCGGAGGCTCTACAACGGAAGTGTAGGAACATACAGCATAATAATGGTGTAGGTATGGATTGATGGATAATAATATATTGTAAAGGTATATGAGATAATAATATGAAGCAGAGCATTACAAGTGCAAGGTGTAGTGAAGGTATCTGTCGTTATGATTTTAGTTATACGTCTGTGTTCACTTCTGTCCTGACGAATGACTGACGCAGAGGATAGTGTCACCACAAACACACACACAAACATAAATGGGTGTGTGTGACTGTTACAGGAAAATGGCTCTTAGTGCACATGTATAATCAACAAAGGCGCCTGCCTCTACAGGAGTAGCATAATAATCAGCGATTACTTTAATAGTGTATTTACAGTTCCCGGATGTAGCACCGTCGAAAGGTTATGGTTGGACTCTGACCTATCCTATGGTTTGGAGGAGTATGGCAACCAAGACAGGTCACAGCAAGGGTGGGTTGTCAAGAGGGGCAGGCATTCTAGAAACAACCCGTCCCAGCAAACTTGAGGTCAAACAGCCGGGTAGTTATGCCCCGAGTCAGCTGAAGTGGTGTCAGAAAACTTCCTGAATATTTGGAGGCTAAATAATAATAATAAAATCCTCCCGCTGTCTCATCCTTCCATGACTAAAATTATTTGGACAGTAAGAGCTGTAATATTTATTTTGTTTATATTCTGTTTGTCGGTGGTTAGGATGCTACATGCTGCATGTTGTCAGCGTTCAGCTTCACGCCGTGTGCGCGTGCGTCTGTTCATTGCCCGTTGTCGGCGCCTTTGTTTGTCCATCACAACCCCACCCAACCCCACCAGCAGCTGCGCCAGTCCGCCGGCCATCGCCGTGATACGCGGCGCCATCATCAACATCAACATCAGGCGAGCTCGTTCTTTCTCCGCCAGCTCTGCACGTGCTGCTGAAGCAAGAAGTAGAACGCACGCGCACAGGAGCACACCATCTGCCCCGTGCCTGTCTGCGTCTGTCATTAAGGGTAACTGCGACCCACGGGGGGAGATGTGGGAGGCGGTAGGTGGCGCCCCCGGGTCTTACTTCAGTTGGAGCCTGCACTTCCGCCTCAAAATTGAGTTTGGTTTTGCCCTGGGTGCTTTGTCTGCAAAATGGGACGCCACCCTGACAGTCCCACCCTCCCCACCCGTCATCGCCACCCTGCCCCCTCTCGTACACATCTTCCTCTCTGTCTCTCACTTCTTTCTCGCTCGTTCCCTCCGTGCGCGTGCACTGGAAGCTGCTTTAATCCATTTTACTTTTGACACCCTGTAACCTCCACACAGACTTGAAAAAGAAAAATGTCAACATTAAACTTCTGAATAATCCTTTACCACCCGGGGTGGAGGTCTCGTCTGTCTACTCCGCCATTCATTGGGTTTAAGGACTGTTTGGATTTATTTGTCTCTGTGTGATCATTTTTCAGGCTGAGCTTTAATGGCCGTCGTCATATCAGAGTCAACAACTTATCGCGACTCCTTTATCATCCCTCCACCATTATGTACTCAGGTCATACTGTTCATAATGTTGAGAAATAGTTGTCACAGTCGCGGGAAAGGTGCCAAGGGAGGAAAAAATAGTGAGAAATAAATGTCAAAAATGTCGTCCACATTCTAACGTCTTAGCTCCCAGACTAGTCGAGGTTGTGAGACTCGTGGGTGCTCTGTTGTTGTTGTTGTCATCACCACCTACCCTCCTTTTTTTTTTTTTTCTTTGTGTATGCATGCGTAACTGTGCAAATGCAGTCTTTCTCTCTTTCTCTCTCTCACACATATTACCTACCACATTGGCAGTGACCTCCACCTGTCGAATGTTCTCGCAGGTCTCGTTGACGGGACACCGTGTGAAAGCTCGGTTGTAATGTTAGCTTCCAGTTTCTGTCACATTTTTGGGCAGGTTATGACGACCTTGCAACAATCCTGTTACAGCGCCGGTAGGCACAGACTTGTTAGCTTGCTGATACTTCACATGTGTGTGTGTATGGTGTGTTTGTGTTGTTTATGTTTGTATGTTTGTGTGTGTTTTGTTCTCTCATGAGCGGCTGGGGATGTTCCCTTGCTGTCGGTCACGCGCCTTCTCCCATACCCTTCTACAACTATGATATCGGTGTATAACATAAACCACTAATACACGCAGCATGTGGATTAAGCTGGCTCAGGGCTCAGTGTGGATTATGCAGGTGAGTTGAGGTATCGGCTAAATAATTCATCATCCGTGAAGCAGCTGCCGAGGTCGGGGGAACAGCTGACGGTCGGCTTATCAAAGGCGTGTGATCTCGCCATTGCGATAACATCCCTCGGGGATAAACAGCAACAGCCGGCTGTCCTCCTCCTCCTCCTCCACTCTCGCTCTTTTCAACTTTACATGCATGCACTCACACTACTTGTTGATAATTAAAATATTGACATTAATTTGCAGACTTGTCGGAATTGTACTCTGCTTTAAAGCCGACTTTGAATTTTTTGTTTGTTCGCTGTTTTTCATCGACCAGTATGACAACATAATGCCCTCGCATTGTATACTGTATTATCACTAAGGTTCATTAATGTCCGCTTTGTTTGTTGGTATTATGTTGCCATGGACGCTCGTCACTTGAGATGGTTTCTGCTTGAAAACACTGACATGTGGTGGCTCGTACTCGCCCGACATATGATCGGGAGGAATTTTGTGCTCTCTGTTCCAAGACTTTATTGTTTCGGAGGTATTGAGATATAAAGAATACAAACACACAAACACACACTCGCACGCATTCATGTCTCTCTCACTCGCCCACTTCTCACCACATACACACATATCGCTGATCAGTTTGTAACAGTTAATACACTAAAAACTAATTTTTTGCCTCACTCACTTGTTCTTTATTTTTTCTAGAGCTTGTGTATATGTGTCTAAGTCACTTCACATCGGAAATCTTCAACTTTAACACGTGATCCTAGTAATAACAATATTTGTTTGTAACATGTCAAAGTCTGTTCTCTTAGCATTCGCTCTGTCTTTATGGTAGAAAGAGTTAATACATACATTATGGGACATAACTTGTTTTTTACCTCGCACACCTGCCTCCTCACAAGTGCAGCACATTATCAAGACACTTTAATAACAACCGCCAGCTTGACCAGGTAATCAGGTTTCCCCATGAACCTCCACCCCCAACACTCTCGTGCCTGTCGGCTGCAGCTGTTGAACTCTAACCCCTGGTGCTAATTATGACCTAACGGTGTCACTAGTCTACTGTCTTGTTCATTGTTAATAAGCTGAGGTTCATGTATATATGAAGCTGTCAGAGCACTTTATGGCCTGACCGCAGTTTTCTTGTTCTTGAAAATTAATTGGCATTGATTTTGTGTGCTTTGATCACTTGTTCGTTGATTTGGTTTTGAGATAAAGAAATCATGGTTGTATAATGTGTTTGTATTATATACGTGTATGTGCGAGCGAGTGCAGAAAAAAATTTGGGTAAGGAAAATTTTAAAATTTTGCGCCCGAAAACATTTTCTTACTGTTGTTCGGAACCCGTTCTGTCAGTAAATGGACAACCGACCAAGACTTGCAAAGGTCTGAGGCTACAGAGAAAGATCGGTTATCTCGAGTCTCGTCTCGCGAAGTCTCGGATTCCGGGCCAAGTCCGAGATTTCGTCATATTCGAGACTTTGTTATTGCCGTTGTTGTGTGTCGGTCCACACGCCTCTTTGCTCTCTCGCCCGTACTCCTCGGCCTTCTAAAGACCTTGTTCATTGAATCCCTCGATCTTAATCGGTTGAATTTTGTCGATATTGCTCGTGTTTTGCAGGTCGGATTCGGTGCTTTTCAGAGATGTAATAATGAACTAGGATGCTAATCTGTTAGTATCTGCGCAGAAATCGCGCGCGTTTTCGAACAATTTTTTTTTTTAACTAGCGACGTATACGTCGCGGCTCGGAAAGAACCGAGTACGTCTTAAAACACGTTTACAGATTTACAGTTTTGCCAAAAAAGAACTTTCTCCGTCCACACACCGAGTCACAGCTGCTGACTTGACAAACAGGAATCGTTCATGGATAAACGTTCTGTTGCAACTTCAACGACATCGAGAATCGTTAAAAGTCCATTGGACTTCCGTGACGTAGTAGTGTCACGTGGTACTTCCCTACGTTCCCGTTGCCCTTTTCATCCTTCTTTTCTTTTGTACACTCTTTTCCTTTCCCACGCATTTTTTTCCTTCCATGGGGTGTGTGTGTTCGACTGCTTGCAGGTGTGTTAAGCGAATGAGTGATCTCACTTGTCGAAATTAGACATCAGTTGATTATCTCGTAGTTTCACGGCTCCCACGCGATGTGAACCTAGAAAAACACTAGAAATGAAAGACCAGGACTCGAAACACACATACACACACGCGCGTTCTCTCACTCACACGTGATTGAACATAGATAGAAAGGTAGCCTTTATGTCCACACGCATGCGCGGTGTAAGTGTATGTGTGGGGGTGACTGGGGGACTTTTGAAAGGGTGAGCGGTAGACTGAAGAATTGAGAGAGCGAGAAAATTCAGTGTAAATGATAGAAGCAGCTATCACCACATTTTAATTTAATTTTAAATTGTAGAACAAAGAATTTTTTATCAGATTGTAAATATATTATTTGTTCTCAGTCGTTGTGAACATATTCATCATTGTGTTTTGTCTTTGTGTATTATTGTCTTGTGTGTTTTACCAATGTTTGTGTCGTCAGTGTATGTGTGTGTGTGTTCATTCACCTTTTGTTATGAGTCTCTGACAAAGCTTGTTATTTCGTGTAGTTAAATAAGTGAAAATAACTTTGCTCTCCTTGTAACAAATCTCACGGTGTTTCTCAGCCGAATCGTTTCCTTTGCAGAAACCACCACCACCACCGCCGCCACAACCACTACATCGACGACGACAAGTTCAGTGTCTGGTGAGTTTGTTGCCTGTCTGTGTGTCGTGTTCAAGCATATGTGCTGCTTTTTTGTATGTCGGTCACTGAGTTGTATGCACTGCCACCCCCTTGTGGACTCTTTTGTTAATCTCTTTGTTTACATTCATTTTTTTCTTTTCTAAAATCATCTGTCAGGTGTCTGTCCCCCTAATAATGATTATTTTGCCTCCCTGTCTGTTACTGGCCTTGTTTGTAAGTTTACTACTTTCTCTTCATTTTTTGTATCCTTATCGCCATTTATTTTGGGGTTTAGTTTCTATTCCAGATTTCTAACTTGTTTTCTATTCTCTGTTGATTGTTTTCCTTTGGTGTGTATGTAAACAAATCTTATAACAAAATGCAGAGCGATGTGACTGCATGAAAATGAAAAGGAGAAAGAATTCACAGGATTGACTGACAGGCGAGCTTTTTAATACAAATAAAAATCGGGCCTGCGACGCCAGTCACATGTTATCACGTGCTATCTCGTTCCTTCTCGCGAATCTCTGGCGCCGGCGGCCAAATTGCGAATGAGGTAGGGCAAATGGTCGGTTGCTAGTACCGCTTGGGTCCAGCTTATTTTCTTTGTCTTTCTCTCTTCCCCCTCAACTTCTAGTCTATCACCAGAAGAGTCGAGGTCACTCGAGGGATGTAGGGGTTGGGGGATGTGAGTTAAGGATGGGTTGGTGAATAACATGTGACCTACTTGCTTTGCAAAACGGTTTCCTGTCTGCACAGAGGTGCAGTCGTCGTGTTTGTTAATCATTGTTTTTATTTACGTTCGACGTTTTGCGCAGTCTCTTCCAGTCTGCAATCTCACTTCTGCCTGTCCTGACTGCACAGTTGTGACGCACACATTGCGTCAGCACGAGCACGTGCTCCCCTACCGCCACCCCATCCCACGAGATAAGACGAGACACGACGAGATATCGCGAACCCCCTCGCCAAACTAACGGTTCCACGCTGCTGACCTCTGCACGTGCCGAAAAGTGGAGGCGGCTACAGTGCACGTGGCATCACCCGGCGTGACGTACCCTCACCCTCACTCTCCTCCCGGTCTTTCTTTATTCCCATCTCTTCGCACGCTTGGAGTTAAAGAGAAGCCCCATCCGCCAGTCACCCGCCCCTCCCTGTCTACCCTCCACGCCGACAGATGATTGCTAAAGCGGATGGGCGATGATAACACACATGCATCGGGCGGACGGTTTACAACCGTTGTACACGGTCTCTTCTTCCGCCATTTGGCGGAACTGCCAGCAAGAGACTGGCGGGGATGTGGGTCTGTAGGTGCAGCGAGATGGATCGATTCCACGTCAAGTGTATCTGCCGTGTTGGCGGATGTTGAAGTCAAAATAAAAAATTAAAAAAATGCTGCAATGATGGCAGATCCCCCTTACCCACCTTCATCGGTCTCTCGCTCTTTAACACACAGTAGAGAAGTCAGTCTCTCTCTGAAAGTGTGTATGTGTAAAAGAGAGAGATGTTTGTCCTCTGTATGTGTGACATACTGTGTGTCAGTTTATAAATATGTGTTTGCTGACATATGATTGTGTGTTCCACGTCATCTGCCAAACTGGTTTTTCTGCTATTTTTAACCAACATGGCAACATCACAGACTGCCACTACCACTACCAGCGCAACACACACACACCCCGCCCCGCCTCTACCACCACCTAGATCACCTTCTAACTGTAACAACGTCGCCGTGACGTAGCAAGCCTGCAGTACCCGTATGTCGAAGAACGGTGGAGCTCGCAGTACCCCTGCGCCAGCGCGGCCACGCCGACTACACGAACAAAGAAGTGTGTCGGCCGGTGAACCTGCCAGCTGTCGAACAAAAGTCGTTGATGCTTAGACCCACCAAAAAGTACGAGCTAGCGCACACAAAGTGCGGGGGATCGGGGTAGAGGAGGGGAGGGGTGGGCTCCACAAAAGATTTTCCGAGCAAACGTCGGTAACCGTGTGTTTGGAGGTGCGTTTAACAAAGTCTCCCTCCTTCCCTCTTCCTTCCCTCCCCCACCAACCATTACACACACAATAATCGCGTGTGCGCGTGCGTGCGTGCGATGCAGCGGTGTAGGAGCCGGCTAAGTCCCGTCTGTGGCCTGGAACTGAACGGCGATCGATGAGCTGTATTGGCCTTCACACCACCATCTGTGTGGCAGTCGACAACCACAGCCTGGCTTGTGCTGGAACCGCCGCCTGCGGTACCCCTGAGCCATCGGGGCTCCCTTGCCTACTTGCTGCCGTTGATCCTCGAGCGAGTGAGTGGATGGAGTGAGTGAGCGAGAGAGAGAGATGCTGTGTGTTGTTTCCTTGCTGCCAGCAGCCCGAGCAAGTTGTTAGTGTCCTGTTGAGGTATTGAGGTCTAAGGTACCCCTTGGGGGGCCTCGGTGTGCGCGTGCTGAGGGCTGTTGTTATTATTGACGTCCTTTGCAACCCTGCTTTACCTCCCATAACCCTCCAGTCTTGTAGTTTTTGTTTCCTGGTGTCAGTTACGGTCAATAACCAGTGCACCACAGCTTGTTTGTAGTGTAGAGAGAGAGGAGGCTATAGAATAAAATGCTGTAGGTTCGGATCTCGTTTCGTGACATCTGTTCATAGGACTGACCGTCGGGATAATCTGTATACACTACTTTCCTTCCTTCTTCATTATACCTCCCTCGTAATTTTTTGCAGTTATCTCTGTGTAAACACCTGTTTGCCAGCCGATCAGGGAAGTAGAAAATAATGGCTGTTATCACTGACGTCAGGTCGTTGTCCTTGTTATCATGTTTGCTTCACGACGATTATGTAGCGCAACGGGCAAAATCGCCATGACTACAGCATCCTGGGACCAGTTGCACAACACAGTTCTAATTTTAAACATTTTTGGGGATTTTAATCCAGTTAGATCATCAGTTATATAGAAACAGAGCACAACATAGTTTGAAAACGTTTTGTTGCTATCTAAAATTGTTTTAAAGAAGATCAAACTTTCGGTCTTGTCAGAACATATTTCGTATGCACTTGTGCAACTGATATAAATGCCACAGAAACAATTTTTGAAAAAGATTTCTAAATTTTCTTTTTTTAAACAGTTTTTTACACAACTAACCCCTGGGTTAAAAATGAAAGGTAACAGTATCCATTAACACGTATTCTCCTTGACGTGTATATTGTTACAGGAATTGTTTTCGGTGCTCTCTTCATCGCTTCCTTTCCTGACCCCAATCCTCTAAAACGTCTGGTACCCATTTAGCAACTAGGAAAATAGACGAGGGTTTCGAACCGGCAAATTTGCGCGCATCCAGTCTCGAACCACTCGACTATCCCTTTCCTCTAAGACGTACGTGATCACGTAGTAAGTTAACGATTCTACAAGTACATGGCGTTACACACCGTCATCTTTGTCTACAACTGTTCAGACACCACCGCCGCCAGGTCTTGACTATCAGCCCTCCACACTCACCCAGCCTCCCAGCCCTATGTGTTGAGCGGCCCGGTGGCGCAACGGTTAGCGCTGTTAGCGCCTGTCACCAATACAGTGAAGGTTGGCT
Source organism: Pomacea maculata (assembly GCA_004794325.1). Lineage (NCBI taxonomy): Eukaryota > Metazoa > Mollusca > Gastropoda > Architaenioglossa > Ampullariidae > Pomacea > Pomacea maculata. Next base: position 512,466 of record SRHC01003676.1, on the reverse strand, counting down.
GCCCAGAGTTCATTTCTCGTCTCGGGCACGCTGTTCTTTCTCTGCACGTGGCATCTGTTTACAGGGCTGGCTGCTTGCCGTAATATAGCCTTAGTTGCTGACACGGCGTAAAACACCAATTTCCCCCCCCCCCCAGCCCTATGTGTTACAACCGTTTGTCTCCCGGGGTAGTCTGGGAATGTCACAAATCTGAAAGCGGCATCAGACTCAACTCCACCACGTTTCTGGCGAGGTCGAGGCTGACACTTGGGACAAGGGGGTGGATGGTCGGGTCGGGGTTAAGGTCATGGTTAAAATTGGAGATAAATTGCAGTAAAAGCTTCCTGTGTATCGCGTTGCCAACTGCTCAACACAGCCTCCACTGTGAACCACTCCTTACTGCCACCCTCCTGGTCCCTCAGGTCTCTGATGGGAAGTGGGGACTGACATTTACAAAGTGTTCCGTTGTTCCAATCGGTCCTGGTCTCTGACCTGTGCCAGGTCATGTGACTTGTAATAGGAGACACATCTCAGTAATCGTCTGCACCGATGTTTGTTGTCTGTTGTCGTTGGTGAAGTACTAAATTCTGAGTAAACATTACGATTGAGATACCTGACAGTGCACAGGGTAACGAAAACACATTCTTGTTATTATGTTATTATGGTTGTGTAATACTAGTTGACATTTAGAAATGGCAAACTAAATTTTATTTTAGTGTCAGTTAGGTAACCCTCTGTTTACTTTAAAACAGAAAGTTAATGTAGAATTGAAACCTACAAGAAATATAGGATAAGATGGAAATTATGTAATATAGCTACATTCAGCGGTGTCTTCATCGTCCGCATCTATGTTTGGAAATATGGAAACTGTTGAGCATACAAGTGTATCACTCAAAGTTAAGTAAGCTTATATGTACAAGACAGGTTAAGACAGGAAGTGTCACTGTCAGTACAAACCAGTTTTTTACCCTCATTGCCTGTAACCACAACAGGGGGCAGTTATCGGGGAGCAGGTCAGGTCGCCATTGAGCGACACTCACTCCTGTATTGCAAAGTTGTCTTCAAATGGCGGGAAAGGCTATGTTCTGTGAATGTATGGATTTGGGGTGGGGGTGCAGGTAGAATGCCAGAATGAATCTGCTCACATCATGTAAAGGTCTCGTAAAAAGGGATAAACGATTACATAGTAATTTTGAGGCGCACGAAAGGTTAAGCACCTCCCATTGTCAGGTTGCCGTGAGGTCAAGTACCAGGGTCTTGTCAAGCACGTTCGAGAGCGTAGAGAGAGCAGTGAATACCTGTGAAATGTATAGAGCATGTTTTCATTCCGTTATCTATTCAGATATACAAACAAACACAAACCTCCAAGTACACGGGCTGATATTTCAAGGTGTTGGTACAATCTTTTATCTTCTTCTACAGGCGTGGAATCGTACACTTATGATAAACACTAAAAACACAAAGCTAGAGCAGAAAAAATCTTTACGGAGAGCAAAAACTGTGTAGAATTTCGGGTGGTTGCGGGTAAGGGATAAGGTGAATCATTATCACCTGCCACCTCTATTCTATAGTCATTCATCGTACACCAAAACCGTCTATTCATTCTTCTTCTTCACTCCTTTCGTCTTCCTGATAAGGCTAAGCTGGTTGTCTTCCTCCTCATGCGACGATAAAACAATAAAATTCCATAGGAAAATTTGAGTAGGAGGAGGTTTCTTTCCACTTGGTGATTTGCGAGTGTTGAAATAGAGAAACGTGAAGTACGTGATGCGTGTCGAAAGGTTTTTTTTTTTTAAATTGAATTGCCAATTATTTTTTTTTTTTTTGTCGGAGAGCTCAGTTTTACCTACCATCCTTTGTGTGTTTGGTATTTTCTTCACGCAGTCCAACAACAACTTTATTGTCTACGTTGTATGTATCTCGTGTGCATTCTGTATTTCCCTATACTCGCACAATGTATATGGAGAAGGAGTGTTAGAGTGTGTGTGTGTGTCAGAAGAGGAAGGGAGTGAGAGCTATAAAGTGGAGAGACATAAAGGATATTATCTTTCTGTACATTTCAGCCTCCAAAAATGATGGGCGATCACCGATAGCATCCAGCGTTCACAGCGAGTTGCCAGGTGAGTACACAAGGACATAGTAGCTCATAGTAGCATAGAGTAGCTCCCACCATCAGCCATAGTTTTCTGTCTTATTCTGTCTCTCTCTCTCTGGTGTGTCTAATTTTCTTTTACTGCCACCCGGGACATACTAAAGAGGCCGCTGACCCTATAACAACAATGTTTGTCATGTCACAGCTATCTGCAGCTCTATGTCCTCATAACAACAAAGCTTGTTTATTACAGGTTTCTACCTGCCACCCTATGTCCTCATTATTGGACTGGTGCTCATCGTGCTGCTGGCATTACTCAGTCTCATCCTCATCATCCTCCAGTGTCGAAGATGTAAGTGTTATGTGCAAAGTTTTCATTTTTGTGCAATCCAGGTCAAAATGTATTGCCTACATTTTGTTTACCTTTTCTGTGTTATGGAGTGTCGTGGATGTCACCTTAAAATATATTTCTTGCTTTTCCTTGCAGTAGCCTGTTCTGTTCTGGTTTTATGCATTTCTGTTTGATAACAGTAACGACTTCATAGTTGTTTAAAGCTGTTACAGAACTCGTATTTATCCATTAAACAGCTCGTAGAAATCCCTGGTAAAAATCCAGTCCACAGCTTGTGTAAATCCAGGGCACAGCTAAAATAATCATGTGCACAATTGGTGTAAATTCAGTTCACGCCATTTTAAGTCCAGTGCACAGCTGGTATAAGTTCATTGAACGGTTTTTATCAATCCAGTGTACGGTTCATGTGAGTTAACAGTTTGTGTAAATATATTTCATGGCTAAAGCAAATCCGGTCCACGGTTTGGACCAATCCAGTGTCCACCTGGTATGAATGCAGTCAATAGCCGATATAGTCCACAGCTCGTATAAATCTAGTACACACCTCATATTTCATTATCTACCACCTCTCCTTGTCTTTCTGCTCTTACTTCCTCCATCTCGTCTCTTTTTAGTGTCGTCAGCCATTTTCTGCCTGTCTGATTAGATTATTATCACAAGCTTATTCTGGATCGCATGAAATGTAGCCTTTTGAGTTTTGAGAAATGAAGTGTAATCTACTTTATCCGTTGTATTTTTACAAAACTCGAACAGCGGGGTTTGGGGGATGGCGATCTGCTCCTCCATTCTAGGTTGCTGACCATTCCTCACACTTTCACCTGTTTGCAGCTGGACGCAGAAGACGCCGCAATCGAGCCGCCAACAGGGAGTCGCTGCTGTCCACCAAGAGCGAGATGGCCAGCTGCAGTGGCCCCAAGGATCTTGACCTCGGGGTCACCACCTACCGCGCCACGCGCTCCTTCCCGTCGTTTTCTGCGGCGCCGCAGCCACAGACCGTCGCCGCCGTCCAGCCGGGCCCTGCGGCAGCAGCCTTCGCCATGCGGTACCAGAAGGGGCCGCCAGGTGAGTGGCTAACAACTTCAGTACCTGTGTCTTAGTCTAGCAATCATTTCCTGTCTGAACCTGGTGCAGGGAGATCGCAGGTTAACGTCCATCACTAATCCATGTCTGAAACGATTGTTTTTGGGTTGGTTGGTTGGTTGGTTGGTTGGTTGGTTGGTTGGTTGGTTTGTTTGTTTGTTTGTTTTTAGCTGAGTGATCAGTATTCTTTAGAAGTAATTAATTTTCTAAATCTGAACAGGGAAAAGGTCTATTCCCTTTGAGACTAGCATGCATTTTCAAGGTAGCGATTATCACCCAAGCTTTTATGAAATTACAAAACCCAAATAGTCAAAAAGTATAGAAAAGTCAAGATATATAGTCAAGAAGTAGAAATATAAAGCAAGGCAGCTGTCGGTCGACGACCAGCTAGTGCTTTTTAAATTTGTGTGCGAGTCGCATCAAACCCCTCGCATGTCGACCGTAAGAAAAGAACAGTTCAGCAAAGCACCCTTTGACCATTTGCATCAACTAGAGGCTTGGGTGAATAGCAAACTGAAACTTAGATCGGCAAGAAATGTACCCGTGCTTAATTCAGAAGGAGCCTCAGCCTCAGGCTGCTTAAACCAGGATGAGACCATCAAGTGGCCGATAAAGACACGTCCGGAGGGCTGCTATCATCACGAGCTCACAGCAACTGTCGGTGCTTTGACTGCGAGGAATCAAAGGCCTCCAATCACAGGCGGGGGTGGCGATGCCTCCAGCAATCAATACGTTGGACTTTTAGTCATAGACGATGGCGTCAGGGGAGATCGATACTGGCAGACCTGAGTCATACTGGTCAGGACGGCGTCACTGGGCATCAACGGAATGGACTGAGTCACTGAGTCAGACACCAGTGCCTGCTGATGATGACGTCACTAGGAATCAGTACAATAGACTGAGTCATGGACAGGTACCTGCTGATCATGACGTCATAATGAAGTGGAGGACTTCACAGGTGTGCAAGATGGAAAATTGACAAACCAATGATGTGGCAGCAATAGTGAAGCAGGAATACTAGTGTCAATAATAGTAGAGATGTTAGTGTCAGTTGTAGAAATATTAGCTGCATTATGCAAGAATAAACAGCTGGCTAAAAATAGTAACCACACTAGAACTACCGAGGTAGACCCTGATGAACGTCGGTGAACACGCATTCGCATGCACTCATGTGTATGCGAGAGAGAATGAGCTTGTTCAGAGTGTGTTTATGAACATGTGTCTGTGAATGTTTAATGAACATCCTGTCTGTTCTCTGTGTGTGTATTATAAACACCTGTTTGTTCTGTTTTCATGTGTGCATTCTATAAACACCTGTTTGTTCTCAGTGTGTGTGTGTTTAGAGCGCGTGTGTGTACGTGCGTGTTATAATTACTTGTCTTGTGTTTAGTGTGTCTGTGTGTGTGTATGTTATAATCACTTGTCTGTTCTGTCTGCAGACGACACTGGCTACGTTTCTGGCTCGAGCAACCACTATTCCGAGCCCTACGGTTGCCATGACGACAGCACGCAGGAGCGGGTGCGTCCCGTGTCGCGCACGACGATCCCGCAAGCCAAGGGCAGCCCCCAGCCCCCCCGCCTACCGGATAATCACCCCTAACATCAAGGCTCGCCCCCCATCCCAGTCGAGCGCCAGCCTCTGTCTCTCCCCACCACCCCCAACACCTCCTCCCTCCAGCCAGGGAGCGGGTCGGACACCAGCCAACCTTTCACAGTATGCTCTGCATGTCACTGTCCTCACATTTTGAGTTATTACCGTCGTAATTCATCATTTTCATTGTTATCATCACCACCATCGTCGTTATTATCATCATCATCGATGTCATTGACACTTTAAAAACATTGTCGCCATGATCATTCATCTTTGTTTTACATTCGGACGAATTAATCGTCCCACGCGGACCCCAAAATGTCTCAGACGCTCCCAGTCCTGTGCACGCTGGCTGCAAACCCTTCTGCTGTTCGCCGTTTGTTGACGCTGTACATCTCGCTACATCATCATGTGCCGCGCACACAAGACCAGCCTTGTCGCCACAGGCCACTTCACCCACTCACTCACCTCGGCAAGTTCCAGACCACAGACGTTTCCATTGTGATATACCACGAACTCATGAAATGCGTGTATGATGTCACCATGACCTTACGACCCATGGCAGTCTGCTCGCAGGGTAATTGGAAGCTGTAGTTAGGGTAAAGGGTAAGGGTAGCACACTGTAGCAGGGGGCGGCACGTTAGGTGTTACACTAAAAATCCATGAAAACTTATTTCACATATTTTGACATAGATGGTGAAAGCGACTTTAATTTGTTTATTATCATTTTTAAAATAATATCACGGATTCTGACATCTCTGCTGAAGTGCAAAAAGGTAATACGCAGAGAAAATTCAAGCTTACATCCAGTGGACAGTTTTGAAAACTAGTTGATCATGGACGGGAAAATTATGTCCCAGCAGCAGCGAGTCACAGCACCAGTCATTCAAACAAGATCGATCCAGGTTATGTCGGCTTTCTCCAGCCCAAATCAACGGCAGACAGATGTAGGGGAGGTAACCAATCTGGCTTCTTGCCGCAAGAACGCGACTACTCTCCCTTGACTCCTACAGCTTCCGCTGCTTGTAAACACAAGCACAGCTACTATTCGCTTAGAGATCTGATCGTACTATTTTATATTTCATTTTGGTCGCTTTTTTAAGTAAAATAATAATTCATAATTAAACTTTTTACATTTTACAATCCTACGGTATTGACTAGTTTCTTTGATAAAGAAAATTTACGAAAACCCGCTCAAGCAGCCGTTCACGAGGGATAACTGTTCATTGATTTGACATTACGTCCCTTGCATTAGTATACTAAAGGAATCAAATCTCCTTTATCAAGTTGTTGTTACTACCATGCTATATTATGTCGTTTTGAAATTCCTTCGTAATATGTTACTAGCTTTATGTCCTTTGATAATAAGTCAAGTAGTAATAGTGTGTGGGGAAGTGATGCTACAATGTATCAAAAGTAACTTTCAGACATTTATCTACAGTGGCGCCTCTGTTCATTGTATAAGGTTATACCAGAAAAGTAATTTTACACACCAGGAAAAACAATGTCTTTTTTCATGTCAAGACATAGGATTTGAGCTCTTAAGTATTTACCTATCAGACAAATTAAAAGTCTTACCAGCCAAGAGGTAAAATGTCTGTAAAATTTAACACCTAAAAGATTCTTGTGTTTGTGGAGTGTTTTGCAGCCTAGGCTAAGAGTTATTGTCATTAAAATGAGTTATTTTTGGTCACAGCCTATCGGTTAATGTACATTATTTTTCATCTGTCATTTACTCATCCAGAATGAGGGAGAACAGGTGAGAAGGCTGAATTTCCTTGGCGTGTAATGTAATCAATAATTTATTGTTTTATGTCGCGAAATTTTGTTAAAACCTATTTGTTAAGGAGCTCTACTTTCAAACATGTTATGGTGTGTATTCAAGCGCCATTTTTTTCACTGTATAAAGACTTCCTTCACTTTAGCTTTGCTTTATTTACAACACTGACATTAAATCAAATTTTTTTTTAAGCCTTTCTCTTAGTTTTCAATTTTTCAATGATATTTTTGGTCTAAAAACATTAGTTACTTATGTTTTTACTCTAAGTTGTATTACTTACTATGTCACATTTACAATTAAATGAAGGGTGAGACATTGTCGACGATAAGGTCAAAAACAAATGTCTGATTTTCAGGCATAATATTTAAGAGAAAGAGCGGCTGAAATGGTTGAAAAGTGCCGATATTGTACACCTCACGTGCAAGTGAGTGAAGATAAAATGGCTGTATTTTTGTTGAACCAGTAGTTACATGTTACTGTTGTCGATGAAAAAGAAAAACTTCCATATAATAACTTGACAAAATGGCAAAATGAATGCCGAGAAATGTTTATATTTTGTGAACTTTTCATGCTGTGTAACTTTAACCGTACATTTTGATGAAAAAAAAGAAACAACTAAATTTTAATTTTCTTGATGCCTTGTGAAGTTTCTAAACGATGCTGAAAATAAAAAGGCATTTTTTCGGAATTTCAGGGTGGAACAAAAGGGACAAAACCTAAGTTTTTCTTTTCATTGAAATGTTTTCCTATCAAACACACGCTATGTCAGAGTATTTGGGGGCCGAGAATGTGTGTGAATCTGGTACTGGTTGTGAGCAGTGTTCACAAAGGGTAGCGATTTTTTTTTTAAAGTGGTTTTTTTTTGTAAGTGTGAGTTGATGGGCTCTCATCATGTGTGTGAGTGGTTAACTGTGCGTGAACTTTGTTTACAAGCTTGAACGAAGATAAGAGTGGAGACGCAAGGGAAGCCTTCCTGTGACCAAATAAAGTCTACAGCCGAATAAGAATGTATTCACAAATACCGATCACGTCAATTGCATTTATGTCCTTATTGGCTACCAGAGTCACATGTTACACTTAGAAGTCGAAACTTAATATGTTGTGCTTGTAATCGGCTATCTGTCACACGATTTTATCATGAGATGTTGTGGCGCGATCTTGTGTCAGCTTTAATCATTTTTTTTCATAATGAAAAAAGAAACACCCATGAACAATATATACCATTAATCATTTCCTTGCCTGCAATTGAAAATACCTGCATAGTCCATTAGAATCTGTGGGATATTTTATTTGTGCAATATGGTCGAGGATTTTTTTTTTTTTCGTTAATGCATTGGTGTGTATTGGTTTTCAAAAAGACATGTTCAACTAAAATACTTGGGTTGTTTTGTTTTTTTTTTTGGGGGGGGGAGCAAGACTTGATTACCTCCTCTTTCTTAACTTTTTCAACCCTCTCTTCTTTTACATCTTTCACATCACCTTGTTTTTTTCCTTAGTGATTCTTTCTTTGTTTCAAGATGTTCACTTGTTTGCATAGACACTTTCTCTCATGTATACATACCGAACACTCGAGTGAGCCTATAAATAGAAATTGTGTACATCTGTGCTTACCAAATATACGCCAGCCACGTCCACCATGTGATTGTTTTCAAGATTTGCGTCGTCGTTCTCATCAGTAATATTGTAAATATAATCATTGCCATAATACCGCTGTAATATACATGTGCATGTGTACGAATCTGTACCCTCTCCATGTTGGTAGTGACGTACAGTACCCTAGTTTACTGTTTCCGCCAGTGTGCTAGTGATGTAGGTGTATTGTGGATCACCTCGGTGTCCCATCAGCCTTGTACATTTATTTTTTTGTCGTTTTCATCTGTCGTTAAAAATGTATCCATCTTTTATTCACGTAGACGAGTCGGTAGTTGAGCTAGATAATGAGAAAGATGATTACCAGTGGATCTTTTGAATCCCAGTAAGAAACTCAAGATATGAGGCGTCTATGCAGAGGCTTGGACGAACCATGGCTACAGTCATGAAGGTACTATTTGTAACAGTATGCTGCCGCAAAAAACCGCCTCTTTGTCAGCCTTATGCTTTTTTCGTCTTTATATGAACTCCGTAGGTTGTATGCGTGTACTTTTGAGCTGTGTCATAATTTGGAGTAGATTTAGTCAATCTGATCGCTCTTAGGGGTCATACTATGGCTTCAACGAAATTTCATTAAACTAATTCTTGTGGCAAAAATTTATTAAATTATTTTTCTCCTTTTTTTGTTCTGAAAACGCATTATTGATAAACCGTTCGCTAGTGGTTTACGCAAGCATTACTGAGAGATTATTATCTCCCCTACAGTCACAACTTTGTAAATATGAACCACACAGAGTTGCTGTTTTCCGAATTTATGGGCACACCACAAGTCTGTTGCATTGTTTTTTTTTTAATACTGTAGCGTTTCTTCCACCTTTTAATTATTATTTGTTCAAGTGCCTGCTGTCAAAATTTGTCATCTTCATATTTAATTTGTTTCATCCAGAGATGTTAACTACAAGTAACTTTTTCTCAGATCACTGTTCTGCTGCTTACCCTTGTGCACTGGTTTTCAACGTTTTGGTGCCCGTTTTAGGAAAAAAAGAAACATTAGTCTATGGACTCAAAATTAGCATCTGTACTCAATCATTTGTGGTATAGACTATATCTGTATACTTGAAACATTGAATCTTAAAGTTCTTGATAAGTATCGCAATGCAGACGTCTGCCTGGAATGATGATAGTTCAGGAAAGATAGACTGCACTTTCTATAGTTGTTGATATCTGTTGACCAGGCACATGCCATTGGTCCTTTAAGTGCAGTTCACGAAAGCAGTGAAGATCCCATGCCATACCGTCATCCCCCTGCTTTCAAAACGGGTTAAGGTTATAACCATTGAGTCAGTAGGCTTTTCTTAGTCGTTCATTAAATCTAGGGAACAATGTTCAGTTCCACAAAAATGATGCTATTGAGCGCTAACCTAAAAATGTGAACACATAATTTGCATTGACTGGCTGCTTTTATTTGCTTGTTACGGTAAATATATTCACGGTTTGAAGAATTCCAAAACAAAACATACTTTAAAATCAAACTTTTCAAAGAAAACATGATTTATGTTGTCCGTTTACGGTTGTTTTAAAAGAACACCCTGTTCAGTCCATTGTTGCTTTGGGTGCCAGTTGTTGAGCTCTAACGTGGAATCAAATACCGCGGTGTTCTCAAGAGGGTGTTTTGAATGTTCCTTTAGTTTGAAGGATCTGTTTTATCATTGCTCAAATTTTCTCGATAATGCTGTTATTCCCCAACCATTGCATGTCTTAAAAAATAACTTTGAAAAAAATGTTTTAAAGAACTTAAAATAGTGACCTGGACAACTGGCAGAACTCGCCATGCACTCTCGCCTATTGTTTACTTCGCCATTCTTTCAAGGAAATGCAAAGAACCATAATTTTCAAGGACTTGACATGTTGTAGATGTTGGTCTATGCCTCTGAGGTAGTTTGAACTGTTGTGCCTCTTATATAAGATGATGCTCACTTGTTTACGAAAACTCAGGCGAAAAGCCAACCAGCAGATTATGTTTTCAGAATACATGGGCACATAGCAATCTAGGCAGAAATGTAATAGACGTGAAAGATATCTACTTATAACAGAGTGAATATTCCCATATAAAATAGAGAACTATTAGTAGAAAGAACCAGAAGAAAACTAATGAAAAACGTGGGTATAAAAGGAATAAGCCTGTATGTCGAGAACATTAATTAAAGCCAAAAGCAGTAATAAATCATGATTGTATCTAAAAGAAAAGAAAATCAAGTGAGAAACAATTTAATTTGTTTTGCCAGGCACGAGGAAGTCCAAAATGATGATGATTTACTTTTAGTCAGATGAGAGACTCAGTAACATACATGAATAGCCAGGTTTGTTCCTATGGTTACTGATTATGCATACTTTTATGTAAGCGCATTTTGTATGAAGCCATACGAAGGGTTAGCATGCAGGCTGCATTGAAAGTGCATGTAGGTGGTTGGCCCTTGCATATGGATCTGACATGTGACCAGAATGTAATGCCGCTGGAAGTTGAGGTAATGAATGGCGGTAACAAGTTTAGCATCCCTCTGGCTTGCAGTAGGCAGCCTCAGCAGACCGTGAGCTTTTTCCTCAGATGGTGAGTTTACCGTGAAATGTTGTAGCAAATTTTGTCAGCATTAGTAGCAATAGGTGTACAGTCACTTGTAGCATGTCCCCCCCATACATGTACACAGGTAACGGGGAGGTTTTGTTGAGAAGGCAGTTTTGTACAGTGGTACATTTCCTGATTGACTTTAAAAAAAATTAGAAGTGAGCAGGCAGAGTGTAGATACTCATTTCAGACGAAGGAGTATAATTTCATTTTGTTCTTGTGATAGAAGAACGTGGATGTTTTGAAGTCACTTCTGTAGCTAGGTTTTTTTTTTATTTTGTCACGTGGCTTCTTTTGCATATTTTATTTGTATTATGCAACACTTTTGTTGTTACTTTGTCGAGAGCTTGTTTCTGCCGCAAAGATGGTCAGTTTGCTTTATGCTGCTACATTGTAGCTTGTGTGTGATTTGATATAATAAACTTTTTACCTCCTGTATCATGAAAAACTTATTCGTGTTAGATGTGATCATAAATGTTGTCAAGAATGGGTGTATGCAAGCTTGATATTTAAGTTGTGACAGTTATATACACACTTAAAATTTGTCTGGAAACTCGATTAATAGGTTAGGGCAAAGAATCGCACATAATTATGTAAAAGTATTTTAACTAGCAGCTGAGTTTAAAATCTTCGTCCCTTTCTTGGTGTGTTTTGTGTTTATGCGTGTGTGTGTGTGTGCTGATTAATGTTTGTACTACCAGCAAAGACAAACCTGGAGATTACATGGTGTATACACCGTGCAGTCATTGCGAAAATATCCTATTTATACATGCTACACTTAAAATGTCAAACTTTTCACCACTGTAAGTAGGTGAACATCCGCTAGAAACATCCTCCAGCTTTGAAAAAGTACAATACACACCTCCAACAGTTGTCATTCCTACCGGAAGTGCTCACAACAGACAAATCTCTGACGTGGACTTGCTGACTGTTGTTATTTGATCATCTCGCATAGAACTGTTACAAATCCAGGATGCACATAATTGTAATGTGTAACGAACGTTATACATCCGTACACTAAAAACTTCTTTACAAGTAGGAACTACTTTATTTCTTCTTGAGCAAAGAAAGTCAGAATAAACTCTTAGTTAACAGGCACCAGATGTGACTGATAAATATTGTATAAACGTTTTTGGTTGCATGAAAGATATTGCAAAAATAGGAAAAACTCACATTGTATCATACCATATACAAAACTTGCTTATGAACAAGCCAGGTAAGTGTAGTGTGCAATGTTAGTCAATAAACTTCTCAACTTAATGAATTTTACTAACATTTTTAACTCCAAGCAAATTAAAAAAGAAATCACTTAAAACAATTACAGTAGGTGAAGAAACTTTACTGGACATATATAATCAATTAAAATCTACATTTCAGCATGAAATCGATTTTATTTTAACTTGTAAGCATTATTTCTTCGGGAGCTTTTTCCAGCTGTCTATAGGTGTTAACTGTTTGAGCTCCGGTTAATAGAAAATCTATTGCACATGAAAATTATAGGAACTTTTAGTTAATAAAGCAACTAAAAAACAAGTATTAATGACAAAAGTAGACATTAATAATATTATCAAATGTACACATGAATGATGATGATGATGATGTCTGACCTCTAAAGACGAACTCAGTGACCGTTATACAATGACAGAAAGAGTTACAATCAAAAAGCTGAAGTCAAACACCAAGATTGCGCCAAGATGGAAAAGCAACAGAACCTCAGTGGCAATGTATTCGATAAACATACAAGTGATCTTAGGAAAATTTCAGTTACAATAGTCATACTCATACATCTAAAATACGTAGACAGACACAGTCTTTTTATATACAAGAAAAATGTTATATCACTGTTTTTGTGTTTTTCGCCGTTGTTTTGCTTTGACCGGCTTGGCTGTTATGTCTGATGAGACGTTTTCATAGACTTCACATGGAGGAGAAGGTGCAACAACAATTTGTTCCTGGGCTGAAAATAGACGACAGATGAAGGATGAAGATGATGGGGCAGTTAGAAGATTATATAATGTTTCAATTACTTGAAGATTTATGGATTTCATTATAAAAATTTAGCATTTGTAAATACGAAATATTTTGCTATTGTTTTGTTTTAAATATAAACAAGGTATCATGCTTTTTTCAATATAAAATAAACTTGTCTAAATTGAAAATATCTCAAACGGGCTAGATTGACATCAAGCATAAAAACAATAGGATGAACACTTTCGTGTCTGTGCACTCAAGAGCATAAAAAATGATCTATGTGAAATAAAGAACGAGAGAAAGAAGAGAAGCCGAGAGAGAAAAAGCAAGGAGGAAGATTTACTTATCAAAGGACTGAACAGAACTTACTACAAGATACTTTTTTCCCAAAATCCTGGTGAACTTCCGCACTTTGAGAATGTAACGTGTGTTAGTTCCAATTTTGAAAGCCGAGGGACTGATGCTATTAAATCATTTTGTGGATAATTGTACAGGATGTACACTGTGCTCAGCGCATTCCAGTGATTTAAAGAAACGAATTTTAACAGCTGTGTATGTGGCACTATGTGCTGACAATATAGGGAAAAAGAAAAAAAACTTACATTCTTGAGTACGGGGGTCATGCCCTGCTCTCGTCATTTCGTATGTGTGGCTCAGACCTGGGTCCTGACTGGGTTTCTCGTATATTGTGTCTAAAACGAACAAATAGGCCATAGCTATACTAAACGGATTGTAACTCTTGTGGTCTATAGTCATCTAACACGATAAAATAAAATTTTCGTGAAATATTTTCAATTTGTCTCTATGAAAATGTGTTCTTAGATACGGCTAGTTCCCCTCTTTGTACATATTTCAGAAAACACGCTTTTGTGAACAGTCAATAACCTTACTTACTTTTACCAAATTCAATATATTGTCATTTATTATTATTTATTGTTAAATATTAGTTTTAATGTCTAGGGACAGCGATCTATAAGCTACATGCTAGAGATAGGGTAAAATCCACACAGCTAGAGGACACTGAATCCTTAGATAACTAACTGATTCTATAACTGGTTTTTTTTTAATATTTTTAATTACAGTGTAGTTGTATAGAGCCTAGTCAACATTTGCACACACACCAGCATCCATGCTGAATTTTATCAAAAAATTATTGTTTTTTGTCTACTTCAAAACCTCATAACTTTATATTGACTTGTGATACATCCATGACGGACAACAAAAGGATTTTTTTGAAGTTTTGCTGAATGAATATTCTGACATTGCTAGACTGTGTTAGCTACATATTCTGACAAATATTACCTTGCTGATATCGCCGACGTCTCCAGATAACAACCACCACCACCACACTCACCACCAGCAGGACTAGGGTCAAGGTAACGCCTATTCCAATGCCTATACCCTTACCCATGAGGTCTTCCTTGACTTCACAACCTATCAGCACAAACAGCACGATTAGAAAACCAACTTTATTCTTATACTGTTCACTGTAATACCTGTATATTTAATACAGCAGTGCACTGATAACTTAGACTGTTCACTACAACACTGCTACAATAAGAGAACCCAGGCTGCTGCTTAGTCTGTCAACTACACTTCCTTTAAGACTAAAGAACTAGTGTTGTCTAAGTTCACTGCAACACCTTCGCAATTATGATTTAAATGTAGATGTACATGTCTGTGGATCCTCAAACAAAATCCTTTAGCTTGATGGCACTTTTAGAAGCAGTCTTATTCCTACAAGTGATTTGTCTGTCCATCAGTCAGGTCGCCAGCCAGATTATATAACTGTTCTACAAACGATACTTGAAGAATCACTTTCAATTATAAATTTCTTGAAACGTTAATGATAATAATGTCAACTGAATAGAGTCTGATTTAAAATAGTTGGAAGATGTCGTTTTATATCAACTTTACCAAGACATGAACCTGACCTGACCTGACAACGTCAGTGTGACACTTGCGCTGGCAGTACGTCCGTGGTTGACATGATTGGTGACAGTACACGTCACTTCTTTCCCGTCATCCTCTTCTTTGTCGGCTGTGATGACACACCTGGAGCCCTGCTGGCCTTCACACATCCCGCCCCACTTAAACATGTCATAGGTCGAGGGTTTGACCCCAGGCGCCTCACAGGTAACGTTCACAAGGCACTTGTCAGGTGTAGAAATAGTGTGGTACTGGATGCTGACATTCTCTGGACCACCTGAAAAAGTAGCTGTTGACTAGTATGGGCCGCAAAGATTAAACCAAACATATTGGCAGCGCGAGGGTTTGCTCATCTCTCGATCACCACATCGATATGGTGGCTTGGTCAAAGACTAACCAAATCGTGGGTGTTTGCTGGGAAGTTTTTATCTGCTTCTGCAGAAATTTGCATACTCGAAGGTTACAAGTACAGATAAAGACCTCAAGTGCAAAAATGATTACCTGAACTTTAACAAGTTTGAAACGAAATAAAAATAAATATCATTTTGCTATTTTTACTGACACAAATGTATTTTCCTACCAGTACTACACCGTTAAGAATTTCTAACATCATTTGATAACAGTAACCCGATCAGTTAACAAAAACCGTAGGAATAAAACGTCTGTCGTCTTCGACTGACCTGAAACGTTGAGGATGATGCTGGCGTTGGCTGTGTGGTTGTTGTTGGCGTCGTTGGTGACAGTGCACGTGACCACCTTCCCATCATCCATTTTACCTTTGAAGGTCAGTTTACAATTAAAACCTAGCTCACCGTCACACAGGCCGTCCCACGTGACCATTTCTGACTTCAAAGGCTGGACATTCCTCGCTTCGCATACCAGGGTTACCTGGGTTGATCCGCTTGGAGGTAAGTAGACACGGCCACTGACCACTGGGCAGGCAGCAAGCAATGTTTCGTTGCCGCTTTTAGAAAGAATACGGTAGGGCTTGATGGTGATGTCATCAGGTCCATCTGAAAATGTCACAGGCAGAGATCAGAATCTTTATCTTTAAACAAGTGGACACTTACCTTCAAAAGTACTGAATTTTATTAAAAACTAGAATAAACGTGTCTTTTCCAAGCCCTATTCAGTATTTTATTATAAACATCATTTTAAACGTAACATCTTTTGTATATTTAAAGTACATAATTTTTAAGTCTGCAGTTGTCGTAAATAAAAAGAATATTTCATTGACTGAAATAAACTTGTAAGGAATTGTCTGCCTTCATCCACTTAGTACTCACAAGCCACCAGGATATGCTTCTGATAGCGCTCTTTGTAAAGCCATTCCACTTCGCACACAAGGTTTCTTCTGTCATGGCTGCGGTTAACGACCTCAGGTGGAAGCGGAAGCCATTCGACTCCGTAGTCACCGGAAGCTACAACTTTTTCTCCCAATATCCACCTGAGTCTTGCATCGGGATGCTCTTTAAATGTACTGCTACAGCTGCAGCTAACAGGACCCTCTTCGGGAATGTAGGATTGGTTACAACGTATTCTTGGTGTAGGCAAGCGAAAATAATACCCTGTAAAAAGCATCAAAGTGCGACATGAATTATTCAATAAATAGCGCCATGATCGCTTTATGATAACATTTCATTGTGGCTAATGATTTAAAAGTTCCACAAGTGATGTTGCAGCAAGAATACTCAAGTGGTAGTAGTGGGGGTGGGGTGGTGATAACGTGTTTGTCCGTACCGCCAAGAGATTGCATAATATGTTTATCGAGTTCACGAGGTCTGTCAACAGGAAGTCCATTCTAATGCTCTTAGACTGATGTTTTCAAGAATGTACTGTCAGAACTATGCAATATATACACAATGTCTTGACTAGGAATTTTTAAAAGTTGTCTCGGGACTTCAGAGATGGAAGGTAGTGAGGTGTCCTCAACTTCTCTCGGGGCCAGATTTTGTGAGGGTGGTATTCATCACCTCTTTTTTGCTACTTTATTTTCGCCAGCCCCCTGAGGACCTAAGGTACCAGCTCCACTCCCTAATCAACAAGATTCCATGCGTGACACGGGCATCGAACGGGTTGGTTTCAGTTTGCATTGTACTACTTCCCGTTCATACGCTGTAAACTTTGTTTTGACAACTTACTCATCAACCTTTTGATGAGGAGTGAGGCACCCGCATAAAACTAATCGTGGGAGATGTGAAAGTACATGTGAAGATGACATATTTGTTGTATACTGTAACAAATACGAGTAATACTTATGGCTTGCATGAACTTATATCTGAACACAACGAACTTACTAAGAAACGTTATTTTTATATCGTGTACTTACGCCATTTTGAATCCCGAAAATATTTTGCACCAGGATGAAGGGAGATGTCAGATAAACAGCTGTAAGGATATCTTTCTTTATATCCTAGATATATATCATTATATCCTAGAAATCTATCATTATATCCTGGATATCTATCTTTATATCCTGTGAAGCTGGATAAAGTGACGAAGAAGTAGCCGATGTTGTACATTCTAGACGATTCGTTGTATGACACCAGTGACACGTTGACCTTAGAAGTCTGTAAATAAAAGGCAACCATTGTGCACAGATTAAAAGCAGGTTCTAAAAACCATCCGAGGTCTGAAACTTTTTTGGGTTGATTTTAGTCAGCTGCTTTGTTTAAAAGGTCTCCAGTTTTCAGCGAAAAAAGAAAAGTTATGAAAAGTAGGAACTGTTTGCAGGGGTCGCAGCTATACCACCGACCTAAAAGAGATCCATAGAGTTAAAGCTATTGGCCGACCACAGTACTTACATCTGTCAATTATTTAGAGACCTCCAGGAAATGAACCTATCGGTTGAGTGGAGAATTCCAGGGTATGGGGCCAGATACAGATTCTTTAGAGACATTAAGGGTGGAAATATACATAATATTTGGAGACTTTCAGGTTGCTTTTTCTAGAAAATTTCATGGAGTGGTCTATAATAAATTTGAAGGCTACCCTAAAGCTATCAGCTTTCCTCCAGTGTGTTGTTCTTTAGGACGCGACAGCGTGACAAACGCCGCAGCCACTAGTTGTGTATATATTTTCCTCTACTCTTTAGGGTCTCAGCTTTACATTACTTAAAACTAGTTATTATTATTTTATGTACGTGCTATAAATAAACAGCAGAAAGACATAGACTCGCACTCACCATGTCGCTACAGCGGACCTTAGCTCCGTAGTTGCCGAGAGCGGAGAAGATTTTTGGGACGGTCAAAATGACAGTTAGAGACCAGTCCTCGCGGTTGATCACAAAACTGCTGTTGGTGACCCCAGAATTGTCTTATGAAAGGAAGAAAATGAAACGTTGATAAATAAATAAACAAGCTGAAGAGAGAAGAAAATTTATCGTTTTTATATTTTGACTTTATTGCAGCCTATTCACTCACGTATAAATACAGACACTGTTGTCCTGATCGCTGATTTATAAACCTGAAATTATTTCTGGTCTACATGTGTGCATATTCTGTCACTACTTTACAGAGAAAAAGATCTGCGCACTTACGGTAAACATCCAGTGTACTGTTGACAGACTGATCAGTTCCATTGAGTAAACGTTCTGTACACACCACTGTACCCGCCCACTCCCGGGTGACATTCAGGAGGGTTAGGGAGGAACTCGTGGGGCTAGGTCGTTCCAGGTTGACGTTCGGATGGTATTGTGATAAGCATGTCCCCGCCGCACACATTCCCACCTTTTTCACCTGTCCTTGTAAAGGTGAGATAGTCCAGTAGATCGTGGAGTTTGGGGTTAACTGGTCACATGACACTGATCTCTTGTTAAAGGACAGCTCTTCAACTTCAGTTTTAGATTGCAGACTAATAGCTGTTATCAGATAAAAAAGCAAATGATAGCCTCATATGTTCAATATCTTATTTCTCTAATAAACATCTAGCTAGTCTTTTGTTAAGTGCGCAAACAGTCGATTTGTCAAGTTTGTTCCGTTGACTTTTGGTAGTCTGCCCAAATCACATTTTACACACTGACCATGAAGGCGCAATGAGATGTTACAAACATTAAAAAGAGATTGGTATTAAATCTCATTGTTTCTAAGCGCAGTTAAATTGCGAGGATTATTTGAAGACTATGTTGCTGGTTTTTAAAATGAAATTTGTAGTTATAAATTTAAAGAGATAGTCTTTTAGCCGTTTGTCATAGTGAGAGAGAAAAGCGCAACTTAACACAAATGGCAGACATCACTATTTTGTTTGACAAGACGATTTTTTAACCCTTGGCCTTTTAATCCACAAAAGCACAAGGATTCACTCGAAAGTTTTGTTGCTTTTTATTTTGCTGACGATTGTTCACGCTATTTGTCCACAGACCAGAATGTCTATAGTCTAGCTTCGTACATCAGGCTTTGGAATAATATATGTATGATGAATACGGCATTCTAAAGGTAAAGTAAGAATTATTCTTATATTTTGAATATGTTATTGGTTGTGCAATGTGCACATTTTTACATTCGTAAGACTGTTTCGGAAGGGAACAGAATTCCTGTCACTGATAACGATTTTTTTAATTAATCAAGCGGGAAAATGAATTTTGAATGCAGATTTTCCAACTCAAAAGCAACACCATTCTTGGAAATGAAATAAAAGGCAGGAAATTCAACAATCATGTCAGCTGAAGTGAAAAACATAGAAGATAACATTGGATTACTATTGTGAGTTATACGTAGATAATACATCTACACATCTGTTGATACAAAAATTATGTCAAATAACAATAACTGCACCTACAACCTACCTGTTGTCAAAAATCAGTAAATTAAGATCATAAATATCTTAAAGTTATACATATGCTTCCTTTCATTCAGCATACAAAACTCTCTAAATACTCCTTAAGAACTTTCTCATACTGTATTGGTCTTAACTCTTACTATGCCGTACTTGTAAAATCTTTAAAAGTTTTATTTCAGAGTAACGGCGTTAATACACGAAGTAAGCAAACAATGACTTAAAAAGAAATAAGTGAGGGAGTACTAATGTACTGATGTTTTATGTGCGCAGAGATGATGTAGTAGTAGTAACAGCAAGCTCATGTAAGAAAAAAGTAGTTACAAAGTAGTTATAGAATATTGCTGTAGAAATGGAGAGTCAAATACAGTGATGGAATGAAATCCTAAAGGTGACATACCCAGTGTCCTGTGACATGCAATCAGAAACATCACCACAGCTGTCACAGGTCCATGCGCCATTTTGACAATACTTTCTATAGAAACCTTGTTCTGTTTGGGGGAAAATCTCGTATGAGAAACAACAATCAGGATGTTGGCTGAAGGAAGCGAATCTGGTGAAGTGGCCATCAACTTGTCTGTGATTTGATTGGTGCGTCGTGTTGACAATACTCGTGGACATGCATGCAAAAATATTCTGCGCACTTACGTGCTTTAAAACAATTTGGCTTTCGTGTCGGATATAAGTACTTGTCTACTGCACTTTCAATGCGAGAAGCTAAGTTGGTGAATAGGGATGTGACATGGGAGATATATGGAGAGAGAAACGTCTCTTTCTTTTTCTTTCTTTCTTGTGTTGACACCCTTGTCTCAAAACTGTTCTCAAAACAGAATTGTTTTTAAAGTAGGAAGGAAGCACTATGACCAAAGTTCTTTCCTGCAAAAATATGTCGCTTAGGAGTAGAGTTACTTATGACATCCATCACTCCACATTACTCAGGGTTTATAAAAATTGTTACATAGGGTATGGGTAGTGTTAGGGTTAGCTCCATGAAAGGGTGGATTCTAGTAATGCAAGGCCACCATTGGGGGAGACTGTCCACATGAGGTGGGCCCTAGTATCGGTATTTCTACTTGTACAACCCACTCGTCGCTTAGTCATCGCACCATGACGACTCCGCCCGGTACTCGGTCTGATGAGGACAGAAGGCGTAATAAGCACAAAACTACTGTTGTATAAGAGGATTTATCTTTTAATCTTCTCCTGAAGCTTATCTCTTCATGTCCTAAGTAGTTCTCTATAAAAAAAAATTCGCGACAGACACAGTGTATATATATATATACAAGAAAAATGTTATATCACTGTTTTTGTGTTTTTCGCTGTTATTTTGCTTTGACCGGCTTGGCTGTTATGTCTGATGAGACATTTTCATAGACTTCACATGGAGGAGAAGGTGCGACAACAATTTGTTCCTCGGCTGAAAATAGACGACAGATGAAAGATGAAGGTAATGGGGCAGTTAGATTATATAATGTTTCAATTACTTAAATATTTATGGATTTTTTTATTAAAATTGAACATTTGTAAGTACGAAGTATTTTCCGATTGTTTTGTTTCAAATGTAAACAGGGTATCATGCTTTTTTTCAATATAAAATAAACTTATATAAATTAAAAATGTCTCAAACGGGTTAGATTGCCATCAAGCATAAAAACAATAGGATGAACACTTTCGTGTCTGTGCACTCAACAGCATAAAAAAAGATCTATGTGAAATAAAGAACGAGAGAAAGAAGAGAAGCCGAGAGAGAAAGCATGGAGGAAGATTTACTTTTCTCAAAGGACTGAACAGAACTTACTAGAAGATACTTTTTTCCAAAAATCCTAGTGAACTCCTGCACTTTGAGAATGTAACGTGTGTTAGTTCCAATTTTGAAAACAGAGGGACTGATGTGGCTATTAAATTATTTTGTGGATAATTGTACAGGATGTACACTGTGCTCAGCGCATTCCAGTGATTTAAAGAAACGAATTTTAACAGCTGTGAATGTGGCACTATGTGCTAACAATATAGGGAAAAGAAAAAACTTACATTCTGTACGGGGGTCATGCCCTGCCATTGTCATTTCGTATGTGGGGTTCAGACCTGGGTCCTGACTTTGTTTCTCGTATATTGTATCTAAAATAAACAAAAGAATAGGCCATAGCTATACTAAACGGATTGTAACTCTTGTGGTCTATAGTCATCTAACACGATAACATAAAATTTTCGTGAAATATTTTCAATTTGTCTCTATGAAAATGTCTTCTTAGATACGGCTTGTTCTGCACACTTTTGTGAATAGTCAATAGCTTTACTTACTTTTAACAAATTCAATATATTGCCGTTTATTATTATTTATTGTTAAATATTAGTTTTAATGTCTAGGGACAACGATCTACATGCTAGAGATAGGATAAAATCCACAAAGCTAGTACATGGACACTGAGCCCTTAGATAACTATCTGAATCTACTGTTTCTTTTAAATATTTTTAATTACGGTGTAGTTGTATGCAGCCTAGTCAACATTTGCACACACAACAGCATCCATGCTGAATTTTCTAATAAGGAAATATTTTTTTGTTTGTTCACTTTAAAACCTTGTAACTTGATATTGACTTATGATACATCCAAAATATTTACTCTTTCTTGTTACGTATTTATATATTTCTTGAAATACAATGTTTGGAAACATTTTATTCAAAATTTAAACCCCTGTTCTCCAAAAAAGTCATAAAAGTTACTAATTTTCCCACTTTATATTGTAGGTCTCCTTGGATCGTCTTCATAGTAACTGATAACGGAGCGGGCAACAAAAATATTTTTTGAAGTTTTGCTGAAATGTGACAAATGAATATTCTGACATTGCTAGATTATGTGTTAGCTACATATTCTGACAAATATTACCTTGCTGAAATCGCCGACGTCTCCAGATAACAACCACCACCACCACACCCACCACCAGCAGGACTAGGGTCAAAGTCACGGCTATTCCAATGCCTACAACCTTGCCCATGAGGTCATCCTTGACTTCACAACCTGTCAGCACAGACAGCACGATTAGAAAACCAACTTTATTCTTATACTGTTCACTGTAATATCTGTATATTTAATACAGCAGTGAACCGATAACTACAACACTGCTACAATAAGAGAACCCAGGCTGTTGCTTAGTCTGTTAACTACACTTCCTTTACGACTAAGTTGCCTAAGTTCACTGTAACACCTTCTCAATTATGATTTAAATGTATATGTACATGTCTGTGGATGCTCAAACAAAATTCTTTAGCTTGAATGCAGTTTAGAAGCAGTCTTATTCCTACAAGTGATTTGTCTGTCCGTCAGTCAGGTCGCCAACCACATTACATAACTGTTCTACAAACGATACTTGAAGAATCACTTTCAATTTTAAATTTCTTGACACGTTAGTGATAATAATGTCAATTGAATATAGTCAGATTTCAAATAGTAGGAAGATGTCGTTTTATATCAACTTTACCAGGACATGAACCTGACCTGACAACATCAGTGTGACACTAGCGCTGGCAGAACGTCCGTGATTGACATGATTGGTGACAGTACACGTCACTTCTTTCCCGACATCCCTTCGTTTGTTGGCTGTGATGACACATCTTGAGCCCTGCTGGTCTTCACACATCCCGCCCCACTTAAACATGTCATAGGTCAAGGGTTTGACCCCAGGCGCCTCACAGGTAAGGATCACGTGGCACTTGCCAGGTGTAGAAGTAGTGTGGTACTGGATGCCGACAGTATCTGGATCATCTGAAAATGTAGCTGTTGACTAGTATTGGCCCCCAAGATTAAAAAAAAAAACATATTGGCATCGCAAGGGTTTGCCGATTTCTCGATCACCAGATCGCGCTGCGCACGCACCGGGTATGATGGCTTTTGTTTGTGGGGTTGTTTGATACAAATTATCCTATGTTTGGTCAAAGACTAGCCAAATCGTGGGTGTTTTCATCTGCTTCTGCAAAAGCATGTATACTCTAAGGTTACAAGTGCAGATAAAGACCTCAGGTGCAAAAATGATTACCTGAACTTTAACAAGTTTGAAACGAAATAAAAATAAACATCTTGTTGTTTTGTTATTATTGCTTACACAAATGTATTTTCCTACCAGTACTACGCCTTTAAGAATTTCTAACATCATTTGATAACAGTAACCCGATCAGTTGACAAAAACAGTAGGATCAAAACGTCTGTCGTCTTCGACTGACCTGAAACGTTGAGTATGATGCTGGCGTTGGCTGTGTGGTTGTTGTTGGCGTCGTTGGTGACAGTGCACGTGACCACCTTCCCATCATCCATTTTACCTTTGAAGGTCAGTTTACAATGAAAACCTCGCTGACCGTCACAAAGGCCGTCCCACGTGACCATTTCTGACTTCAAGGGCTGGACATCCCTCGCCTCGCATACCAGGGTTACCTGGGTTGAGTCGTTTGGAGGTAAGTAGACACGGCCACTGACCACTGGGTAGGCAGACAGTAATGTCTCGTTGCTGCTGTCTTTTTGAGATATAACACGGTAGGGCTTGATGGTGATGTCATCTGGTCCATCTGAAAATGTCACAGGCAGAGATCAGAATCATTTATCTATAAACAAGTGGATACTTACCTTCAAAAATGCTAATTTTTTTTTAACTAGAATAAACGAATAATCTAATGTAAGCGGGAATTTTACCATTACTAGTGTGTAGTGACTAGTTGTTTACCTGTTCCTACAGAAACATTTCCTGCATTAGTCTCTTCCTTCTGACCTTCTATCTTAAAAGCGTTTTCACTGTTAATTTCTTCCTTGATTCTGTCATTTCTTGCAAGCCCTATTTAGTATTTTATTATAAACACCTTTTAAACGAAACAACTTTTGTATATTTAAAGTGCATAATTTTTATGTTCGCAGTTGTCGTCAATCAAAAGAATACTTCATTACTGTAATAAACTTGTAAGGAATTGTCTGCCTTCATCCACTTAGTACTCACAAGCCACGAGGACATTCTTCTGATTGCGCTCTTTGTAAAGCCATTCCACTTCGCACGTGAGGTTTGTTCTGTCATGGCTGCGGTTAACGACCTCAGGTGGAAGCGGAAGCCTCTCGACTCCGTAGTCACCAGAAGCTACAACTCTTTCTCCCAATATCCACCTGAGTCTCGCATCGGGATGCTTTTTAAATTTACTGGTACATCTGCAGCTAACAGGACCCTCTTCGGGAATGTAGGATTGGTTACAACGTATATTTAGTGCAGGCAAAGTATCATAATGCCCTGTAACAAACATCAAAGTGCGACATGAATTATTCAATAAATAGCGCCATGATCACTTTATGATAACATGTCATTGTGGCTAACGATTTAAAAGTTCCACAAGTGATGTTGCAGCAAGAATAGTCAAGTGGTAGTAGTGGGGGTGGGGTGGTGATAATGTGTTTGTCGGTACCGCCAAGAGATTGCATAATATGTTTATCGAGTTCATGAGGTCTGTCACTAGTTTCGAGAGCTGTTACTGAAGTAAATGGACTGACAACAGGAAGTTCATTCTAATGCTCTTTGACTGATGTTTTCAAGAATGAACTGTCAGAAGGACGCAACAAATACACAATTCCTTGACTAGGAATTTTGAAAAGTTGTCTCGTGACTTCAGAGCTGGAAGGTAGTGAGGTGTCCTCAAATTCTCTCGGGTCCAGATTTTCTGGTGGTGTTCATCACCTCTTCTCCGCAATTTTATTTTCACCAGCCTCTAACGACCTAGGCTACTAGCATTCCTTAATCAACAAGATTCCATTCGTGACACGGGCATCGAACGGATTGGTTTTAGTTTGTATTGTAGTACTTCCCGTTCATACGCTGTAACCTTTGTTTTAACAACTTACTCATGAACCTGATGAGGAGTCAGTCACCTGCATAAACTAATCGTGGGAGATGTGAAAATGCATCTGAAGATGACATATTTGTTGTCTACTGTACCAGATACGAGTAATACTTATGGTTTGCATAAACTTACATCGAAACACAACCAAGTTACTAAGACACATTATTTTTGATATCGTGTACTTACGCCATCTTTGTTCGCGAAAATATTTTCTACCAGGAAGTAGGAGGATGTCGAATAAACATCGTTGGTAACTATCTTTATATCTTGCATGGCTGGCTACCAAAGTGAAGGAGAAGTAGCCGACATTGTACATTCTAGATGATTCGTTGTATGACACCAGTGACACGTTGACCTTAGAAGTCTGTAAATAAAAGGCAACCATTGTGCACAGATTAAAAGTACTTTCTTAAAACCATCCGAGGTCCCTGGTCTGAAACTTGTTTGGGTTGATTTAAGCAGCTGCTTTAATAAATACATCTCCATTTTCAAAAAAAAAAAAAAAAAAAGAAAGAAAAAAAGAGAAAGAAAGGAAAGTCATGAGCAGTAGTTAGGAACTATTTGCAAGGGCCGTAGCTATAGCACCGACCTAAAAGAGATCCATAGAACTAAAGCTATTGACCGACCGCAGTGCTTACATCTGTCTATTATTTGGAGACCTCCAGAAAATAGACCTATCGGCTTTGTGAAGAATTCCTGGGTATGGGGCCAGGTACAGGTTATTTAGAGACATTAAGGATAGAAATGTATATAATATCTGGCTACTTTCAGGGTATGTAGGGTTAGATGGAGTGGTCTATAATAAATTTGAAGACCTAACAGCTTTGCCTCCAGCGTGTTGCTCTTTAGAGAGATATATATTTTTTCTCTAGTCTTTATGGTCTCAGTTTCACATTATTTTATTTAGAACTATTAATTATTATTTTACATACGTGCTATAAATAAACAGCGGAAAGACATAGACTAAACAGTTCAACAGTGAATATTCGCCACGCTCAGCACTCACCATGTAGGGACAGCGGACCTCAGCTCTGTAGTTGCCGAGAGCGGAGAAGACTTTTTGGACGGTCAAAATGACAGTTAGAGACCAGTCCTCGCGGTTGATCACAAGAAGGCTGTTGGTAACCCCGGAATTGTCTCATGAAAGGAAGAAAATGAAAAGTTGATAAATAAATAAACAAGTTGAAGAGAGAAGAAAATTTATCGTTTTTATATTTTGACTTTATTGCAACCTATTCACTCACGAATACAGAAACTGTTGTTCTGATCGCTGAATTATAAACCTTACTTCTGGTCTACATTTGTGCTATTCTATCACTTCTTTACAGAAAGATCTGTGCACTTACGATAAACATCCAGTGTACTGTTGACAGACTGCTCACTTCCATTGAGTAAACGTTCTGTACACACCACTGTACCCGCCCACTCCCGGGTGACATTCAGGAAGGTTAGGGAGGAACTCGTGGGGCTAGGTCGTTCCAGGTTGACGTTCGGACCGTATGGTGATGTGCATGTCACCGCATCACACATTCCCACCTTTTTCACCTGTCCTTGTAAAGGTGAGATAGTCCAGTAGATGGTGGAGTTTGGGGTTAACTGGTTGCATGACACTAATCTCTTGTTTAAGGACAGCTCTTCAATTTCGTTGTTAGATGACAAACTAATAGCTGTTATCAGATAAAAAAGCAAATGATAGCCTCATATGTTCAATATCTTATTTCTCTAATCAACATCTAGCTAGTCTTTTGTTAAGTGCACAAACAGTCGATTTGTCAAGTTTGTTCCGTTGACTTTTGGTAGTCTGCCCAAATAACACTTTACACACTGGCCATGAAGTCGCAATGAGTTGTTAAAAACATTAAAAAGAGATCGGTTTTAAATCTCATTGTTTCTAAGCGCAGTTAAATTGCGAGGATTATTTGGAGACTATGTTGTTGGTTTTAAAATGTAATTTGTAGTTATAAATTTAAAGAGATATACTTTTAGCTGTTTGTTACAGTGAGAGAGAAAAGCGCAACTTAACACAAATGGCAGACATTCTTGAGGATGAAATAAAATTCATGAAATTCAACAATGATATGTCGGTGAAAAACAGAGAAGATAGCTTTGGATTACTATTGTGTGTTGTACGAAAGTTATACATCTAAACATCTGTTGATTCAGTAATTATGTCAAATAACAATAACTGCACCTACAACCCACCTGTTGTCAGAAATCAGTAAATAAAGATCATAAATATCTTAAATTTATTCAGATACTAGCTTTCATTCAGCATACAAAACTCTGTAAATCCGCCTTAAGAACTTTCTCATACTGTATTGGTTTTAACTCTTGCTATGCTGCGCTTGCTGTAAAATCTTTAAAAGTTTTATTTCAGAGTAAGGATGTTCAATCACGAAATAAGCAAATAATTTTTCAAAAAGAAATAAGTAGTGTAGTACTAATGGACTGATGTTTTAAGTCTGCAGATATGATGTTGTA
The DNA here is from genome assembly GCA_004794325.1 of Pomacea maculata. Classification (NCBI taxonomy): domain Eukaryota; kingdom Metazoa; phylum Mollusca; class Gastropoda; order Architaenioglossa; family Ampullariidae; genus Pomacea; species Pomacea maculata. Next base: position 484,360 of record SRHC01003676.1, on the reverse strand, counting down.
GTAATAGTAACAGCACACTAATGAAAGAAAAAAGGAGTTACAAAGTAGTTATAGAATATTGCTGTAGAAATGGAGAGTCAAAGACAGAGATGTAATGAAATCCTAAAGGTGACATACCGAGTGTCCTGTGACATGCAATCAGAAACATCACCACAGCTGTCACAGGTCCATGCGCCATTTTGCCGACACTTTCTATAGAAACCTTGTTCTGTTTGGGGGAAAATCTCGTGTGAGAAACAACAATCAGGATGTTAACTGAAGGAAGTGAATCTTGTGAAGTGGCCATCAACTTGTCTGTGATTTGATTGGTGCGTCGTGTTGACAATACTTCTGACATTTGACCACGCGCATGCGCCACAACAATCGACTCAGTAAATCAAATTCGTGGATATGCATGGAGAAATATTCTGCGCACTTTCATGATTTAAAACAATTTGGCTTTCATGTCGGATGTAGGTACTTGTCTACTGCACTTTCAATGTGAGAAGCTAAGTTGGTGAATAGGGATGTGACATGGGATATATATTTATATATGGAGAGAGAAACGTCTCTTTCTTTTTCTTTCTTTCTTGTGTTGACACCCTTGGCGCTTAGTATCCAAACTGTTCTCAAAACAGTATTCTTTTTGAATTAGGAAGGAAGCACTATGACCAAAGTTCTGTCCTGCAAAAATAAGTCGTATACGAGTAGAGTTACTTATGACATCCGTCACTCCACATTACTTGGGGTTTATAAGAATTGTTACATAGGGTATGGGTAGTGTTAGGGTTAGCTCTATGTAAGGGTGGATTCTAGTAAAGCAAGGCCACCATTGGGGGAGACAATCGACGTCAGCTGGGCCCTAGTATCGGTATTTCTACTTGTACAACCCACTCGTCGCTTAGTCATCACACCATGAGGACTCCGCCCTGTGTGAGGAGGACAGAAGGCGTAACAAGCACAAAACTACTGTTGTATAAGAGGATTTATCTTTTAATCATCTCCTGAAGCTTATCTCTTCGTGTCCTAAGTAGTTCCATGCACACCTCCGTGATTCAAAAACATATCTAAGCACTTGTAACACATATCAGCTCGTTAACAAGTCTCATGACAGACAATCCCTGGAGTGGACTTGCTGACTGTTGTTACTTCATCATCTCGCACTGAGTTGTTACAAATCCACGGTGCACATAATTATAGAGTATAACGATCATTTTACATCCGTACAGGGTGTGAAAATGCGTGTGTGCAAGATTGATATTTGTCACGGACCGTCCGCGGACACGCGCATTCTTTCCACAAACCAAAATATTCTGATCGCTTGAGGGTGGGCGTACCTTCTTAGAGGCACGAATAATTATTGAATTCAAACACAATTTTAAATGAAACAAAGGCAAAGTATCAACAATCAGAGATTCACTCCTTCGTTTGCCACACAAGATATATTACCAATATATTATCATTCATCCAACGTACTATTAGAGTTAACAATAAAGTTGATTCCCATAAATACTGTCACTGATGAAGTATTCCGCTGTCTCCGGTGCTGTCCTTTCTTGAGGAATTTCCCAAGCCCTCTAATCTAATGAGTAACACTAGTCTTATTTCCTAGAAGTCGATTTATCGTTAAAAAAAAGTGTTTTTACGATACCGACAGTTTACAAGCAGACGTCTCGGTCTTGCACATGCGGTTGCCTCCTAGGTGTTTGGCAGGATGATGATAGGTTAGCTGAAGGCCGGGAGAAAACCTTCCCTCCACCGGCGGTTTACTCTCAGGCTGTTTGGAACTGTCCCTTCCAGGCGACGGATGGTGGTCGGTGCACCAGCTTTGCACCAAGTTTTCTGTTCTGGAACCGTCGTTTACTCGCTCACACCAGTGTGTGGTTTCTTGGTCCCACCAAGAAACTGTACTGCGGGATGCCCAAGCCACAGAGCTCCCCACGGCGCGGACACGGACTACAGTAAATCACGATCTGTGAAGTACATCCACCTGTAGTTTAACCACGGTATTACTTCCCGTAATACTTATTCCGCGGTCGCAGCAGTAGCGAGAAAGTCCAGAGAAAAACCACCAACTCCAACTTCTGTTTCGCCGTTAGCTCTCTGCCCACCGTTTTTTTCTCTAACGTTATTTTCCTCTATCTTTTTCGTCACCTTATTTTGACATCACAGTTTACGTCATTTGCTCAAGGGCAAACAACTTCCAGCCCACTACCCTAGATCAGATCAACCACGGTTGTCGATCTTCCCGCCTAACCCCCTCTACTAAGTACTTATCCGTTACAATATTTAAGTTGTGACGGTTATATACACACTTAAAATTTGTCTGGAAACTCGATTAATAGGTTAGGGCAAAGAATCGCACATAATTATGTAAAAATATTTTAACTAGCAGCTGAGTTTAAAATCTTCGTCTCTTTCTTGGTGTGTTTTGTGTTTATGCGTGTGTGTGTGTGTTGATTAATATTTGTACTACCAGCAAAGACAAACCTGGAGATTACATTGTGTATACACGAAGCCAAAATATCCTATTTATACATGCTACACTTAAGATGTCAAACTTTTCACCACTGTACATAGGTGAACATCCTCCAGAAACACACTTTGAAAAAGTACAATACATACCTTCAACAGTTGTCAGTCCTACCTGACTCTTGTTATTTGATCATCTCGCACGGAGCTGTTACAAATCCAGGATGCACATAATTGTAATGTGTAACAAATGTTTTACATCCGTACAGAAAAAACTTCTTTACAAGTAGGAGCTATTTTATTTTCTTAAAGAAAATTAGAATAAACTCTTAGCTAACAGGCACCAGATGTGACTGATAGATATTGTATAAATGTTGTTTTTGGTTGCTTGAAAGCTATTGCAAAAATATGAAAAACTGTCACATTGTATCATACCATATACAAAACTTGCTTATGAACAAGCCATGTAAATGTAGTGTGCAATGTTAGTCAATAAACTTCTCAACTTAATGAATTTCACTAACATTTTTAACTCCAAGCAATTTAAAAAAGAAATCACACACTTAAAACAATTATAGTAGGTGAAGAAACTTTACTGGACATATAGCAGGATAATCAAATAAAATCTACATTTCAGCATGAAATCAATTTTATTTTAACTAGTAAATATTATTTCTTCGGGAGCTTTTTCCGGCTGTCTGTAAATGTCAACTGTTTGAACTCCGGTTAATAGAAAATTTATTGCACGTGAAAATTATAGGAACATTTAGTAAGTAAAGCAACTAAAAGACAAGTATTAATGAAAAAAGTAGACATTAATAATATTATCAAATGTACACATGAATGATGATGATGATGATGATGATGATGATGATGATGATGATGATGATGATGATGATGATGATGATGATGATGATGATGATGATGATGATGATGTCTGACCTCTAAAGACGAACTCAGTGACCGTTATAGAAAGACAGGAAGAGTTACAATCAAAAAGCTGAAGTCAAACACCAAGATTGCGCCAAGATGGAAAAGCAACAGAACCTCATGTGGCAATGTGTTCGATAAACATCCAAATGATCTTAGGAAAATTTCAGTTACAATATTCATACATCTAAAATCCGTCGACAGACACAGTGTCTATATATATATATACAGGAAAAATGTTATATCACTGTTTTTGTGATTTTCGCTGTTATTTTGCTTTGACCGGCTTGGCTGTTATGTCTGATGAGACGTTTTCATAGACTTCACATGGAGGGAAAGGTGCGACAGCAATTTGTTCCTCGGCTGAAAATAGACGACAGATGAAGGATGAAGGTAATGTGGCAGTTAGAAGATTATATAATGTTTCTATTACTTAAATATTTATGGATTTTTTAATTAAAATTGAACATTTGTAAGTACGAAATATTTTCCGATTGTTTTGTTTGAAATGTAAACAAGGTATCATGCTTTTTTTTCAATATAAAATAAACTTATATAAATTAAAAATGTCTCAAACGGGTTAGATTGACATCAAGCATAAAAACAAAAGGATGAACACTTTCGTGTCTGTGCACTCAACAACATAAAAAGGATGTATGTGAAATAAAGAAGGAGAGAAAGAAGAGAAGCCGAGAGAGAAAGCATGGAGGAAGATTTACTTATCTCAAAGGACTGAACAGAACTTACTACAAGATACTTTTTTCCAAAAATCCTAGTGAACTCCTGCACTTTGAGAATGTAACATGTGTTAGTTCCAATTTTGAAAACAGAGGGACTGATGTGGCTATTAAATTATTTTGTGGATAATTGTACAGAATGTACACTGTGCTCAGCGCATTCCAGTGATTTCAAGAAACGAATTTTAACAGCTGTGTATGTGGCATTATGCGCTGACAATATAGGTAAAAGAATAAACTTACATTCTTGAGTACAGGGGTCATGCCCTGCCATTGTCATTTCGTATGTGGGGTTCAGACCTGGGTCCTGACTTTGTTTCTCGTATATTGTGTCTAAAATAAACAAAAGAATAGGCCATAGCTATACTAAACGGATTGTAACTCTTGTGGTCTATAGTCATCTAACACGATAAAATAAAATTTTCGTGAAATATTTTCAATTTGTCTATATGAAAATGTGTTCTTAGATACGGCTTATTCTACACGCTTTTGTCAATAGTCAATAGCTTTACTTACTTTTACCAAATTCAATATATTGTCGTTTATTACTATTTATTGTTAAATATTAGTTTTAATGTCTAGGGACAACGATCTATAAGCTACATGCTAGAGATAGGGTAAAATCCACAAAGCTAGTGGACACTGAGCCCTTAGATAACTATCTGAATCTACTGTTTCTTTTAAATATTGTTAATTACGGTGTAGTTGTATGTAGCCTAGTCAACATTTGCACACACAACAGCATCCATGCTGAATTTTCTAATAAGGAAATATTTTTTTGTTTGTTTACTTTAAAATCTTGTAACTTGATATTGACTTATGATACATCCAAAATATTTACTCTTTCTTTTTACGTATTTAGATATTTCTTGAAATACAATGTTTGGAAACATTTTATTCACAATTTAAACCCCCTGTTCTCCAAGAAAAGTCATAAAAGTTACTAATTTTCCCACTTTATATTGTAGGTCTTCTTGGATCGTCTTCATAGTAACTGATAGCGGAACGGGCAACAAAAATATTTTTTGAAGTTTTGCTGAAATGTGACAAATGAATATTCTGACACTGCTAGATTATGTGTTAGCTACATATTCTGACAAATATTACCTGGCTGAAATCGCCGACGTCTCCAGATAACAACCACCACCACCACACCCACCACCAGCAGGACTAGAGTCAAAGTCACACCTATTCCAATGCCTACAACCTTACCCATGAGGTCATCCTTGACTTCACAACCTGTCAGCACAAACAGCACGATTAGAAAACCAACTTTATTCTTATACTGTTCACTGCAATACCTGTATATTTAATACAGCAGTGCACTGATAACTTAGACAGTTCACTACAATACCGTTACAATAAGAGAACCCAGGCTGTTGCTTAGTCTGTCAACTACACTTCCTTTATGAAGTTGCCTAAGTTCACTGTCACACCTCAATTATGATTTAAATGTATATGTACACGTCTGTGGATGCTCAAACAAAATCCTTTAGCTTGATGGCAGTTTTAGAAGCAGTCTTATTCCTACAAGTGATTTGTCTGTCCATCAGTCTGGTCGCCAAACACATTACATAACTGTTTTACAAACGATACTTGAAGAATCACTTTCAATTATAAATGTCTTGAAACGTTAGTGATAATAATGTCAATTGAATAGAGTCTGAATTAAAATAGTAGGAAGATGTCGTTTTATATCAACTTTACCACGACATGAACCTGACCTGACAACGTCAGTGTGACACTTGCGCTGGCAGTAAGTCCGTGGTTGACATGATTGGTGACAGTACACGTCACTTCTTTCCCGACATCCCTTCGTTTGTTGGCTGTGATGACACATCTTGAGCCCTGCTGGCCTTCACACATCCCGCCCCACGTAAACATGTCACAGGTTAAGGGCTTGACCCCAGGCGCCTCACAGGTAAGGATCACGTGGCACTTGTCAGGTGTAGAAATAGTGTGGTACTGGATGCTGACGGTATCTGGACCATCTGAAAATGTAGTTGTTGACAACTATGGGTCGCCAAGATTAAAAAAAACATATTGGCAGCGCGAGGGTTTGCCGATTTCTCGATCACCAGATCACCGGCGCACGCACCGGGTATGATGGCTTTTGTTTGTGGGGTTGTTTGATACAAATTATCCCTATGTTTGGTCAAAGACTAGCCAAATCGTGGGTGTTTTCATCTGCTTCTGCAAAAGCATGTATACTCTAAGGTTACAAGTGCAGATAAAGACCTCAGGTGCAAAAATGATTACCTGAACTTTAACAAGTTTGAAACGAAATAAAAATAAATATCTTGTTTTTGTTATTATCACTTACACAAATGTATTTTCCTACCAGTCCTACACCGTTAAGAATTTCTAACATCATTTGATAACAGTAACCCGATCAGTTAACAAAAGCAGTAGGAATAAAACGTCTGTCGTCTTCGACTGACCTGAAACGTTGAGGATGATGCTGGCGTTGGCTGTGTGGTTGTTGTTGGCGTCGTTGGTGACAGTGCACGTGACCACCTTCCCGTCATCCATTTTACCTTTGAAGGTCAGTTTACAATGAAAACCTAGCTGACCGTCACACAGGCCGTCCCACGTGACCATTTCTGACTTCAAGGGCTGGACATCCCTCGCCTCACATACCAGGGTTACCTGGGTTGAGTCGTTTGGAGGTAAGTAGACACGGCCACCGATCACTGGGTAGGCAGACAGTAATGTCTCGTTGCTGCTGTCTTTTTGAGATATAACACGGTAGGGCTTGATGGTGATGTCATCTGGTCCATCTGAAAATGTCACAGGCTCATCAGATTCATTTATCTTTAAACAAGTGGATACTTACCTTCAAAAATACTAAATTTTTGAAAAACTAGAATAAACAAATAATCTAATGTAAGCGGGAATTTTACCATTACTAGTGTTGTGACTAGTTGTTTACCTGTTCCTACAGAAACATTTCATGCATTAGTCTCTTCCTTCTGACCTTCTATTTTAAAAGCGTTTTCACTGTTAATTTCTTCCTTGATTCTATCATCTCTTGCAAGCCCTATTCGGTATTTTATTATAAACACCTTTTAAACGAAGCAACTTTTGTATATTTAAAGTACATAATTTTTATGTCCGCAGTTGTCGTCAATTAAAAGAATACTTCATTACTGAAATAAACTTGTAAGGAATTGTCTGCCTTCATCCACTTAGTACTCACAAGCCACCAGGATATTCTTCTGATTGCGCTCTTTGTAAAGCCATTCCACTTCGCACGTGAGGTTTGTTCTGTCATGGCTGCGGTTCACGACCTCAGGTGGAAGCGGAAGCCTCTCGACTCCGTAGTCACCAGAAGCTACAACTCTTTCTCCCAATATCCACCTGAGTCTCGCATCGGGATGCTTTTTAAATTTACTGGTACATCTGCAGCTAACAGGACCCTCTTCGGGAATGTAGGATTGGTTACAACGTATATTTAGTGCAGGCAAAGTATCATAATGCCCTGTAACAAACATCAAAGTGCTACATGAATTATTCAATAAATAGCGCCATCATCACCTCTTCTTCGCTACTTTATTTTCACCAGCCCCATGAGGACCAAGGGTACCAGCTCCGCTCCTTAATCAACAAGATTCCATGCGTGACACGGGCATCGAACCGGTTGCTTTTAGTTTGCATTGTACTTCTTCCCGTTCATACGCTGTAACCTTTGTTTTGACAACTTACTCATCAACCTTTTGATGAGGAGTCAGGCACCCGCATAAAACTAATCGTGGGAGATGTGAAAGTACATGTGAAGATGACAAATTTGTTGTATACTGTAACAAATACGAGTAATACTTATGGCTCGCATGAACTTATATCTGAACACAACGAAGTTACTAAGAAACGTTATTTTTATATCGTGTACTTACGCCATTTTGAATCGCGAACATATTTTATACCAGGATGAAGGGAGATGTCAGATAAACAGCTGTAAGGATATCTTTCTTTATGTCCTCGAATTGTTTCTTTATATCCATAAGGTATTCCTTTAAATCCTGTAACTGTGGCTCGAGAAGTGACGAAAAAGTAGCCGACATTGTACATTCTAGACGATTCGTTGTATGACACCAGTGACACGTTGACCTTAGTAGTCTGTAAATAAAAAGCAACCATTGTGCACAGATTAAAAGCACGTTCTTAAAAACCATCCGATGTCCCAGGTCTCAAACTTTTTGGGGTTTATTTTAGTCAGCTGTTTTTTAAAGACATCTCCATTTTTCAGCGAAAAAAGAAAAGTTATGAAAAGTAAGGACTGTTTGCAGGTGTCGTAGCTATACCACTGACCTAAAAGAGATCCATAGAGTTAAAGCTATTGACCACAGTACTTACATCTCTCCAATATTTGGAGACCTCCAAGAAACGGATGTATCAGTTGTGTGGAGAATTCCAGCTCTTTATGGTCTCAGCTTTACATTATTTAGAACTAGTGATAAATATTTTATGAAAGGGCTATAAATAAACATCAGAAAGACATCGACTAAACATTTTAACTGAATATTCGCCACGCTCAGCACTCACTATGTAGGGACAGTGGACCAGAGCTCCGTAGTCGCCGAGAGCGGAGAAGACTTTGGGGACGGTCAAAATGACAGTTAGAGACCAGTCCTCGCGGTTGATCACAAAACTGCTGCTGTTGGCCCCGGAATTGTCTCATGAAAGGAAGGAAATGAAAAGTTGATAAATAAATAAACAAGTGTAAGGGAGAAGAAAATTTCTCGTTTTTATATTTTGACTTTATTGCAGCCTATTCACTCACGTATAAATACAGACACTGTTGTCCTGATCGCTGATTTATAAACCTGAAATTATTTCTGGACTACATTTGTGCATATTCTGTCACTTCTTTATAGAGAAAAAGATCTGCGCACTTACAGTAAACATCCAGTGTACTGTTGACAGACTGCTCAGTTTCATTGGCGAAACGTTCTGTACACACCACTGTACCCGCCCACTCTCGGCTGACATTCAGGAGGGTTAGGGAGGAACTCGTGGGGCGAAATCGTTCCAATTTGACGTTTGAAGGGTATGGTGATGTGCATGTCACCACCCCACACATTCCCACCTTTTTCACCTGTCCATGTAAAGGTGAGATAGTCCAGTAGATCGTGGAGTTTGGGGATAACTGGTTGCATGACAATGGGTTGTGGTCTAGTGATAGCTCTTCAACTCCGTGTTTAGAGATCATAAAAATAGCTGTTATCAGATGAAAAAGTAAGTGATAGCTTCATATGTTCAATATCTTATTTCTCTAATCAACATATAACTAGTCTTTTGTTAAGTGCGCAAACAGTCAATTTGTCAAGTTTGTACCGTTGATTTTTGGTCGTGTGCGGACGTTCAGCCGATGGACGTTTAGCCAACGTATGTTTGGTCGACGGAGGTTTCGTTAACCGGATGTTTCGCAGACAGACTTTTCGACGCATGTCAGAGAGAGAGAGACAGAGAGAGAGACAGAGAGAGAGACAGAGATGCTTACTTACTTCTCAGAATCTTGCACATGAATGAATGAAGCACTATCTCGAGGGAACGTGAGACAGATGACAAACAGAAATATTGTCCAGGTGGAAGGTGAACGTGAGAACTGGCAGAGACACACATTGATACAATGGCGAGAGAAATGTGTGAGCTAACGGTTCACATGAGGAGGGATAGTGAGAGAGAGTTCACTGATACATTGATACAATGGCGAGAGAAATGTGTGAGCTAAGGGGCGTCACACACTTGACTTCGGCTAAAGGTCCCGCGTGAAATGCCGAAATGTTCGTCGACGATACCGCCCTCGGCTAAAGATCCGGCTCCAAAACGACTGTCGGCGAAACGTCCACCGTCGAAAAGTCCGTTTTGTTGCTTTTTAGTTTATTGACGATTGTTCATTGTCCACAGACCAAAATGTCTATACTCTAGCTTCGTACATCAGGCTTTGATATCATATTTGTATGATGAACACGGTATTCTAAAGGTAAAATAAAACTTATTCTTATATTTTGAATATGTTATTGGATGTGCAATGTGCATTTGATTTTTACATTCGTAAGACTGTTTCGGAAGGGAACAGAATTCCTGTCACTGATAACGATTTTTTTTTTAATTAATCAAGCGGGAAAATGAATTTTACATTACATTTGAATGCAGATTTTCCAACCTTCCCACTCAAAAAGTAACACCATTCTTGGCAATGAAATAAAATGACAAGATGGAAATTCAACAATCATATGTCAGCTGGAGTGAAAAACAGAAGATAACATTGGATTACTATTGTGTCTTGTACAAAAGTTATACATCTACACATCTGTTGATTCAGTAATTATGTCAAATAACAATAACTGCTCCTGCAACCCATCTGTTGTCGAAAATAAGAAAAGAAAGATCATAAATACAGATACTAGCTTTCATTCAGCATACAAAACTCTGTAAATCCGCCTTAAGAACTTTCTCATACTGTATTGGTCTTAACTCTTACTATGCCGTGCTTGTTGTAAAATCTTTAAAATTTTATTTCAGAGTAACGGCGTTAATACACAAAGTAAGCAAATAATTTTTCAAAAAGAAATATGAAGTGTATTTCTAGTGGACTGATGTTTTAAGTCCGCAGAGATGATGTAGTAGTAGTAACAGCACAGTAATGAAACAAGTAGTTACAAAGTAGTTATAGTATATTACTGTAGAAATGGAGTCAAAGACAGAGATGTAATAAATCCTAAAGGTGACATACCCAGTGTCCTGTGACATGCAATCAGAAACATCACCACAGCTGTCACAGGTCCATGCGCCATTTTGACAATACTTTCTATAGAAACCTTGTTCTGTCTGGGGGAACAATCTCGTGTGAGAAACAACAATCAAAATGTTTGCTGATGGAAGCGAAACTGGTGAAGTGGCCATCAACTTGTCTGTGATTTGATTGGTGCCTCGTGTTGACAATACTTCTGACCTTTGACCACGCCCTTGCGTCACAACAATCGACTCAGTAAATCAAATTCGTGCACATGCATGCAGAAATATTCTGCGCACTTTCGTGCTTTAAAACAATTTGGTTTTCGTGTCGGATGTAGGTACTTGTCTCCTGCACTTTCAATTGCGAGAAGCTAAGTTGTTGAATAGAGATGTGACATGGGAGATATATAAGAGAGAGAAACGTCTCTTTCTTTCTTTTTCTTTCTTTCTTGTGTTGCCACCCTTGGTGCCTGGTCTCAAAACTGTTCTCAAAACAGAATTGTTTTTAAATTAGGAAGGAAGAACTATGACCAAATTCTCTACTGCAAAAATAAGTCGCTTAGGAGTAGAGTTACTTATGACATCCGTCACTCTACATTATTTAGGGTTTATAAGAATTGTTACATAGGGTATGGGTAGTGTTAGGGTCAGCTCTATGTAAGGGTGGATTCTAGTAATGCAAGGCCACCATTGGGGGAGACTGTCCACATGAGGTGGGCCCTAGTATCGGTATTTCTACTTGTACAACCCACTCGTCGCTTAGTCATCACACCATGACGACTCCGCCCGGTACTTGGTCTGAGGAGGACAGAAGGCGCAATAAGCTCAAAACTACTGTTGTATAGGAGGATTTATCTTTTAATCTTCTCCTGAAGCTTATCTCTTCGTGTCCTCAGTAGTTCTCTATAAAAAAAAATTCGCGATTGTTTAAATTAAAGTTGTAGGATGAATTATTGTATACAAAACTAGCTAGAGATCGTAGGGCAATAAAATATCAGTCATGAATAATCGAGGAATATGGAGAGACCTACAGGGAAGCTTATTAGATCTTTTGGTTTACTTTGTTTCGCTTCGTTTTGTAGTGGGCTGGCGTATGAAGTAAGGGTCGGCATGACCGGGGCATGACCTTTAACCCTGTCATGGTTGATTAAGGACGTGACAGAGTGACAAACGCCGCAGCCACTAATCAAACTTCCCTGTTATTGTATTTAACACGACAGTCTCCATCTCTGAGTATAAAAGCTTTCTAATTTGTAGTCTATTGTGTGCCTTCTTCACTAGTCTGGTTTCATCTATGGTGCGAGAAGCAAGACTTGTTAATCTGTGACAGATTATAAACTTGCCTCCAAAAACCAGCAGAAGAACTATTGCATGCCATACTGACACTAGTTCTGTGTCTGCGCTTTTGTAATGTATGTGGAAATTGTATTTTAGAATAGTAGAAATGTTCAAGTAAATAATTAAAGTAAGAAGAAAAGAATTGTTCAAACGGAAATATTCGGCAGTAGTAGTGATAATACACTGATATTCCAAACCCGTTGTGAAGGTGTAGTCCCAATAGTACACTAATGTAAGAAAACGGTAGTGCATGGATAGTTTAGTATACTGCTGTAGAAATTTGGTCTTTGAACTGTTTTACATCACTTTTCTCACTTTTATCACTGTTTTTTTTTTATGTTTTTCGCTGTTGTTTTGCTTTGACCGGCTTGGCTGTTATGTTATGATGAGACATTTTCATAGACTTCACATTGAGGGGAGGGTGTGACAGCGATTTGTTCCTGAGCTGAAAATAGATAAAAGATAAGCTGCATGAAAGTCATGTGACTGTCAGAAGATAATAGAGATAGTGTTTACTTAAGAAATTTATGAAAGTATTTCATTTCATGAAAAAGAGAAAACCACAATTTTTAATATGAAATATTTACCTATTGCTTTGTTTGAAATGTAAACAAGGTACCACGATTTTTTTCAACGCCAGAGGCTTAATGTATGAATAGGAACATTGGCAATAAACTTATATATGATTGTGTATATGCTGACAATACACGGAAAGGAAGAAAACTTACATTCTGGAGTAGAGGGGTCATGCCCCGCTCTCGCCATTTCGTATGTGTGGCTCAGACGTGGGTTCGGACTGGGTTTCTCGTATATTCGGTCTAAAGTGAACAAACGATTAATCATAGGTATAAATGGATAGTAAGTGCCTGTGGTCATCTAAGACGATAAAATAAAATTTGTGTTAAATGTTGTCAGCGCATAATGAAAATAGATAATAGATAAGACAAACCTCTACAGTACCTCGCTGTAATCGTCGACGGGTCCAGATAACCATCACCACCACACCCACCACCAGCAGGCCAAGGGTCAAAGTCACACCTGCTCCAATGCCCACACCCTTACTCATGGGATCATCTTTGCCTTCACATCCTGTCAACACAAACAGCAGGATTACAGAACCATCCCTACTCCAGTTCTTGGCCGTTCACTACAAAACTTTCATTTTTAAAGAACAAATGTTACTGTTGTCTTAGTCCATCAACTACAATACCTTTATGAACAGAGGACCTACATTACCTTCATGTTTACAGAACGAACTTTGCCTATGTTTACTTAATTCACTGCAACACTTAACTCAGTGGATTTTTCAACGAAATCCTTCAGATTGATAAAAGAGTTTTGCAAGCTTTTTTATGCTTTTGCCTGTCCATCAGTCAGCCATAGAAGTTACATAGCTACTTTGCTAAAAATACCCGAAGAATCCCTCGTACATTTCTTGAAACATTATTCATGGTTATGGCAATTAAGTAGAGACATGTAAAACATAAGAAATGTCATTTTAACTAAAATTCTAAAATTTACTAGGACTTAGTGTCTAACACATTAACCTGACCTGACCTGACCTGACAACGTCAGTGTGACACTTGCGCTGGCAGTACGTCCGTGATTGACATGATTGGTGACAGTGCACGTCACTTCTCTCCCGTCATCCTTTTCATTGTCGACTGTGATGACACACCTGGAGCCCTGATGGTCTTCACACATCCCGCCCCACTCAAACATGTCATAGGTTAAGGGCCTGACCCCAGGTGCCTCACAGGTAAGGATCACGTGGCACTTGTCAGGTGTAGAAATAGTGAGGTACTGGATGCTGACAGTCTCTGGACCATCTGAACACATTCACGTGTAGGTTGTTAGGATTTTTTTAGGTTCTTCTGATACCTTAAACTTCTAACACTAGAGAGAAAATGAGTTTCCATATACTTTAGCTTGACGAGTATAAGCTGCAGATGTAAATAAAAATCAGTACTCCACGAACAATGCATTCTCAAAATGTAAATGAATTGCTTGTAGTTGTTATTATTACTGCTTACACAAATTTCATTTTAATCAATATTATGCAGCAGAGATATTTCCATTATTTAATAACAATAAACTATATCAGTTGCAAATACTTTCTTAGGAACACATTCTTTCCCGGCGTTGCCTGACCTGAAACGTTGATGATGAGGCTGGTGTTGGCAGTGTGGTTGTTGTTGGCGTTATTGGTGACAGTGCACGTGACCCTCATCCCGTCATCAATTTTACCTTTGAAGACCAGGTTACAAGTGAAACCTTTCTGACCATCACACAGGCCGCCCCACGTGACCATTTCTGAATTCAACGGCTGGGCATCCTTTACATCGCATACCAGGGTTACCTCGGAGGTGTCGTCTGGAGGTAAGTAGGCATGGCCACTGGTCACTGGAGAGGCAGCCAGCAATGTCTTGTTGATGGTGTCTTTTCCATAAAGAACACGGTAGGGCCTGATGGTGACATGATCTGGTCCATCTGAAAATGCCACAGGCAGAGATCCCAATCATTTTTCTACAAATCTTTCATTTAAACTTAATTGAAAGGTAAGGGTGTGGATGGGTGGGTGTGAAGTTTGTTTCCTTTCCCTGTTTGTTATCTTCATCATTTTGTTTTGTCGCTTCATACAATCCATATCATAAATGATAAATGTCTTGCACTCACATGCCACTAGCATCCTGAGCTCCGTACGTCTACTGTAAAACCATTCCACTTCGCACACGAGGTTTTCCCCATCATGGGTGCGGTTCACGACCTCGGGTGGAAGCGGCAGCCATCCGACTCCGTAGTCACCGGAACCTACACTCTGTTCTCTCAGGACCCACCGTAGTCTGGCCTCTGGATGCTGTAGTAATGTACTAGTGCAGGTGCAGCTAGCAGGACCCTCTTCAGGAATGTAGGCTTGGTTACAAGATAATGTTGGTGTGCGCATGTCAAAAATCCCTGCAAAAGCGTGTCAAAGTGCTGCAAACATTGTTCAATAAATTACCCCATGATAATAGGCTAATTGTTGCAGATGTGAAAGTCCATGTGAAGAAGGAATATTGCAACAGTATAATGGGAGTCCACTAATAATAATAACAATAACAATAATAACAACAACATTAATAATGACGATGTTTCTTTTCGTGTAAATATCTAAGATCGAGAAAAGAGTTATTTTATATCATCATGGCATATTTGTTTTTTGCTGGAACAAATACAAGTTAAACATATGGCTGCCATGGACTATGACACGCTATGTTTAATACTGTGTACTTACAATCCCTATCCTCCAATGGAAGTGGAGCATATTTTGCACCAGGACGAACGGCGATGCTGTATGAACAACGGTCGAAGATATAAAGACGAGAATATCGCTGGCGTGGGATAGTGACCTGCATGTAGCCTACATTATACATTAAAGATGATTCGTTGAATGCCACCAGTGATATGTTGACTGTAGCATTCTTGCCCAAGTACTGTAAACAAAAGGCGGGCATTGTGCACAGATAAAAAGCACGTTCTTTAAAATATCTCTACACTGCGATGAAATAAGAAATTTTTCAAAGAATCTTTCAAAATATGAACATTAGTGGCAGGAGCCGTAGTTTCATTCATAGCTTCTGTGCTCTACCACAGACCTCTACAGGGATCCATGGAGCTAAAGCTGTTGACCACAGCGCTAACATCTGTCCATTATAGGATATGGATCTATGGTCTGTGTGGAGACCTGCTAGGTATGGAACTAGAGGTTATTTAAAAACCCTAAAGGTACCAACCTATATAATATTTGTGAAATTTCAAAGGATGGATCCGTAAATTGTTTGAAGATCTCGATGGTATGGATCTTTGGGTTATTTAAAGACTTATCTATCAATAAATTGATGGGTTCACCTAGAACTGTCAGCTTTGCCTCCGGTGTGTTCCTCTTCGGATTTATATATATTTTTATTTCACCCACTCTTATGGTCTCAGCTTTCAGCTTTACCTTTTAAAGAACTATTATCAGGTTATCATATGTGCTAAACAGCAAGAAGACATAGGATTAACAGCTGAACAATGAATGTTTCCGATTCTCAATACTCACCATATACATGTAGGGACAGCGGACCTCAGCTCCATAGTTGCCAAGAGCGGAGAAGATTTTTGTGATGTTTAAACTGACAGTTAGAGACCAGTCCTCGCGGTTAATTACCATTCTACTGTTGTTGACCCCAGAATTGTCTAATTACAAGAAAATGAAAAGTTGATACTTAATAAATAGCTGAAAGGGCAAAGAAAAATTGTTTTTATATTCTGACTTTGCAAACGATTCCCACACACAAATCCAGATTGTTGCCCAGAACATTGGTGTTACAGACCCGTTTTTCGGTATAGCAGCTTGTTACATACTCTAATATTTCTACAGTTGCAGTAAATTTTATAAGATGTTCACATTTCCGATATTATTATTACTACTACTACCACCACTACATAGAAACTATGCCAAGCTTTCACATTGTCAAATAGTCTTCTTGCCTTGTTTTACAATAAATATAATATTGGAGTTTTATTATAACAATAACAGATGATTTGAGGACATAATCAGACATGCTGGGTACACCATCTGCTGTTTCTTTGTAATACAAAAATTTTAGTGAGGTGCTTCCAGAACAAAAATTCAAACTGTTACTCTTAAGCATCTTCTGCTGCTGCTTCCTGTTGATGGCGCTAGTGGTGACATGGCTGCTGCCGGAAGCACTCAACTGACAATTGGGTAGCATTATTAAATCATGTTTTTTTCTAGTTTGCTTTTATTCTTATTTCTTACATGTCATAGAAATCGCAGAAAATTGACAGTATTTGAGTACACTTTTCGGAAATATGTGTTTATGTTTACTTACAATAAACATCCAGTGTACTGTTGACAGACTGCTCACTTCCGTTGGCGAACCGTTCTGTACACACCACTGTACCCGCCCAATCCCGGGTGACATTCAGAAAGACAAGGGAGGAACTCGCAGGGTTATTTCGCTCCGGGTAGACGTTCGGACGATATAACTCCGTGCATTGCCCTACCCCACACATTCCCACCTGTTTCACCTGTCCATGTAAAGGTGAGATGCTCCAGTAGATCGTGGAGTTTGGGGATAACTGGTTACATGACACTGAGTTCTGATTTATAGACAGCTCTTCAACTTCGTTGTTGGTTGAAATACTAATAGCTGTTGATGTAAAAAATAACAAATATGATTGTCTAATATTTTCAATAACTTAATATTTTTTTACTTCTCTATTTCTGTAATCAACATTAAACTAGGCTCCTGCTAAATGCCAATATTCCGACACCTTTGCACCTTTAACTCTTGGTAGTTTGTTAGAATTACACATCACACACTGACTATGAGCTATTTAAACATGTATAAGAAAATGGTATTAAAATAACATCATTGTTTCCAAGAGCAGTAAAAGAGGGAGTATTATTTGCCATTAAAAATTCAACCACCACGATTGATGCAAGCTGTCATTTAGCAGACAGAATTCTTTCTCTTCACCTAAATATCTACCGCATACTGTATTGGCATTAGCTATTACTATGGTGAGCTTGTAGCAGTATCTATGAAAATTATCATTCAGAGTAGCCATGATCAAGCACAAAGTAAGAATTTCTTCATAAAGAAATAAGCAATGTAGTGGTGATGTACTAAACCCAGTAGTGACAGGACAGGGATAAAAGAAAGAAGTAATCACAAGATAGTTTGAGTAGACTGCTGTAGAAATAGAGTCAAGTACAGGGTTGTCATGAAATAAGTCACATACCGAATATCTTGTGACATGTAATGAGAAAGATCCCGACAGCTGTTACAAGTCCACTCGCCATTTTGCCAGGACTTCCTCCAGGCTCCTTGCTCTGTTTCTGAGGAAAACTCTCGAGTGAGAAACAACAACAACAAGAAGGATGTGAGCTGACGGAAGTGAAACTAGTGAAGTGGCCATCACATCTTTGTGATTTAATTAGGGCATCCTTGACAATATTTGTGACGCAGGGACGGTTTACCGCATGCACGCACAACGACAAGTTCATCAGTGAATCAAATTCATAAAATTTGCATGCAGACATATTTTATGAACGCTTGCGACTTAAATATTTTGTTTTTAGAGTCGGATATATGTACTTGTTTACTGCACTTTCAATGCGAGAAGGTATGTGGTGAGCTGGGATGTAAAATATGAAATATAGAAAAAAAACATTTCTTGTCGGGACATGCACGGTTACAACACAGAATGTATAGAATGAAGAATGAAGAAGTAAATTAGGAAGGAAGCAATATGACAATAATTCTTTGCTGTCACAGGGACCGGAGTCATGTCGCCATTCTTTCACCACACAGTGGCATGGAGCGGTAGAGGCGATCCCACGCACGATCACGTGACGCGGTGAATTTCGTGAACGCAGCAAGCAGAGCCATTCTGTACACTTCCGTTATATTTCAAATCACCTTGTTCAAGTCGGATGTAAGTACTTGCCTACATGGAACTTAATGCAAGATGGCATATGAACTTGCAACAATGGCTACAACTTGTGATTTCCCTCATTACATATCGCAGTATACAGTGTGTATATATATATGTGTGTGTTAGAGAGTGCGTGTATCTGTTTGTTGGATGCGTGAAGGTATGTGATGACCCGAAGATCAGGCTGGTGTAGCAACTTTATCTTTTTGTCTGCTGGTGCAAAATTATGGAGCCTAGAGTTCACATTTTCAAGTAAGAATGAAAAAGCCAAAAGTAGAAGATGCTTTAGTCTTGTGTATTCATCACTCAAGCCTTCGTTTGACATACAGACTTTCCTCTGCGCTTAAACTAGTTGATTCATGCTGTAACAATATTAACACAAGTTTAAAATAGAAAATTTATTTACACACTGCTACAATGTATTTGAAAGTGAAACAATGTTCTTTTTTTTCATGTAGAACCATGCCTATGCTATACACGAACACACAGACATTCACATGCTACAAACAGTTCACACATCTGTCAGTGATCCTATTTGTTTGCAGTTAACTTTAACTAACTGCCAGAGTATTTATGCTTTCAGAGCATATTATACCCGAATGATGTGCTGATTATTGCTTACAGGCAGATTGAAAATGGGAAAACCTTTCATAATGCAGTTATAGTCTTGAAAGATATTGTATTCATTTACTGCAGTTTTCTGTTATTGTTGCTGTTTAAATATTGTATTGAAGCTCCAGGTTTATTCTTTCTCAATAATTCGGCTTCACGAGTTGCCTGACATGACTAGTAAGAATATGTTTATCATACAGAGTATTACTTAACACAAGGTAGGAACACCAATATAGACAACTACAAAGATACAAACATCAACGATGGTGTATTAAATGAATATTTTTTCGATAACTGAGGATATTGAACAGTTAGCATCTTTAAAATGTAGTTAGCGTTTATTCTTCACGAGAATAGAAGCTGCTGAGGCCGTCTGCTCAACATTTCGCCTCATTTATTAATTACATTATTATTTTAAAATAACTCAACTGGCAGCTGGGTTTTAATTCTTACTTTTAGTCTGGGTGTCATGCTCTGATGCATTGTGTCACCCACAAATAAAAACAAACCTGGAGATTACAAGCTGCATAGACCGTGCAATCATACCAAACTGTCTTCTTTATGAATGTGAGACTTAAAATATCAAACTATGCACCAGTGTACGCAGGTAAACAATATATACCACCTCCAACAGGTATCATTCCTGTCAGAAATGTTCACAAGAAACAAATCCAGGGGGTCGACTCGCTGACTGACGATGTTGCCGCTGAATCATGTCAATGAGAGTTGCTGCAATTACAAAGTGCATGACGAATGTTTTACATCAGGACAAGAACAATCTTATTTACAGGTAAAATTCATTTCAAAGTAAGATTCGAGTAAACCCTCAGTTAGCAGGCGCCCAACGGGAATGGTAGATGTCGTATATATGTAGTTCCTGGCTGCTTGAGAGTCAATAACAAAAATAAAACAGTAGTCTTAATTATCCCATACAATCTCAGATCATACCATAACACCGTAAACTCTGTATTGATTTGCTACTAATATTCATAATGATAAATGGAATCAAATGAAACAAATAAAAACAATCTTAACTTCATGTACCACAGTTTTGTTATAAACAGTGTGCAACTTAAGTCAAATAGAAAGTAATAAACTTTTCAACTTAACGAACTTCATTAACAATTTTGTAAAAAAAATTATTTAGGTATGGAAACACCATGATTATCAGTTTATATATACATTTCCATTAGAAATTGATATTATTTTAATTGCTGTTTCAGTATTTTACTCGGATTTTTTTATTTGTGGGATGCGTGCCGGCTTTTTTAGTTCCGGTTAATGGAGCGTCTCCACAAAAATATAAAATTATATGAAGATGGGTTCAGTTACAATATTTTTACAACTAAAGGCTATACACAAAAATAAACATTATCTCTTTACATACAAATCACTGCAAAATCAGCAGCAAAAAATCCCTCCCCCCAAAAAATAAATAAATAAATAAAAACACACACAAAACCAAGATAGTGAAAAATGCTATTTTGGATATAAAGTATATAATTAATTAGGTACTGGTTATCCACACTTAACCATGTTGTGTAGACAATTATTACTGTCTTTTCTGTCCGTTCTCTCGCCTTCCATTAATGTAACATTACTTATGACATAAAGCAACTCGTTATATCACTGTTCTTTGTGTTCTGTGTTGTTGTTGTTGTTGTTTTGCTTTGACCGGCTTCTCTGTCATGGCGAATGTCAAGTTTTCATAAATTTCACCCAGGGAAGAAGTTGCTGTACAGTTCTGAGCTGACAATAGAAAAAAAAGCAGAATAAAGGTGATGTAGCAATAAAAAGATAATGGAGATAATGTTGTGACAGCTTAAAAGAATGAAAATGGTGGATGATATTTACTTCATGAAAAATTCTAATGACACCATTTGAACTACGAAATATTTGCGTGATATTTTGCTTTGAAGAACAAAAAGGATGCCACGATTTTTTAAAATTCCAAGAGACTAATTTATAGAATGGCCATGTGTTCATTAGGACATATCTGTATTTATATCTAGGCTGTCATATCTGTTAGGATGAGACGTATGTACGATGTATTTCTGGAACTAGTGTTTCTACAATTTTATTTATTGTGCTAAGTACAAGTCATCTAGAGACAAAAATTTTGAACTCTTCTCGATCTTTAAAGAAAAGCAAAATGATTATGCTCAATAATAGCAGTGAATGTGAACAGCTGATATTAGTTTTTTACTTGTTACATACACTAAATATAGGGGAAAACTTACATTTGTCAGTACAAGTATCAGGACCTGCTCTCATCGTGTCGTATGCGTTATTCATATTCAGACCTGGGTCCTGAATGGGTTTGTCGTACATTTGGTCTTAAATGAACAGACGAAGTATAAATTCGTAGTAAAGGGATTGAACTCTTGTGATTTGTATTCTTTTAACATCATAAAATAATTCATTCATTCACAATAACTAACTACTCAGACTAACTACCCACGTCCATACATCGTTATTACATGTATCATTAAATACTAGTGTGAATTTCTACAGACAGTGACATATAAACTACATGCTAGGATGTTTGTTATTTTTACACTACGAACACACAAGAAAAATAAAGTAAGAAAAAGTACGTAAATTTGTATCACGCTAAACTGACTCAATGCTTTGTTGTCTTGTAATTAAGAAGCTTGTATTAATATGTCTACTATTACTATTATTATTATTATTATTATTATTATTATTATTATTATTATTATTATTATTATTATTATTAAAAAACATCGAAAATTACTGTTCCTTTGCCTAACGAGCTCAATCAAACTAGATGCCGGTCAAAGGACGACTGACTGATATAAATCTGCTTTATAAATTATCATCATAATCATCATTATCTAACATTGCTACAGTATATGATAGCTACATATTCTGACAACTTCTACATTACCTTTCTGAAATCGTCGACGTCTCCAGATAACAACCACCACCACCACACCCACCACCAGTATTTCTATGGTCAGGGTAACGCCTATACCAGTGCCCACACCTTTACTCATGGAGGTACCTTGGTCTTCACACCCTGTCAACATAGACACGATTACACAGCTGTTCTGCAAACGATGTAACAACAATATTTTTTTAATCATACGTTTTTACACATTAGTCCTGATAAACATCCTTTTGTTTACTTTACCACGACGAGGTGTCTAACATTGACCTGACCTCACCTGACAACATCAATGTGACAATGGCGCTGGCTGTGCGTCTGTGGTTGACATGATTGGTGACAGTGCACGTCACTTCTTTCCCGTCATCCTCTTCTTCGTCGGCTATGATGACACACCTGGAACCCTGTTGGTCTTTACACATCCCGTTCCACGTAAACATGTCATAGGTCGAGGGCTTGACCCCAGGTCCCTCACAGGTAAGGATCACTTGGCACTTGCCAGGTGTAGAAATAGTGTGGTACTGGATGTTTATGTGGACCTTATCTGGTCCATCTGAAAAAGTTGTCGTGCAGATCATTTGTATCTTTTTAGGTTTTCCTGCTGCCGTAAACTTAAACTCCAGTTATCTAATTTTCATACTTTCGTATTTGAAAAGAGTTTTTATCTACTTGGGCAGTAAAATCCAAATCAGTGAAAAATAAAGACCGTTACTTTGGTAGGATCAAGATGCAAACGCCTTCGCCTGACCTGAAACGTTGAGGATGATTCTGGTGTTGGCTTTGTGGTCGTTGTTAACGTTGTTGATGAACGAGCACGTGACCTCCTTCCCGTCATCCTTTTTACCTTTGAAGGTAAGTTTACAATAAAAACCTCGCTGACCGTCACACAGGCCGCCCCACGTCACCATTTCTGACTTCAAGGGTTGGACATTCCTCGCCTCGCATACCAGGGTTACATTGGATGTGTCGTCTGGAGGTAAGTAGACATGGCCTCTGGTCTCCGGGTAGGCAGCAAGGAATGTCTCGTAGCTATTGTCTTTTCGAAAAAGAATAATGTAGGGCTTAATGACCACGTCATCCGGTCCATCTGAAAATGTCACAGGCAAAGATCAGAAATATTTCTCTTCAAACGTGTGAACATTTACCTTTTTAAACGATTGATTTTATTGAAAACTACAATAAATGTGTCATAATTTATGCTTCCTACTGTTATAAAAAGTTTTCTGTTGTTTTAATTTCTGCCTTTACCGTTCGATCGTTGTGTTAATCTAAAGGCTAGCTGTGCCATCGGAACAGAAAGTAATTTTATAAATATTGTCATAAAAACGCTCACTTTTGTGTGTTTACATCAACAGTCTCTTTCCTTTTTTGGTCACTCCATGTTTCTGTTGCTTCTTGCAAACTGTGATCCTTAACAGTGTGACATCAATAATTTCTTTCTTAAAATAAATCTTGCTGTACTTACAGGGGAATATACTATCAGTTAAATTAAATAAGCAGTATCTTATTTACTAATATAAGTTTGTAAGGGACTGTCTTGCACAAGTAATAATTTTGTCTTTGTACTCACACGCCACCGTTATATTTTTCTCTGAACGTTTATCATAAAGCCATTCCACTTCACACACGAGTTTTTCCCCTTGGTGGCTGCGGTTAATGATGTCGGACGGAAGCGGAAGTTGTTTGACGCCGTAGTCACCGGAAGTTAGAACTTGTTCTCCTAGACGCCAGGTCAGCCTGCCCTCGGGGTTTCCTAGACACTGGGTGTTACAGCTGCATCTGAAGGGACCTTCCTCGGGAATGTAGGTAAGGTCACAAACTATTTGTGGCGTGGATGATTCTTTGACCCCTGAGAAAGAGCACTTAAGCGAATTAATTTGTTTCTAATACAAAATCATGTTAATCTTGACATAATGATAACTGATTAGCTTCGAACCTGTAAATCATTAACGGAAATAAACCTGAAGAAGGCTGCACTGCCCAAGATTATGAGCGAACTTTTTTTCGTGGACTTACATGCTGTCCATGCCAGCAGTCCCCCAGCTATCAACATTAGTATTCCACCAACCGATCCGCTGGTCTTTGAATACGTGGCAGAAGTAGTCAAAGGAAAAATATTTTAGTAGAAGTAACGACGAGAATGAGAATGAAATTTTTTATTAATTTTTTTCCTTTGAAACTTTGAGATCGAGACAGGAGCTATTTCTTTTATCATGACAACATATTCTGGTGTAAGAAATGTGTGAATAAGACATGCTGCTGAACACGACAAAGTTACTTTGGCACTAATATGTAGTTACCTCCCCTTTCGTTAAGTCTTTCAAGTCTGGCACCAGGGTAAACGGCTACTGTGGATAAACATGTGAGGTTAACATGATTGTCAAACTGTGATTTGAAGGAAGTGAGCTGGAAGTAGCCCACGTTGTATACCAAAGATGAATCATTGTATGGCACCAGTGTTTTGTTGAGTGTAGAATTCTGTAAATAAAAAGTAAGAGCGGAATAAAAGACATGTTAAAAAAATTTCATGATATTAAAAATCTTGCTGGTCATTATTGTAGTCAAATAGACTTTTCTGCCTCCAGCGCCACCTGCTTTGATTACAGTGCATTGTTATTTTTATCTAGACATGCCGTCCACTCTTACAGTGTCAGCTTTAACATTATTAATGATCATGTTATCAGATATGGTAAGACTGAACCGCAATAAATCGAAAATATAATTCGATTAACGATGTATTTTCCAGGTGGCCAACACTCACCAAGGAGGTACAGTTGAGCTTGGCTCCATAGTTATCAAGAGCGGAGAAGATTTTTGCGACCTTAAAACTAGTAATTAGAGTCCAGTCCTCGCGGTTTACCACCATACTGTCGTTGGCGATTCCAGAATTGTCTTATTAACAGAAGAAAATGTTAAATAGTGTGAACAAGTGTAAAAGAGCTAGAAAATCGTTCTTAAATGTTTTGAGCTTGCTTTATTGCAGCCCATCTGCATCGATTAAAATACAGAATGTGGTCAAGATCGTTGGCTTTGTGGTGTCGTTACTGGTGGTGAAAACGTTGCGTAGGAAGACGCAGCCTTAAAGGCTAACCCGAGCGCAACATTTGTGTCCTTTATGATCCGATTAAATTCATCTTAAAATAATGAGAATACCGAGAAATGCATCTTCTCTCCTATAATTCATACTGACGAATCTATTCTTAGAAATACCGCCCATTTGTCACTTCCTGTTTTCTTGACAAATCCAGGTGTAATTAAGAGAAAAACATTAATATAATATAATAATATCACTCGTGGCTCATCATTAAATATCACAGGATAGCTTCTGTGGTATTGTATGATCTATTTCCAGCGATTTTAGCTGAGCGCTCGGGTTAGCCTTTAACTGTAACTAGAGGGTAGAACTATGAAGCTGGAGTTCTTAGTTAAGTTCTAAAATGTTATTGAAAAGGCAATGTTTGAGTAAGTTCTACAAAATATTCTTAAGGTCAACATGCCTTGTATGCGTACTTACAGTAAACGTCCAGTGTACTGTTGACAGAGTGTTCACTTCCGCTGGTGAGACGTTCTTTGCACACCACGGTGCCCGCCCACTCCCGGGTGACATTCACAGAGACAAGCATAGAATTCGAGGAGTCAATTCGTTTCACATCTATTTTCTGACTATATGATGGTATGCATCTCTCCCTATTGCACATTCCCACCGGTTTCTCCTGTCCATGTAAAGGTTTGATGGACCACTCGATCACGGAGTATGTAGATACCTGGTTACATGACACCATCACCTGGTTCCCAGACAGCTCCTCAACCTCATTGTTGGGCGATATGTTAGTAGCTGTTGACGAATCAAATAAAAAGACCCAAATTATAGCCTCACATGTTGAATATTTTTATATATTAAAATAAATTCTTTCTAACTGTACAAGCAGCGAGTTTGCCGACACTTTGCTAATGTGATCTCCGGTAGTCAACTTGAATTCTGTTTGTTACACTAACCACGCAGACATCAAAAGCTGTTACAAAATTTTGATAAGAGTTCTTTATATATCTGCATTATTTTCAATCGCAATATAATAGCCAGTCATGTTTGTGGACCATGATGTTGCAATTCAAATACTAGCTGAGTGTTTTAAATTTTATCAGCAGCCATGACAAACTTTGTCACCTGTCGCAACTATGAAAGTGGTAACCCCACCGATGACCGGTAACAGTCAAGTGACAAATAAACGAATGAATAAATAAAGGTAATAAAAGGTTACATGGCATGAATATGGAAAAGGTTAAATTGTAATAATATTGAAAAACCTCAGGATCAAATAAAACATGTGAAAATTAATCTTGAAGTGTAAAAATAGTATGTGTACTGTCTCAAGCTACTAAAAGAATAAATCGTGTGAACTCCTACTGTCACAATATGGCGCTTGTTGTGATTTCAGTGGAAGATGTATGTTAGAGTAACAATGTTCAATCAGAATTAGTTCTTAAATAAGAAGTAAGAAAGTAATTCTTCACAAGCAAAACACGTAGTGGTAGTGATAGGATACTAATGTGGATGTTGTAGTAGTAATAACGGTGAACTAATGTAAGAATATTAGTAGTCCATTGATATTTATACTGTTGTACAAATAGAGTGTTAGAGACTGTGTGCTACTGAAATCCAAAGGTCCACATACCCAATATCCTGTGCCACATGATGAGAAAGATCAGGAGAGGTGTCAGCGCTGTAGCAAGTGGATGCGCCATCTTGTAAGTCAACACTACCTTGTATCACTCAGGCCTTTTTCTATTTTTTTATTTTATTTATTTGTGTGTGTGTGTGTGTCCAATGCTCATATACCGGAAAAAATCTCATGGTAAGCCGGTTGTAAGCTGACGGAAGGAAGACTGGCACAAAACGTGAAACTGATAGTGTGTCTAGGCAGTCTTTGTGGTTGTGATACGTGGATGGTGTAGACAATGTCTCTGAGAGACAGTGACATTTGACCCCACACATGCACGACCACAGGCGACTCAGTACTTGAAATTGTGAACCCACCATGCAGAAATCCTATTTACACTGCCCTAATATTTGATATCATCTTGTTGAATACGGATGTAAGTACTTGTCTACACGAAATAAAACGCAAATAGTTGTACGTTAAGTTTTGCAACAGGCGCGTGAAACATGATAAATAGGGAAACACTTTTTTTGTTTTGATGTCATTGAGTAATGTGACGTAATTCGTCCATGCTGCCTTCATCATCATCATCATCATCATCATCATCATCGTCGTCGTCGTCGTCGTCGTCGTCGTCCCTTTAACTGCGGCTGGCGGACTTGGACTTTATTACACACACTGCACAGTGTCTTGTTTACAACTCGAACGATCAGTTTTTCACATTTCATCGGAAATCCACCGGTGGACAAAAATGCCCACGCACATGGGTAATAAATTGCACACATAGCTGTGTGTGTGTTTTGGATACGTAAATAATGGACGGAAACCACAATGTTTTTTAGTGTTCTACCTTTGTGTTTTGTTCACCTGCTTGACATTTTCAAGTGTAAAGGAAAAGGTCAAAGGTAGAAGATGCTCAAGTCCTACCGTTGTACAGTGCTCACGCCTAGTTGCGTCAGGAAGCTTTTGACAAACGGATTTTCCTTGAAACATAAAATAAGTGATTAATGCCGTAGATTTATTAACCCAAGTTTAAAGAGACGATTTAGTGACATTTTCCTTGAACGGGAAGCATCGTAAGTCTGTCTATTGTATCAGCTATAAAATACACACTAGCAGACACACGTGCATTGCAAGCAGAGAAATATTTCTGTCGGTTGTTTTTGTAGGTAACTTTAGCTGACTGAGTTCATAAGCTTCCAAAGTATATTATCCCAGATTTTAGTTTTATTTTATGTGCATGTAGAATTTATTACTTATAGTCACACTGAAACTGACAAAAACTTTTCATAATGCAGCTTTCTATTTTGAAAATGTTATATTGAGCTACTTTTTCTTTCTCTGGGTATTGCTGTTCAAAATGTATTTTAATTGAAGTTGATTTCTTCATCACTAGTATGACTACACTATTTATATACCCACTGGTCAACATGACTAGTACCAACATCGATGCTGAGTAGAAGTAGTAATAATAATAATCATCATCATCATCAGCAACAGCAACAGCAGCAACAGCAAGTTAAACGAAATTTGTATTTAATTGGAGGGCTTTGCAGTCGAGGTGAGCGAACAGGGTCCAGTACAACTGTCACTTTATTCAAAAATATTGTTCTGTTTACAATATTCTGTTACTTTATGTTACACAGACTGCTGCCGTTCTTGCACAATATATTATTATTAGTTGTAGTAGAAATAATTATATTTCTTTACAATATTTCCATTGATGCCTAAAAAGTATTAGTTTTTTTTGACAAACCTTCTCTAATGCTACATTGTTTTCATTTTCTTGAAATGAAGTAGGTGTTATTATTATCGAGTAGTGCTTATATATATATATAAATACATCTACAGATGTTAAATATACCTCGAAACAAAACCAAATCTTTGACTAAGCACATGTAATTGAAATAAATTAAAATAAAAACAGATTTTAGCCAACGCAAATGACAATAGTCAAAAACTTTAAACTGTTATACAGAGACTGCGATCTACCTTGCTTGTGATGCTGCGCATTATAAATACACATTCTTATTCTTATTCTTCTACAAGTGTATTAAACTCCATTTCCTATAATGTTCACATTTTCACCCATTGTCTGCTCGCTAGAAATACTTTACAATCTGTTATCAGTGCTGACTTTAAAATACAAAATTGTCATGGATAAACCAAAATTGAAAAACAACAAAGCAAATGCGGAAAAAGAATAGTTTATGAATATTTTACTTTGTATTTCATGGACAGTTTTTGCTGAAGCGTACCACACTCACTTTGGTTCTATAGATTTCTATATAATATTTATATAAAGGACAACGAACATATCTAGTGAAACAATAAAGGGACAATGAAGATCCCAGATGCATTATGAACATTTTCTGTATTTAAAAAAAAACGAATGCTATCTTTTTTATTATTATTTGCTATCGAAATTTCAAAAATAGATTCAAATTTATATCCCTGATAACTACTTCTTGCCTCTTGGATGGAAAATTTTAATAGTTTAATGTGTTAGCTTCGTCTATGGTTTTACCGATGATATCTTAAACTCTTGATACAAATACGAAACATAAACACACTTTTTAAGTTCCTAGACTTTTGGTACGACCTATAAAAATTTACCTTGAGATTTAGAGTATTTTTCTGTATAGAAATGATAGACTACTGCACATCTCTTATGACTGCCTCTTTGACCTTTGGGAAAACATCTCCATTCGTCGTTAGCTTCTCTCGGCAAGAGGACCTGA
This sequence comes from Pomacea maculata, assembly GCA_004794325.1. NCBI lineage: Eukaryota > Metazoa > Mollusca > Gastropoda > Architaenioglossa > Ampullariidae > Pomacea > Pomacea maculata. The sequence continues at coordinate 454,755 of SRHC01003676.1, read as the reverse complement.
CAGCACAACGTCCATCGCAGAAAAAGAAGATTTGAATGACAAAAGCGATACAAGACGAGACCTTTCAACTATTTTGGTGCAAATTTTAGTCAACTGTTTTGTCATAAATTTGATACACACGTAGAACTGTCACAGACTGTTAAGAAAAGTTGAAGTAGATAAGTTTTGATGCTGTGACTGTCTAATAACTTTTCTCTATCTGAATCCACTCAGATTGCAATCTCTTTCTACCTGTATCTCTGTTTACTATATCTGTCTCTCGTTGACACTAGACTTCTACTTCTGTCAGTATATCTCTATCTGTCTCTGTCATTATCTCTCTATCTTTGTTGAACTTCTCTCTGTGTGTGGTTGGGTTTTTTTTTATTACCCTACTCAACAAGCGGTTGTGCTTTAATTGTGTTTTACGGTATGCAAATATCTACAAACACGAATATTATGCTAAGAGAAAACTATTGTAAATTCTGAATAAGAATACAAATTTCTATAAAGTGCTACATTTTATGTTTATATGCAAAGATCAAATGTTCACAACATGACTGTCACAGTTCTATAGTTCAAAATCTGGGGTGTGTGTGGATGAGTGACAGAAGGTCCTGCAGCAAGGTTCCTTCTTCTCTGTCTTTGCTGTACACGGACACCAGAGGCCCACAACCACATTCCACTCTACAATCAAAGCAGCGCCCTCCACCCCACCCCAGCCCACACCCTCTTCACAGGCAGGGACTCCACATCATCTAAGTTCATCTCATTCAGTGCTGTGAACCACCTGTGCATAGTATTTCTCTCAGAGCTTGGTCAAACTCCCATTATGCAGCAAAGATATTGAAGTCAAAATAATCTTTTTTGGCGATTTTCTTCTTCTGGGGAGAGTAGTCCAAAAGAAAGCATGGGGGTAATGACCTGCCGTCCGATGTGTTATGGAGCGGCGATGCAGGTACACTGCAATTCGTCCTCCTCATGAACTTCTCACCTTCCTTATAATAAAAACATAACTACTCTGAAACCTTTCAGTCAAGGTGGATTGAGGTGTATCACAGTGAAGCTACTCATCTCTCCTGCTTCCTTTCAAGTCTCAGTCAACTATGCAGTCGGACACCATTAACCCTCCTGTGCTTTAATTTCTTTATTAAAGATCACAGACTTTTCAAAGCCTATACATGTATAGAAATAAAGGTAAACTAATTTTTTTTTGAAAGACAATAATTTTAGCCACGCCACGTGTGTTATGTAATTAAAGAATACTATTTGAATATTTCTTGAGTATGTATTGAATATATTCAACGATCGTTTGAAAATTTGAAAATTAGATGTTAAAATTATACTTTTTAATTATTAAACCTTTTTAGAGGCCAGGTAGGTTTGTACATAGGGCAAAAAAGACATACGTGTGAGTACAGTCCTCTTTGAGTAAACGATTTTCATGCAAGGTTCACTACTTTTGTCACCTGAAGTCTCAACACTGTTTTGTTGTTAGCTTTTGATAATATCACAATGACTGTGAGAGTCGATCATTGAACCTTTCATCTTATGATAAGGGACTCACTTCCAGCTTCTTCAGCATGCGCTCCTCCTCGGCACGGCTCCACTTCTCTACCAACAGGTTTAAAGTGTAGAGAAAAGGATTCAAAGCGGAGTTGAGTGGCAACACAAAGATGACCATAACCACACTAACTTCACTAGGAACAGGAATTCCTAAAGCAGCCATGATGCTGACCATTCCTACTGGAAACCAACACAGAAAGTCCGACACCACCACCGTGGCCAGGCGGCGAGCTATGATGATATCGTTGGATTTCTTGGTCGAGTTTACCTTCATAGAGTTCACACGCACTGACCAGTATATACAGATCTGACCAGCTGCTATAAACACAAACAAAACCATGTTAAAGATGATCATAACACCGAAAGAATAACTACGACCTTTGAAGTTTTTTCGTAATATCGGAAGCGGGATACAGATACCGTTTTGACTATAAAACTCCCAGTGAGAAAGACAGGGCAACAAAGGAACAGCTGCTAGAGTAAAGCCCACAGCCCAGGCCAGTCCACACGCCCACGAGGCTGACCAGGGCTCAAACCGGAATTTACTGAACGGAAATCGGAGAACGAGAAAACGGTCGAGAGTTATGAGACAGATGATCAAAGCCGACACCTCGCTGGACATGAAGGCCAAGAAGCCGGCCACGTTGCACGTCCTGCTGACTTTCCACTGAATGTCGTACCATAGGTAAATGGAGCGGTAGGTCTCGTCTGCTACACCCAGTATGGCTAAATACACTCCCATAAAGAAGTCAGCTATACTCAGGTTGGTAACAAACACATTGAAACCTGAAACAGAAAAGTTCTTCTGGAGAAGCTGTCTCAAGAGAAAGCCGCCAGCGTTACCCGTAATGGACAAAACACAGAACATCCACAGGAACACGCGGTAGACATCTGATCGCAACAGGTCATCGCACGATGAAATTTCATCAGCTGGAGCGAAACAGGATCCGCTTTCAAACGAGTCCGGGAGGTTCTGCGAACAACATAGTTTATAATTATCAGAATAAACAGTGCGAAGATGTCTTGCGGTCTTTAGAATATTTCGAGGAAATACCTCCACTGGGTTATTTCTCATGTCTAACGTGTTCAGGTTTGGTAGGTAGATGAAACCGTTATCTGTTATCGTTGCAATCTGATTATACGAAATGTTCAGAACTTTAATACTCGAAAAATTAAGAAATATTTTACTGTCCAATACTGTTATCAACATGCGAGTGATGTCCACAGTTTCAAGATTTTTGTGTAAATAAGGAAAACCGCTATTTAAAAAATTAACAAGAGGATTTCCAGCTAACCGCAACTCTTTTAAGTTAATTAATAACGAGAATGAGGTAAGGTCAAAGGTAGTTATATAATTATCACTAAGATCTAGAGTCCGGAGGTTTTGTAGATGAACTGATATCACAGAAGTCAGTCTACAGAAAGCTAGACTCAACCAAACAAGATATAAGTTAGAAGAAACGTCTGTCAGAGTCATACCTGAATGTCTACCGTCCAGGTAACGCAGTTCAAGAAAATTTTGTGTCGGAAATGGTTTGTTACAGATGAATGCCAGTCCTTGGCAAACACATTCATGAGGACAGTGAAGTCCACAGAAAGTCTCATCGTCGTGTTGCGGACACTGTGGCCACCCATCACACACGTTGTCGCCATGGACACAAACACGTGACCCACGACAGCGATAGAAGCCCGGACACGTGTATCGCTGACAGTCTTCCTCGTCCTCGTGGGACGGACAGTCGTACACACCGTTACAGCGCACGTACACAGGTAGACAGTAAGCCGACTCACCTGCACACCGGAAGTGCGTTTGTGGACATGGCTCAGAAGGTGCGAGAGGTACTTGGTAAAAATCACCTTCACCATCAAAAAAAATTATCGATGGAGGGAAAAGGCGTGTCTTTTCGGGATATTTATAAAAATAGGAATATGTACAATCCTCGTCTGATTTGTCCCAGCAATCTGCATACATATCACAAAAGTTATTATAGAGAATGCACTGTCCACTACGGCAGGTAAACTCTGGACAGGTATGTTGGTGTTTACACAAGTTCTCGTCAGATCCATCGAGACAATCCTGCCGGAAATCACAAACCAAACTATAAGGCAGAGTGGAGAGATGGTCGTCACAAGTAAACATTTGTGTTGTGATGGAAATGTCCAAGTCACTGATAGTTTGACAATACAGAGGAAGGCCAGTTGCTCCACATGCGGTCTTTGGGTCACATGATAAAAATGAGTGGGTCACATGACCTGAACGACAGTAGGAGACAGATATGTTCGTATTGTTCCAAGAGGAATAAACTGTGATGCTGGGGATATGCAGTGAAGTTGTCTGTGTTTCGAGTAGAGCATCATATTCACACACAACTCTCTTGGCATCAGATGAAGCACATTCTTTCAACAGTGCTCGCAGAGGGCGGACGTAGTCATAGTAACCACAAACTTTTCTCAAAAGATCTTCACGAAAAAGTTGCGTTGTGTTAGTTTCGTAAGAGATGGTGTTATCAGCCCACTGGAATGTGTTTCTGTAATACTTTGGCAAGTTCGCTTTAGACATTCTCAAGCCGATCAAAACCATTTGGTGATTTTTTCCATATTCAAACAGTTTTGAGAAAGCTTTCCATTCTTCATCAGATTTCATGATAGCTAAGTTTCCCCCATGCTTTTCACATTCATCATCTAAGATGTCCCATGAAAGAGATTTTGCTTCAATATATATGTAACATTTGTTACCAACGGCGACGGATCCATTACAGGCAGGACGGCTGTAGGGACAATGAGGACCCTCGTCCTCTCCTCCTTGGCACTCCTGCTCCAGGTTGCACTCCAGGTGTTCTTTGAATTCGTTGTAATATTGCACGGAACAATCCCACCGACCGCTGTCCAAACGCCTGGGGGCTTGGAATGAAGGATGAAACGAGAAAAGCATTTTGATGCCAATACCAGCATTGAGCATTTCATCATAGTTCAGAAGAATATTTGTTACAACGCTTGTGGGACTCTTGTGTTGGGGAAGAAGAGTTTCCCGAAGGATCTCAGGTTCCGTTTCTATAGTTTTGTATATGTCTAACTTATTGAAAGGTTCCTCAACGGTCAATAAATCCAACCGCAGTTCTGAAAAACTGACCATCATCACGTGACCAGCTGGGGCAGTAATTTCCCGGGAGGTTTTAGTTCCACAAGGATACTGCTCGCCATCTTCAAAGTTGTATGAAGTCACGAAGCCTGAGGTAGGGGAGGTGAAGACTATGGGAAGAACTTTGTACAAGGTGCTGTCCTCCACTGCTTCAAAATGAACTTGAAACTCCAGCGAGAGGGACGGGTCCTTCAGACTGTCATACAAGATGAATGTTTGCATGTTGTCATCACTTAATGCAATGGACTTGCCTCTCTTGATGGCTGAACACCTGTACTCAACCATGGCACAGACTGTGGAGTTATTTATGGTTGTTACCATGGCATCGACCAAACAGGGATCCTTGGGGAACAGGACATAGCTTGAGACAATATATCCAGATGGTACTAGGACAGACCACACGCACTCAGAGACCGATCTGGAAAAGTTTTCTCCTCCTGCGATTCCGTAGATCGCGCCTCTTCGACTGGAGATACGAAATCTTTTATTACTGTACACGCATTCATTGATGTTGAGATGAAATTCCTCTAGTTCACCCGTTCTTGTCGTAGTCGTAAAATTCTCAAAAGGATAGCATGAATGACTCAGTAAGAGCATTAATACCGCCAATAATTCTATCATATATTGTAATACTTGTGAATGATAGTATGCTTGCTTCCCACGCCTAAGGCCGAAGGAGAAAGTCATCATGAATGTTCGTCTGACTTAAACAGGACAGGCTCCAGTCATCAGTTACTTGGCAGTTTCTTGGGCTTATGTACCGCTCTTTATTTCAACCAAGTCATTGAAGTCAATAGTTACTATACTCGTTTCAGAATAACACATAATATTGGTACCAGTAAAAAAAGTATACAAGAAGATTTTTTTAAGTTTTAATCGTTTTCTTTAGCGAGATGTTTCGAACGGAAGCAACTTTTATCTGAGGTAACCATAATAAAAACCAGTTCGTTGGATTGGCCTGGATGAAGATTAAATTTCTGACGCAAGGAAAACATCAGTGTTTACCTTTTCAATCCCAGTCTGCAGTACTTACGATCATTATTACGTATCCAGTTAGATGATTGTTTGAGGCAACCATCTTGTCAAAAACCTGAAGTAATTTTTGCAATTTTCAAAAGTGCAGAAATGTATACAAGAATATAGAAATAGTTTCATAAAAATATACCCGTAAAATATTACTTTAGTAACATTTTAGGCCTAGTACCGACGATGTCCGGTCGCATCACTGTAAATTATTTTCATTTCCCGGTATATGGTATATTCTGAAATAATATTGTGGCTTTAATTTATTATCAAAGAGATATTACTAACAAGTCCACAACCAAAATTCGGAACGCAAACATCTTATGCGATAAAAGTCTCCCACGCTGAGAATCGTACCACAGCCTCCTAACTCAGCCTCACAGGAGACCGGATGTCTGCAGCAAGTCGCACTTAGCGACATCTCGTGAGACACACAGATATCACTTACACGGTGAGCGGATAAATAAATGTCAGCCAGCAAGTTGTCAGAGCTTGTATTTATTTCAGTTGGCCGACTGTCAAGGGGCACGCCCAGTGCAATAATTCATTTGTTAAAATCGCTTCAATTTTTTAAAAAGAATGAAGCAAAAGATAAATCACTGGTGACAGCATGTGGAGTACAATTTCAAGTAGACTCGTGATTCTCTTCTCCATTGCAATATCTTTCATATCCATCCATAAGAAAATATCCGAGCTTGCTTTTAGTGATTTACTGAATAATTTTTTTATTATTATTACAGTTTCTTCTAAACTTTTCTATACAACTTTTATCAACTTCCTTTGGTTTATTGCTTTTTTTTTCTCTTCGTGTATTGTACTTGATGATTAAACACCACGATTGTCTTTTGCAGTCACCTTATGTACTACTGCCATCTTCGTAAAAATATTTGAACAGTAAAATTTCATGTTACGTATCCAACTTTATCTTTTTCAGTATATTTGGTTCTAAATATTTCCATCTTTGTCGTTTCCCTCTCAGTTCTAAATAAAAATCAAAATTAACACATCAGTTAAAAATGTCTAGAATTATGCCCAGACCTATTTTTGTACCTTCTGTGTAAATACATTTGCAGTACATCGCATAAAAGAAAGGTGATAAACATATAGCAGACAAACTCATTGTTCTTACCTGTCTCTCGTCCCTTGGATGCTGTCTTCATTCATAAAGTAAGGTTTATTACAAACGGGCATAACTCACGAACACTTCGCCATATAAAATGTTTTCTACACAAAGAAGCTGGAATTTACGATATCCTCTACTTGTGGTGATTCTGGCTTTGTGTCTTTGGATTGCAAATTGCGTCCATGGAGATATAACAGAAAGATTTAGAATGCCTGACGATGAACGACAAGTGTATCTCGTAAACAACACTTCCGTTTCTCTCCAAAATAATTCTTTGAGTATGACTGCCCATGGCTCTTCTCCTTTCGCCAACTTTGAAACTCAGAGAGATGTGACCACGATAATTCAAACTTATTCTCGTAAATCCTTGGAGGGGAAACAATTCACAACACTTTTTTCTACCTCCTTGCACCAATATAACGGCAGTTCTGAAACCAGCGAGAAAAACAAGTCAGAAACAGTTTATGAGCTAACAGAGGACCAGTGTATGTCACAAAAACTGATGACTTTTTCCGCTTCAGTGGGTTTTATTCACGGTGTTTTAAACTGGCCTCCAGAAACGTCTTCTGGCTGTACCATTAGCATTGTCGTTCCTGAAGATACTTATGTCCAAGCCACATTCGACTTCATCAAGCAGACCAACAATTTGTATATTACTGCCTCAGAAGATCCGGAATTTTCAGATCCAATGACCACTTTTAATATCTTAACTTCCGATCGTTATTTACCATTGTTTATCAGTGGCTCCAACAAGATTTTTTTCCAAGTCCCAGTATCGAGAAATGTCACGGAATTCAAGTTAAGGTTTACTTCCAACGAGGAAGACTTGCGAATGAAGCTCCCACTTGTAAACACATCCCCTACCTCTGGCTATGTCTCCACTTGGGGCTTTGATGACAACAGGCGTCATCCATGTTTAATGAACGCTTCTCGTACTGTTCATCTTCCCGTCAACCATGTGGCGATGGTCAGCTTCTCCTACCTGGATATTTACTATAAGTCTTTCAAGCTTTGCACCAAGGTTTACATACAACTGTATGAAATTGTGAGTGATGGAAGCTTTTCGCTGAAGATGGAGATATGCACGAACTCAGTTACACCAGCTCTAGTGCTGAAACATTCTTTTCAAATTCGTTTCTACGCTGTATTCTGCTTCAGGAGAGGTTTCAAGATGCTTTTCTCGTTTCATCCTGCCCATGAAATGCCAGCCAGGACCGACAGAGGACTGTGGGATTGCTCCGTGCCACACTACCACACATTCAAGCAACACCTGGAGTGCAACTTGGAATGGGAGTGCCAAGGAGGGGAGGACGAGGGACCTCACTGTCCTTTCAGCAGCCCCGCCTGTAACGGTTCGGTGGCCGTGGAAAATAAATGTTATGTGTTCTTAAAAAATGTCACTGATGACACGACATGGTCTTCCGTAAGCCGAGAGTGCAGAACTCGAGGAGGCAACCTTGCAAATGTCAGGACCAGACATGAACAAGATGCTTTTAATAAAATCTATCATTATGGAAAGTCGCCAGTTTATAAACATGTGGGCCTGACTACATACGATGGTACTTTACCCTCACAGTACAAGAAACTGTTGGCCTGGTCTGATGGTACTGTTGCCTATGACTATACATATCTGATATCTACCATACTAACTCAGCTAAACATACACATTATCTTCTGTTATGTTTCATCAATTGATTACACTGACTTTTTCCCCGACTCTTGCATTTCAAAATATCGTGGTATTGGTCAGCTGTGTGAGTTTTACATCCCAACGCTTGCTCCTCCAATGTCTGTGTTGATGCCTGTTGTCAAAAGTGAACACATCACAAAAGTCAACAACAGCCTCTACGTCCTGTGTTCTGACGGTCACTTTACTTTTGACTTTCTGTCATGTGACAAGGCTAGTCACTGTGGTGCAAAATTCTTTTCATTGCATTGCCAAACCTGGAAGGGCAACAGGTCTGTTGTGACCGCCATGTTTGCGTGTGTTGATGGCAGCGCCACTCTACCTTACACCCTCGTGTGCGACTTCAGACCCGACTGTTTCGATGGATCTGATGAGAACTTTTGCAGACGCAACGATCAGTGCGATGGGTTTAAATGTCTAAACGGTCAATGTATCGAGTCTAGTAAGAGTTGTGACGTCACCAGGGATTGCTGGGATGCCTCCGACGAAGATTGTAGCATGTTTCGATACTGGTCTATGTTATCCCCTTCATTTTTTGATCCTCCAGCGGTAATAGACTTCGGTCCAAACGATGATGTTGTCTTCAGAACAATAAGTCCCTCTGACCCTTGTCCTGACACGCACTTCCGGTGTCCACCTGACGGCTACTGTTTACCTATTTACGTGCGATGTAACGGCGTGTACGACTGTCCTTACCACGAGGACGAAGGAGAATGCGCGAGTTACACCTGTCCGGGGTTCTACAGGTGTCGCGCCTCTACCGTGTGCGTGCACGTTGACCACATGTGTGATGGCCGACCACAATGTCCACAACATGACGATGAACTGTTCTGTGACCTCACCTGCCCTCAAGGCTGTGTGTGTCAGGGTCTGGCCTTTGTTTGCTCAGTCATATTCGATGCTCAGAAATTCCCTGCAATGCGTTATTTAGATGCTAGGGGCTCTGGAATGACAACAAAGGACCTGCCTGCAAGCATTCACCTCGTCTGGCTTAGTCTAGCAGCTTGTGACTTACAAGTACTTTCCAACATGTCCCTCCCTAGTCTTCAAACACTGGACTTGAGTGACAACCTCATCAACAGGATAGACATGGCGTATTTCATGCAGTTTGAAAATCTCCGCGTTCTTCGTCTGCTCAGAAATCCCTTTCAGTCCTTGTTTACCAGTTACACGGGAGGTCATTCCCTTCTGACTCATCTTGATATTTCACAAACCTTATTAACAGCCTTTGAAGGTGATCTGCTCTCGAATTTTCCTGATATTCAGGTTTTGAATATGTCTTTCGCTCAGCTAAGAAACCTGAGTTTGAACAGCTTCGTATACTCTCGAAAGTTGATCGAGTTAGATATGAGCGGAAATGACGTCAAAGAAATTCACAGGGAAACGCTAAAGAATCTGACGACACTACGGGCTGTTTACGTCACCTACTACGTCCTTTGTTGCAAAGAATTTTTGCCGGATGTGAAAAACTTACTTTGCTTTTCAATCCCAGACAGCTTTTCTTCTTGTCAGAACCTCCTCCGCTCAAAATCTCTCTTTGTTGTTCTCTGGATTTTGTGTCTCGCTTCCTTCGTAGGAAACGTGTGTTGCATTTGTTACACGATCTTTCTTGAGACAGAAAACCTCGGCCATGCATTCGGGTCTTTGATGATAAATTTAAATGTCTCAGACCTCGCTATGGGCATCTATTTGCTTGTGATTGGAACGGCGGATCAGGTGTATGGAGATCGTTACCTGTGGCACGAACAGTCGTGGACAGGCGGGTATGTGTGTCAGATGGCCGGCCTTCTGTACTTGACATCTACCCAGGTGTCTGTATTTACTCTGCTTCTGATAACAATAGAACGTGTATTTATGATCAGGCTTCGTGTTTATATTTTCAAAAACTGTTTGCTACCTATTGTTTGTTGTTGCACCTGGGTTTTCGGTCTTGTTCTCTCTGTTCTCCCGCTCTTTCTATTCGTATACCCTGGGGATTTCTACAAACAGAACTCCATCTGTGCACCTTTATCTGTTTATAAGCCTGGCTTTACCGGCTGGCCTTATATGTTTGGTGTGATTATTCTCATGAGCCTTGTCTTAATCTTGACGGCGGATTTATTCCACGTGAGTAGTGTGTGCAGTCTTCCAATATGTATCAGTCGAACCCACACGATAGACAAATCCTTCGCTCGCCGATTAAACCTGTTGCTAGTCACAAAAACCTTGTCCTGTTCACTCCTGACCGTGATAGGGATCTCCACCCACATGGAAAAGTCACATCCTCTTGACATCATCAGTAATCTGGCGTTCCTGGTCGGGCCTCTGAATGTTTCTTTGAACCCTGTCCTGTATGCCATCAGTGTTCTTCGTGAGACGAGGGGAAAATCTCAGAGACTGCGCTTACTGAAGGTTCTAGAAGCTCGTTCAAGAATTCTCAGAAAAAATTAATTTTTATTGAAGACAGGACATCCTAATTTTTAAAATTACTGTTCCTGTTGGAAAGAAGTTTTTGAATTCTTCCTAGAGAAAAATTATTCTGTAAATATAGCCATTTGGTTATCTAGAAAATCGCACTTTAAAGCAATATTTACATTTCATCATAAAGAAAAGTTCAGTTCGAGCAGGCGAAAACTTGTAATCTCATCGTTTCAGCTACTTTTTTTTCAGTGCTGCTTGCGATAGAGGAATGATGGCTGAAACAAATCCTTCCCAGGATTCCTTAAAACACTTTTTTAATCTGACTTTTCTCTTGACATCACATTTTATTTGGACAGCACATATAATGCAGCACGGCATCTACCATATGATAGTGCAGCACATCACACCACAGCACAGCACAGCACAGCACAGCACAGCAGACGGACACCAACTGCGCTGCAGCAAGTCGCTGGGCTGCTGACGACGGCGCTGATGTCTCGCATCCTGCTGCATCTTGCCGCAAGCCTCCTCCAAGCGATCAATGGAGACTGGCTGGCTGGGTTCTAGAAATGGCAGGGCAGTATTCAGTTCCTAAACTCAGGAGAGACAGTTTTGGTTGCCTAGAAACGAGCCTCTGCTCTGATGCAAAAGAGATGATGTATGGTATTAACGGTATCTCGCAGTGTTAAAAGAGACTCACCTGTCTCTTGGTTCCGATTTCTTTCCTTGATACCTGTCTCTTGTTCTTCCTTAAAACAATCCTCTACCAGAACACGACAAACATCGATTGTGTAGAGAAAACCTTCTGTTGAAAGAATGTTCTAGTGATTTCCTAGTTTGTGTGCAAATATTATCAGAGCTAAATTTTTCCTTTGATTATTGACAGTTTTTCGATCTGCTTTCTCTTGTGTTTGTGTCTCCTTCCTGTAAGCTTGAGCTCACAAAACCCAAGCAAGAAAATAAGATACATTTAATTTAATGAAATTTAATCTCCACGTCATTAACAGATTTGTTTCAAATATACAAAAGAGTAAAATATTAATGTTTGTCTACATCATGCGTATGTGGAAGTAGTATAACCACAGTTTTGTTTTTCAAACCAGTCCGGTTTGTTCGAAGATGTTCTAACACATCTACAGAACATAATTTTATGAAAGTTTCAAGAACAATATGACTAGATATTTAAATAAAATATATCCAGATATCTATGTTCTATCACGTACAATAATACTCTATCCTAGTTCTGAATCTTCATGTTCGAGGTCTTGGCACATTCTGGTAAGCATTGCCTGAAGAACCATAGTCACTGTCGTTGTTGCTCGAGTCACCTGCAAGAAGTCAATAAATTTGTTTTTATACAAAGTTGTCAGAACAAGTCTTGTCTTGATGAACTCTACATTAATAATCCTGGCAAAATAATAAAGCTTTCAGGTTAAAGATATTCTTCATAATCAGTAAAACGTATTTTGTTTCTTGGAATTTTATGTCTTTTTTTTCATCAATGAAAGAATTGATAAAGTGTTGAATGTCTTGGTGTGAGGTCTGCTTAAAGCTACATACTCTGAGTTATCTCCCTTCCAGTTATCTGGAATAGTCCCGCGTAGTCATGTTCTGCAGAGTTGTGTTTCCTGGTGTTGTTAGATTCTTTTCTTCCGGCTAAAAGGAAAAGAGAAACTCATATGAAGTACACATAGAATACAAACTCACACACACGACATAACGATGCGCTAGTCCACTCCTGTAGTCAGCCGCAAAAAACAGGAAATATTTATGTACCGGATGAGAGATCTGCATCCACAACACTCGTTATGGCGACAAACGCCCATGACTGCTTTAAATAGATAACGACCGTGATGAAAGATTTAAAATTACTGATTAAAAGTTGGATTGGTTGGACTGGCGAACTTCATTTTGACAATAAAGCGTAAAGCGTCCGACTAATTTTATTAAACTCATTCAAATTAATCTAAAAATATATGATGAGTAAGTCTTATGTGTCGGTGGAAAAACAGTTTTCTCACACATACCTGGTGAATGACGTCTGCGAATCCACATCACAGCGAGTACCAGACACACCGCCAGCACCAGAACACCAAGTGTGACGCCGACACTAGCGCCTACACTCCTCGCCAAGATGTCACTCGTGGCCACACTACCTGTCACATGGCAGTGAACTTCATCAATTAGAACATGGGTAAGAAACATGAAGTCTATGCTCATAGTTTTGATTGTCAAATTATTGTACAAAATTAATGTGTAGTCTAAGGCTCTCTTGGATTTTTGAAGCAAACAGGAGTGTCGGGTTGGAACAAGATGGTCGTTAGAACAGGATGGAGTGTGTAAATGTATCAAGCACATACGATCCTTTCAAGCAAGAAGTAAAACGATGCAAAGGTAGGACCTGCAGAAGCTAAATCTTTAGGTTATTTTTTTTTTTTTTTCCTAGCCTACCTGTGACTGTGACCTTCTCGACAGCTCTGACGCTGCGTCCGTTATTAGCGTGATTGGTGACAGAGCACGTGACATCCTTCCCGTCAACCTCCGCGTCGAAAGATTCAAACGTGCACACGACACCTTTCTGACCTTGACACTGACCACCCCACTGTACCATGTCGTAGCTGAAAGGTCTTATGTCATCCACGGTGCAGGTAGCAATAACCAAGCAGTGAATGGATCGCACCTGGAGACTGACTCTCTCAGGACCATCTACAAAAGTCACGCAAGCACCTGTGTAGGTTATGACGTCTGTTGTCACGTGTGAAGCACTTTCTACTAGCCAAACAACATTTGATCTCACTAGTAAACTATTATTTTAACATGTGTGCATGTTTCATTACTCTATCACAGACTTTTCTGACTTTCTTAATCATGCTCTTGTACATTTTTTTGGTCTCTTCCTTCCTTCCATTCTTTGTCTTTCTTTCTTTCTTTTTCTTTCCTGTTAAACAACTCACACGCTACTTTGTCCGTCACAAACACCGACTGCTTGACCACCCAGTCCACCTGACACGTGACTCGCATGCCATCGTGCGTCCGGTTGACGCTGTTTGTGGGAAATGGCAGCTGAGTGACGCCATATCCGCCAGAGACTATGACGTCATTTCCCGCGAGCCACTGCAGTCTGCCAGCCGGACTCCCCAGCGACACTGTGCTGCACATGCAGTCCACTGGGCCCACTTCCGGGACATAGGTTAATGAGCAGTTTGTCTCTGGAGGTGACGGTTCTAGAATCTTTAATAAACCTGACGCAAACAAACGTTTAGACTGCATTAATAAATATCATCAAATTATTAAAAATATTTAAAACAGTTGAGAGCAAAAACATTTTTATTTATCTCTTTGTGCTTCATGTTAAGGTCTGCGATTGAAATATGACCTTCCTTCAATAGGTCATGTACGTATCTACAACTACTCCTATGTCTATGTTAATTAAGCCCTCGGTGATGCCGACAATCGTCTACATATTATAAATGTGCTCTTCATTAGACCCGTGTATGGTGTCCATGATTAAACTTTGAATGGGACTTGTTTCAAAAGTGATGATATGACATACAACATGAGCGTCAGTTGTTAATGATTAATTTTAATTGTTATTCATAAATGGAATGAGCGGGCGAGCTAACGAACCACTTTTTTCAGGATAAAGTTTGAAGTAGTCCAGTATGGGACGGAAAGCAGAGGTGTAGTAATATTCGCCTCTCTTGGATGGTAAGGACCACGAGGCGGTGACTGTCCCCCTGTGGTACTCAAGACCTGTACTGGAGTTGGTGTACAATTCAAAGGACGGTTTGGACGCAATTTCTATTGGTCCCACGTTGTACTGCTATGGAAAAATAACAAAAGTAATATTAGTAATCAGCAGATGATGATCATGATGGTGATTATGATTATTGTTGGGGTTTTTTTGTTAGCAGTATGCATTTTACACGATAGGACTAATACAAGGTAATTTTAGTTATCATGTTCCACGCAGTAATAGGGAGAGCACGTGACTTTGTCTATAAGACAAGCTCTTGCATCACCATCACTGACTTCTTGTTGTGAATGTAGGCAGCAGACATATAAGTATGTGCTTACATTACAATAGATATTGCGGTCATTGTAAGTCTGATGTTAGGCGCAGTTCAATAAAATGAGATGATAAATACCTAAATGCATGTATTCATGAGCAGGTACATACAGTCACGTGCACACCATACACATATATGTGCATGCAGGTGCAAACATGCGAGAACAAATACAACCGACACAGAAATATGAATACTTAGGGGAATAAGTATAAGTACATAGTTACAAGAGAGACAAAAAGGGGGTAATGGGTAGACATTTGTTTTCACATCAGTTCTTACTTGATAGATATCAATGTTGACCTCGTTAATGAACATATTGTAGCGATTGAGGGAGGAGAACACCCTGGAAGTAACAACCTCCGCAGTGAACGTCCAGTTCTCAAGATTTATTGTCACGTTGACCTTGTCCACTTGAAGTGGGTCTGACAACAGAAGGCAAATCCTATATCACCAATCATCTAACTGCTTCCGACAACAGAAACCAGTCTACTCTTTTCATAACGACGACTTCCCTGTGACCCTGTGACCCTGTGACTCCTATCAGAAAGTGAACGTTCTCTTTCGTCTGTGAGTTCACACTCATGTAATATGTATTATTAATTTTTATCTATACGAGGATGGCTACATTCACAGAACAACATAAGATACCAGGGAAAAGTGACCTTCCATGAAGCAGTGTGACAATGTTTCAATGCGGATGTTTCAGCATGTTAATGAAATAATGAAACATATAGGTAGATCTCTCTTACATGCGATGTCCTGGGTGCAGTTAGCGGACACTATGGTGCCGTTGCTGAAGACTTCTGAACAGACCAATGTACCCGCCATGTCCCGGGTGGCGTTAAAGGTGATGGAGGCGTGAGAAACAGCTGTGACTGCCTGGTGCTGGGGTGTGCATGACGTTTCGTTCACGCATGTGCCGAGGGACACCTGTTGTCCAGACAGGGTAGTGAGACTCCAAGTGAGGGAGATATATGGAGACAAGGAGTAACAGGAAGCCGAGTTTTTGGTCAGCTCTCTGAACGTCAGGACACCATCACTGCCGCACGACATAGTGATACCTGTGACACATCCATAGACAGGTGTCACAATCCACGGGGAAATTTATAACGGATCATCGTCGTTAAAGTCGTCTATAATGGTTTCACTACGTGACGGACTGACTACGTGGTCGTATGAGTGAGCTAAGTGTCTGTAGATGTTTTTGTGTGAGAGCGACTGTGAGTGTGTATCTATATGTTTGTGTGTCTGCGATTTGTGTGTATGTATTATCTTTTAGCTAGAGAAGCTGATCCATGGACGATAAGGGTGGATGAAAGGGCGGAAAGAAATTTATGATATTCCTTTTCCCGTTGGATTTACCTTATTTTGCCACTAATAGGCATTCATGTTAATCAGGAAAAAGTCGTCGGTTTGTTTTGTTTTATTTCAGTCTGCTGGTCTACCTGCCTGCCTGGTTGACTGCTTTACTGATGGTGCTATCTGGATGCTCTCATCACGGACGTGTACAGGATACAAGTTAGTGCTCTTATCTCAGTATATAGATGTCAAGATGACGATGACAACATTGTGTAATCTTTGGGAACACGGGCACGAGATTCACCTCAGCTCTTACAATAAGCATGAGCAAGCATCTACACAATACGAGCCCTAGATGTCTTGTTTACATTCGGGCGGCTGCACAAAGTTCTCACCTTCCTTGAGCTCTGTGGTCTGAATCGCTCTGCAAACACTGACATTTTCCCGTTACACTCTTCTTACCCGAAAAATGTCAACAAACATTTGATCAAGTTTGACAAAGTGTCTAGATAAGATTAAGACAAAACTGTGCCAGTAATTTCATTTTTGCAATTGAATTTAAATTAATAACTTATCAGCACTTGATGGCGGAGTAATAATAATTTTCAATATTAACAGTCCTACAACAGGATGCTCGGGGTTTGTGCCGATTGCTATGAATCACAATTTTCATCCGCCATGTGTTCACCCACAGTTTCTTTGTCTTTTTCTGCCCAAACTCTCTTTAACAGTTGTAATCAATCAAAATCAGGCAGATCAAATAATGACTGCTGAATAACTGTTTCATTTTGGACTAAATCGTTTCTAATGATGCTTTGACACCGAGTTTGAACTTTATCGTACAGACGCCATTTTTTCTGAGGGACAAAGAATAGGAAAATTTACACACTTGTGTTAATTGTTATCCTAAGGGGTAGAACTCAGTTCAGATATTCTCCGGTAAACCTATGAAGGTATTTTCAGTCCATTTACATACATGTACAATAATTTGAACAGATTTCACACCGCTTATGTAACCTAATGTCTACACAGTGCACTCAGATTGTGGCCCACGTTGTGTTTGTCATGCGTGCGCATCGTTCTCAGTCAGCTAATTTTTTTTGCTTTGTTTTTACTGGAAAAATAAAATAAAATTGACATACTAGGGACTTCAGTGACTGTAATATCTCTGTAAAGAACTTCTATACTTACTGTTCGCCCTTTGACACGTAATGAGTATCACAACTGCTGTCGTCACAATCCCAGGTACAAGCGCCATGTTCAGTCTCCTCACTTACATCCTTGTTATTCACAGGTATCCTCTTATTTATACCCAGGTGTCATGAGGCCGGAGCAACGAAGCGAGGCTGCAACAAGTGAGGAAAACAAGGAGAAGCATCAAACTTGTGAAGTAGGGTGCAGACACCGCAAACACTGTTTTGTACCCCAGGGCATCTTGGCCACAGCTTTCTAACCCAGGGTTAAGCTTAATCTGCGGTGTCTGGAGACACCTTATAATTACACAGACAATACGCTTGTCTTTGATTTCGCCATGTTACTCCACGCCAACGACTTACCTTCGCTTCATAAGTACGACCGCTGCTGAAACAGGAAGTTAGAGAGCAGGAGCATCTCTCTCTCTGGCGTGCGTGCGTGTGAGAGAGAGAGAAAGGAGAAATACAAAAGTACGTGGCTTTTGTAGTAGTAAAAGCACACCTGTATGCGTGAATTCCTGTATGCATATGTGGCAGCGCGTTAGAAACCAGGCCGTTGGATGTTGAAGCCTGACGACCCAGATGCACCTGTAAGGTCAACAGACGTGACCTAGTGTTACTGCAACTACGTGTCGTGCACTTGCAAAACGCTTCAGAGACATTTAGATGAGATTAACTCGCATGAAGCTGTGCTATTTACTCAAATTTAATACTGGCTTGTAAGTGCTCACGAGTTCTTTACCTGCAATAAAAATCATTCAAGTAGTTTTGGTGACCCTGCTCTTTTGACGTTTTCTTTGCTAAATTTGCCATCGATATTCCATGCGTTTAATTCCTCTGTGGTTTTCTGGAATTAGCAAAACTTGTTATGGAAAAATGTAGCTATACAACCACCAGCCGGTATATGGTAGAATAATTTATTAAAAAAAATGAACAGCTTATTAATAATGTTTAATCTGGCACTATGCCAAGTTTTTAGTATCTATATACACTCACACCCTACTACACATCTTTTTTTTATTTTTGCTCATGCAATATTTGCTGTGTGTAAATAAAGTATGCTCAATGAGTGTAATATGGGTGTGCGTGTTTGTAAATGCAAATGTACCCACCACAGGTTGTTTGTGACTGCACGTGCAAATCCAGACGACGACCAGCAGCAGACACCCGGAAGAATGCAGCACGTGGAGCACGTGCCTGCACCGACGTCAGAAGCTGATGTGTTTCTGCAGCTGAGACCTACCCCAGGTGGTGAGATGATGTACATATCCTGGGTAGCCTTGTAATGGATACAGCAGGTGATGATGTTTTGCTGGTACTGTTATACCTCCTTCCTTCATTTGCCGTTTTTAAACAATAAACAGCGCCATGTCCTGTCACTAGAAGTACAAAAGTTTACCTACTTCTTGTAGCGGAACAAGTATAAAATTACATCTACTTCTTGCACTAGTATAACATTATACCTAATTTTTGAGTTTGCTTTTTTTAAAAGCAATAATCAGAGCCATAAGTTTGGTCACCACAATCCCTGTCATTTCTCAGGTTGAAATACACGCCAAAACCACAATAGTGTTGCTATTACTACTAGTGATGTTACTACTACTATTACTATTGATGTCTTTTACTGATAGTACACTTCTACTGCCAGCACTACACTGTTACAATCTTGCTTCTGTAACACTAATGCTGCTGCTACCAGCACTATTATTCATTTCGAGAGGAAAAAACTTGCATTCTACTACATATTTTAAGAATGATTCGGTGACAAACCAGCGAGATATAGAAATCACAGACAATAGTGAAAATCATTTAGAAACCAAACATAAACACAAACCAGGCATGATCTCGACAGAAAGCGAGAGAGAGAGAGTGACCGAGTAAAGAGAGGAGAAGGAATTTTAAGAAAAGTTTGGAAGAAATTCTAGTCATGGTAGGTATTTCAGATAGGTATGATCTCAGACTTGCCTGCATTGTTCACACCTTCACCGTGAGGTAGACGATTAGAAATGGTGACCATTCAAAATAAGTATACAGAACTAGCAAAGTTGCTACAAGTATAAACGCGCCCAATGGAGAGAAACGAGGAAGAGAGACGAACACTGGGGTGAATGGAGAACATTTCTATGGCTTGATTGTACACAGAATTATTTTTCTCTTTCAATAAACTAGAACTGGCTTCCTTCATGGTCAGGACAGGAATTATAGGGGGTTCCCCTCGCTTACCCCTGCATTCAAAATATATTTTTCTTCAGTTTGACAAGAAACTGAAATGTCAAGTAGCAACATATAACAATTAAATTCGTCAAATATCAAATAGGCTTTCTACGAATATCAAATATTCTACAAATATTAAACATTGAATATTAAGTCGCTTAGAAGAGGTCCTCACTCCGTCACGGTAGCCATGTCACGTGATCGTGAACTGTTACGGTCGCTGACGATATCAGGCTTCTTCATAATCACTTCCTTGTGTTCAATATACAACTCTCTCGCCCAACAAACAAACAAAAGGTGGTAACAACACTGTGGCTGAGCCAAAAGGAAGCCCCGGCTTTTGAACCCCTCAGCACCAATCGGACCGTTCGTCTTTGTTGTTCCAAGGAAGAAAGAAAAATTCCCAAGGAAAATATTCCACTAAAGCCTTAGCCGTTATGCTTCATTTGTGATGTTTACTCTAATACCCACTCCCGTCACACCCCCACTCTGCCGATCTAGGAATTCTTAAAAGGATTTTTTTCAGAAAGTGTGTTCTATTCGGAAGACTTCTCTAGGCTCATATTTTGTGTTGTGTACCCTACAACGATTATAATTCTACATCTTTAATGTACACGAGACAAGTGTCTCAATTAACTCAATGGGTAAATATTTATTTCTCTCGACAGAACCTGATTATGGAAACATTTGTGTGAATTACCCACTCACGCAAACATATAAAATTTGAATAAACTTATTTCCATTATGTACATATCAACTTTGTTTTACCCTATGTATAATAAAGAAAAGGTCGTCCCATAACCTTTGTCAGGTCGTTATGTTAGAAACCTCAGCTTTACTTGACAGTGGTGCCCATCTCCTCTCCCTTACTGTCTTACCTCCCACCACCCTCTTTGGAGTGAGGTATGACTGGGGACTGGGGAAAGTGAGCTCCGCTACACGGGCATCGAACCGGCTCACCTCTCAGTCCGGACGCCAGCACTCTAATCACTTGGTTATCTGTTTCCCCACCCATGTCTAATACTACCCTGCTCATACCCGTCCGCATACTGATCTTCCCGTAAACTGAAATACGAGAGTCCAGCACTTTACAACACCCGGACAGCTTGTGCAAGCATTACAGAGGATTTGAACATGAGCCAGTGGGACCAAAGACCTTGTGGCGCGCGTTCTGGAGTCGGGGTGAGGGGGGGGTCAGAGTTCGTCACCTAGGTAACCAGGCTTTGTGGGTGGGGTGAAGACCGCCCTATCAAGCAAGACCTGTAAAAGGAAGAGTGTTGAAACCACTGCCAGCCATATACTGTCCCACCAGCGCTCCTACTACACCATAAATAGTCTACCCAGGGTGGCGCTGATACAATTTCTAGACCATAGACATGGCGCTGATTACTGAGGTGACAAGACTTATACTGCTTCTTGCTACTTTACAAAGAATAAACACCATAGGTAAGAACATTTGTACATTTATTGCTAACTTTGTTGTTGCTGCTGTTTCTGTTTGATGCTTTTATTACAGCTACTCAAGCCTTTACGTTAATTTTGCTTAGCTTAGTTTACTTATTTATTTTTTTTTATTTTTTTTGCATGAGGGAAAGAATTTTCTAGAAAAGATCATTTAAATATGATGTAAGATTAAATCGGATCTTCGCAAATAAATGTATTTAGCAGCGTTAGCAGTACACAACAACACTCATTAGTTATAATTGGAACTGGTGTTGGTTAAAGTATTTAATTATTCTCTAATCTGGTTACATCGATGATATAAAGTGTACATTGTGCCAACAAGTGCTTCTTGGTGAACTTCCTTCATCTTCCCGAGAGCTAACAGAGAGGAACAGACTGACTGGCGCCACAGTCTTTAGTTACCCCACATAAAGAGTGACAGATTTTACATATAAAGATAATTATTGTCATCTTCACCATCGTTGCCATCGTAGGTGGTGGTGGTGATGGTGTTGTTGTTGTTGTTGTTGGTGGTGGTGGTGGTGGTGGTGGTGGTGGTGGTGGTGGTGGTGGTGGTTTTTTTTCGTGGACCCTATCGTCTTCTTGACAAGTCTTTTCTGTACTGTTGCACTGGAAGACATCGTCACAAACTGCGACACGAGTCCCGGGAAGGTGTATCGAGTGGTCGAGAAGACCGATGTGGTGTCAAAGTGCGAAGGTGTAGCGGTCAACACCACAGTCAACTTCTACCTTTACAAACTGTCAGGGGAAGTAGTCACCATAAGCACATGTACCCCGTTCTGCAACCACATGTACCGCACCTTCGATGCTCGGCGGTACTCAACCGTCCAGTACCTGAAGGAGACCTACACCAGATGCTACATCTACTACCCTGCCTACCGCGACATGGCCGGCACCGTGGTCTGTTCTGAGTTCTTTTCTAACGGCACCACCAGGGAACGTAGATGCCCACTGGACATCGTGTGTGAGTAATCACAAATGTCTTCTTTCTTCTGTCAACACCTTCGTAATAATAATTGGTTTTAATGAGGACGCTTTCTGTTTGCTTTAATAGCAGATGTCCTATTATTACTAAACCCAATCTTTAAAAACAATTGAAAGATCGTCCAAACTATATTATATCCTTTGTCGGCAATTTTTAACAAGTTTTCACAAGCTTTTTTTGACTATTTCTCTCGACAGATCCATTTCAATTAAATAACACCTTCGTGATGACCAATTATGAGAACTGGACAGTGACTGCAGTTTTCTCCACATTCCGGGTCTTTTCTGCCATGAACCTTTATGTCATCGACATTAACGAGTACCTAGCAACTGTATGTATGAAACTAGAGAAGCCATTTATCAGTAATACAAATCTTGAGAACATTTGTTCATTTCTTTTGTCACAAGCATTGTTAAGATCTCGCTTGGACTGCTGATACTAAAGCAAGATAGCAACCTGCACTTGTGTATCCTGTCTTCAGTCTTACAAGTCAGACCTCACCGATCTTCTTAACTGATCAAATTGTCTTCCACTTTATACAAAGATAACACAAAGAAGTCACATTATCTCCACATTTTTAAGAATACCTTAAGAAATGTTGCTTCGTTATTATTTGTATCAAGAGCAGTCGTTATCAAAGGGTTTTTAGTTCAATCCCCCATCATGCTGACGATGGATTTTTCAAGTTATCCTCATTGTAGATAGTATATATTTAGAAAGGAAAAATCGAGATTATTGGTTAAAATCTAATAATACAGAGGATGATGGTCAAAGACTGGTTATTTTTAGAATGATGGCGCCAGTTTCTTCGTACAAAATCCGAACGTTACTACATGGACATCATTTGAACCTTTCATCGAAATAACGTCAAACGAGACCTACTACAAAGGAGATTTCACTGCCTCCTGGTCTCTTCCAAGTCGGAGTGGTAGCTACTACTACACTGCTGACCTCTACCCTTCAGAACAGACGAACGTGAGACTCTATCCTATAAATGGTACATGAATAAATTAATTTTAATTTATGTATCGGTCTGTTAATATAGACACTGCTAACAAAGAAAGATTTTAGTGTAAGTTGTAGTCTGGCATTAATTTGACTATAACTAATGAACTGGAGGCCATTAGAAGGAGAAATGTTGGTCATTGTCGCGTACCACCCCCCAGCGTCCACGGAGCACGCTCAAGGCCACTCACACAGCAGGCCACACACGCTGTCACTCAGCCGGAGGCAGGATGCGACTTACTTCTCGAACCCGTGCCCAAGCGAAGACCAAGACAAAGACGGAAAGAACGACACAAATATGAAGTTTAATAAAAAAAAATATATATATATATACCCAAACACCCAAATACCTAATACAACCAAGAAAAAGAAAATACCGATGCGAGTACTCACAACAACACACACAAAAAAAAAAACCAAAGCGCAAACGCGCACAAATTGTAACACAGCAGTAAAACAAAAACCGCGCACCGCGGCCCAGTACTGCAGTCAGTTAAACGTAGTTTCCCCCTGAGTCTTTAATTCTTAACACAGAACAGGGGCTTGAGGCGCTTAGTACACAGTCTCAGGAGCTGTTCACAGTACAGTTCCCTTTCTGAATGCAGGCGTAGAACCCGTAGACGTCACAAATGAAGAAGTGCAGAATGGTTGATTATATCTCAGACGAATGCTCGTCAAACAAAATGGCGTGGAGCCAGGACACAAGGCACGCACGAATAGCACGTATACACAGGAAGTACACAGTAAATACACACCAAGGGCGTGCACACCGGACATACACAAAAAGCCTGAAATAAATAAAAGAACAACGGTCACTAAAAGGCTACAGGAAAAAATAACAAAACATCCCCCTCCATGACCCCCTTAAACCAAGACACGAAATAGCCCTAACTTACACACATCCAAAAATAAACTTAGAAGGAGTAAACACATACTCGCGTATCCTAATGCTCAGGCGTGTGCAGCCTCTCATCCAAAACCAAACATAACAATGGGGGAAATATGCACTCACCCACACGGCTTATGCTAATGACCGACGGTCACCCCGAGAAGAAACGGAAGCACACTCCCGTAGACACTGGATGTCACAGCCCAATGCTGTCATTCCGACACCCTCCGCACTTTCCACAAGTCCCGGTGGTCACTGCTGGCATCAACTCGCTAGTACAACCAGCCTCTCAGTGTCCACAAGCTTGGGTCAGTCGTGGCAGAGCATACAACCGGCACCTTGCCTCACAGCACAGACTCCAGCCGTCTTCTCAAAAAAAAAAAACTCTCCGCTCTACTCAGCGCCTTGGTAACAAATTTCTCACCAGCAGCGACCAGCCCTCAAGCAAACCTCATGTGACGTAGTAAGACTGTGAAGTCAGGTGCTGCTATAGACAACGGGCGAAGGCCTTGACCTTTTCCCGCGAACCGGACAAAAATAGCCTGAAACCAAACGTTAACTGTCGTCTGCTGTGAGCTACCTCTCCGATACAGGCGCGCCCCCGCGCGCTGAGAGACATGCAAACCTAGACGAAATCATGACACGCGACAGTCATCTATTTCAAGATCTTTGCTGTTCTTTTTGCATACTCTGTATACTGTACATCTGCACTTCTTTTCAGTCGCTGGCTTTAACGGCTGTCAGTAAAACGAAACGGAATAAAACAGTTCACCATCGTAATTATTGTCACTGAGAGCAAAGTAGTAGGTTTAAGAATTTTATTTTATTTTGAGTGTCTGAGTATCTAATACACTTCATTAATTCTCATCACCAGGTACACTCGTGATCTCAGAGCCCTCTCAGCCGACTCAGAACTGTAACTTGACCTATGTACCGGAAGTGGGTCCAGTAGACTGCATGTGCAGGACACCGTCGCTGGGAAGGCCGCCAGGCAGACTGCAGTGGCTTGTAGGTGATGACGTCATTGCTTCCGGCGGATATGGCGTCACACAGCTTCAGTTTCCCACGAACCGCGTCAACCGCACGCACGACGGCCTGCAAGTCACGTGTCAGCTGGATTGGGTGGTCAGGCAGCGCGTGGTTGTGTCTGACCGCGTGGCGTGTGAGTAGTCACCTCAGTAAACACGCTCACACACACACATACACGGGATACTAAAATATTCTGCTTTTCCTTAGGTCTTTAAAAAAAAAAGACATAACCTGGTGACAATCGTTTCTGACAAAAATGTAGAAAAAAAAAACAATTTCGTAGTGTACCCAGCCTTATAGTAAATCTGTTCACAGGACAATCTCACGAAGGAGACGTCCTTTACATTTTTTTCCAGACGGCCCCGAAAGTGTGAGCATCCAGGTCAGGTCCGAAAACTGTCAGGTGACAATGACCTGCACTGTGGATGCCATCAGGCCATTTTTACCTGACATGATACAGTGGGGAGGACTGTGCCAGGGACAGAAAGGCGCTGAGTGCACCTTCAAAGCTAATGGCGCGGAGGATGACGGGAAAGTAGTCACGTGCACCGTCACCAATGGCGCAAATAACGGGCGTGGAGCCAGCTCCAGTGTGAGGATCGCTGTCACAGGTAGACGTAAGTCAGAAATTATCAGGCAATAAAACTATAGACAGAATACAGTTAGATGACACAATGACACAATATTTGTTTATAATACCGTACAGGATGTTCAACTACGGGAAACGGCTCCGGTACTGGCTACGTGTCAACTGTGATCGAAGGATCAGCGACGGGCAACGGTACAGGTGTAGGAGACGGCACAGGTAAAGGCGAAGTCTTGGCACCAAGCGACTGCACAGCCTACATCATAGGTATAGCTGTTGCCGCTGCCATCGCTGTCATCTTCGGAATCAGTCTGCTTGTGGTAGTCGTCTGTATGTGCAGACACCAGGGTGCTGGTAGGTGAATGAACATTTTTGTTTAATCGAAGAACATGCTTTTGTAAATGAAAAATATTCTGGCTGACGGTTATCAGATTTCGTAAAAGTAAACAATAGCAGGTGGAAAATATAAGGTAGTCAGCTCCAGCTAGCTTGGAAAGATGGCCTGCACTTGCTGTAGGCAATTGTCCAGTATCTTATTGTTTAAGATAGTTAGTTAATGTTGAGGAGGATTATTAGAAGTCTCGGGATAAGAAAGTTAAAGTTCTCATGTTTTAACTTTCAAAATTTTTATTAATGTGTTGTGTGATGTGAATTTATTTTTTAGCAGAAAGGAACAGAAATAGAACAGAAGATTCAAGGCAGACAACTGACCAAGCATTCCATAATATGAGCTTATATCTGCATCCCTCGGTCTCACAACAGCCAAGAAGTCAGCAGCGTAAGTTCAATTCTCTGCTGTTCTCTTCTGGTCTTCAAACACAGACTGTCGACATCTGGTTGTTGGTCTTACGATACATTGATACATCTTTAGGCTACACTACCTGTTTATTGAGTAGAACTACAAGTCAACACCCGCCACTACAGCATGCCTTGCTATCACCTGCAACATTAAAGTTTTGGTCGGGATGTGTGAAGTGTGTGACTTCATGTGTGACTGTTTTCTGAAAATGCTTTAAGAAATCTTGTGCGACAGGGAAATAATGACGTATGTTAGCTTTATGTGAGGGAGGTAGTTAGTATGTAAATTGTTTATCCACCAATCCACGCTCGGACGCTAATGTTGCCAGTGGCGGACAGAACAAAGCAAGTGCACATGCCTACAACTTACACATGAATGAGCCAGTAGATGTATTAATTAAGTAAATGACAAAATGAGTCAGTAGGGGCTGTCTTGCAGTGTATGTTGGCATGATGCAGGACTTCTAATTAATCAGCTATCACAGTCAAATCATTTTCATGTTCGCAACTTCTTCAGCAGAAAATATCAAGTGACTAATACTATGCACCTTGCAACTTGTCCACACTGGAATCGTAGTTTACAAGATTGGAGAAATCTCAGCTAGGTGAAAAGAAACCCACTCCATTTATATTTTTGTTTTTCTGTGTTTCTACTGCAGCCTCGCGCTGACGTTCGCCAGTTGGTTATATCTCCCCTAAATATTTCAATCACTCTTTTCAATGTCGTCTATCAGCATTATTTACAACCAACTCTCAGGAAATGCTAAATAGTGTGGTCAGTTTTCTGCATAATGCCTTGAAAATTAAGGATCACTCACACATTTTTGTGGCTTTATGTGTTCTTTGCTTCTGTAACAGGTACTTTTATTACACATGTACTGTCGTGATGTCTTGAGATGAACAGATTTCTGCAAACTGGAACTTGATATCAGTAAATTCATTTATGTATCTATTATATATAAATATACTTTCTTTGAGGTTTTCAGTATACTTACCTTTCTGTATCGGTGTTTGCTAGAGCTCAGCAGAATAAAGAATGTTGTGATTGTCATTGTTTTAGCCCCACAGCAGGACAATGATACCTGTCCGCGCGACAGCCATGTACATGTATATGCAGAACCCATTGATCCCCCTCAGGATGAACTGAGAGGTAAGCATACTGAGTTCTATCTTTTCCATTAATTTGTGAGTCTAGTGTATGTTACTTAAGGTATACATCATTTGTATTCACGTGTACAGAGAACAATTGTTTTGATTGCGGGTGATTTTCCATGTTTAGCCCAGTCTCCTAGCAACACTGACCTAGAGGCTGATTCATCTTCAAGCATCACTACTTTCATCTCACCATCTGGACCTGTCGCACATTACACGCAACAAGGTGAGCGTCTGACCAACTGCCCAGACCAGTGTTATTTGAGCAGTTTTGCTGACGACTGGAAATAAACCATTCATCGCTGGGATATTAAGATATTTACAAATTTCATCTACTTAACATACATGTCATATATAACATTTAAAGATATATTTAAATATCCGTACAAACATTCACACACTAGCAAACAAACCTTTTAGGTTGAAGGGAAATACATGAGTTAAAAATACTGGCCATAAGTTTACACTAAATATTATTAACTGTGTTTCTATGTTATTTTAATGTGAACATGTCTTTTTAACCTTCTTTGTCCCCTATTTTATCAACGCTTCCCACTTAGATAACACAAGCACCTCTCTTGTGTGGTTAAGTCCCATATATTGTTCTGTAAATCATTTCCTTTGATGTACACACTAAATGGCTGTTTTTATGTTTAGTGCGTCCCCCACCATTTCTACTCCAGCAGAACGGTACAACTACCTCCACCTGGATCTCAGAGTGAGTATCCAGCCCCAGGTGGTACCATCTAACTAGAAGATATTTGTAGAGACCCATGCCGCCTCGAATAACCATGTGGAGGGGATAGAGCTCTGTATATTGTTGTCTTATCTGACATCTTCCTGTGTGTGACATGTGACTATGTTGTCTGACGTGCCTGTCATCGTGCGTGTGGAATATGGAGCCTCCTCCGTTTTGTTCCTTTTCGACATGCAGACTGGACGATCGGCACAGTTCAGTGAGCTGAATGTCCGCTTGACCTTTGTTGATCAGTTGGATGTGCTGTTAGGAACTGTATATTTGCTGTGGAGTGTATTCCAGCTTGTCTGACTTGTTTGATATTTGGCTTGCGGATTGCGTTCCTGTTGTGTGTAGACGCTAACCTTTGGCCTCGAGCACTGTCATTTTTTTCTGACGTCACATTATATTTACGTCACATTATTTTCATGTCACACCATCTGTCAGCTGTGACGCGACTTCAGCTTGACGATGAGGTACTATACACGCCATCTTTTATTATCATATGACCTGGTGACAACAGTTGGCCTCTGGCATACAGTTGGACTTAGACTGCTTACAGTATTTTTATTTTACTCTTGGTTGAACCTGAAACTACTCAATGGATAAATAAAGGTTTCAGGAGAAACACATGACAATACTGGCCTTCTGTGTGTTGTTGTTTGCATGTTTTGTATGTTTCAGTGAGTGACTTGGGTCATCACCGACGAAAAAAATGAAAGCCTTTAGTCGTCTGTACAGTCACATTTATATTATATACAACCAATAGACTTTAACACATTTAGTAATTTAAAGCTCTAAAGTTCTCAATTAGTTCTTTCTTTTCTTTCTCCAATGACTATTAAAGCAAGGAGAGTCTTTAAATTACTTATTTATCATAGCCTAAAACAATAGGCATTATATAAAACACGACTTTTCTGTACATCAAATCCAAAAGAATAAAATTATTTCCTCACGTACATTACACTGCAACAGAAAAATACTGCATAGTATGTACAACATTCACAAAAATTCATCTTTCTAACAGTTTATAAAGGGTCTTCTCTGTATGTAACACTTGTTTTCAGGGCTAGCTGTCAGGAGGGTTTTCCTAGGTATTCCGGTTTCCTCTCTCCTCCCTCTTTAGCCTTATAGTGCAAAATCCACTCTAGGTGGAAGCACTTTCCCCCCAAACCACAAACCAACCAACGCACATGGAGATAGTTGAAAGCTGGAACTATATGTGGGCTGAAGAGTTTCCAAAGACGGGTCATTCTGGCCTGTTTGCAATGGAATCTTACCCTAGAAAGTTTAAAGATGCGAGGGAGGTACTTTTCTGCCATTATCTATAAAGGCGTGGTTGGTAGTTCGTGACCAGAGGCAGATGGTGCAATGTTCCTTGTCGTGCCAACAACTCAGTCAGTCCTTTCGGCGCTAAATGGCGCCACTGCACCTGATGCGCCGAGTCACAATGTAGACTTGGATATATTTTTGGATAAAAAAGTAAAAAGAAATGAATTGAAAGAATACAGTGATACGGGGGGTTAATGGGTTGGTCGAAAAATACAATGTTTTTCTGATCTTTTATCTTCTCTAGCTATCTTGGTCTGCTATTCATACGTTAAAGTTGAGTGAACAATATATTTATACACAAAATCCAGACTACAGAAGAATTTGTTGTTATGTGTTAGTGTTGGATGAAACAATAATATATTTAAACATTAACTTAAGGAAGTTGAACATTTTGATAGTAGCTAGTGTCAGAACCAGGGTGAGACGCGTTGTGTTCCACATTACCTGCAAAAATTAAGCAAGATTACTTTTAAAACTACATAAGAAAACTATACATAAAATAAGAAACAGCAATCTCAACAAGAATGTAAGTGGAACAACTATAGCCTGCTTATTTTCTTTGTAATCTCTGGATTGCAGCGTTGATAAAAAAAAATACTCCATGGAAACTATTAAGTGAGAATAGGATTGACTCACTAAATGAATCTTTTCTTGAGAGGAGTTTTTAAAAATCTGATAATTAGTATAAAGTGATTATTACTGTGAGTTGTCTCCCTTCCTGAGATCTGGAATAGACCTGCGTAGTGATGCTCTTGGGAATCTTTGTACCCGTCATCTGACTTTTGTTTAGGTCCACCTGGAACACGAAAGTGTCTCACGTTTACATGCGTGTTCAAAAGTGTAGAAAAATGTTCACCTAGTAGCAAAATGTTTGTTATAATATAATAATGAAAAATGTATTTCTTATATGTTTATCACTTTAATGGCAATATACCTATTGATTAGCAATGACATTTTGATGCCATATTCTACACATATACCTATAATCTAACAAGAAAATTCCTTTTCAAAACAAATTTAATGTGCTAGACATAGAATTTTAAACGTTAGTCTTTAGTTTAACGTAATAGTAATTACAAGAGCTTTAGCAAAGTAATATTGTAATCTTTTAAATTTTGGTATGAAGGATTTTTGTAACAGAAGCAATGCTTTCGTAAGGATACTTTGAAATGTAGTATTTGTGTAGAGATGTGGTTATTCAGACTCGAATACTGTAGGTGGATTTGCATTCTCTTTTACCGACCTGTTGCACGACGTCTGCGAATCCACAGGACGACAAGCACCGAACACACCAGTAGCACCAACACACCAACGGTGACACCGACACTGGTGCCAACACTCTGCGCCATGGTGTTCCGCGCCATTTCGACAGAACAATCTACAGAAGAATCATTATTTCATTTGGTGTCTATCTTTTGGAGTTTTAAAAGCTTGCTTAAAAGTAAAATTATACATGAAAGACAACTGTTCGGTGAATAAGCAGAGCATAAACAAAAAAAAAATGAAAATCAGCTAGAAAATATTTTGTCTACAAACAATGTCTAAGAAACTAAATATAAGATATAGACCTGCTGGATTTTACAAAGAAATGCAATTTTAGATGTTCTGCCAACAGACCTGAGACTGTGACCCTCGCAGTGGCACTGGCATTATGTCCGTTATTGGAAGGATTCGTGACCGTGCACGTGACCTCCTTCCCGTCATCCTCCGCGCCACGTGATCTAAATGTGCACACGGCACCTCGTTGACCTTGACACAGCCCACCCCACTGCATCATGCCAGGTGTGAAGGGTTTGATGTCGTCCACAGTGCAGGTCGCCGTGACCAAGCATTTTTCAGACTCCACCTGAATGCTCACATCTCTTGGACCATCTATAAAAGAACATTTTTGTTCTCCTTTAGAACGTCTTTAACTCTTCACAGAAGTAAATAGTCGGTTATTAGGTTAGAACTCTTTAAAGTCACTCTTGTCAGAAAGTTCAAGTGTGTATTTTTTTAAATTCTAAACGAGCTTTTATTTTACTGCTTGTCGGCATTAACTGCGTTCCCTTTGTTGAAAACATTTCCGATCAATTAATTTTAAATTACCTTGTTTTATTCGAAATGTAAATACACAATAGTTGGTTACCTTGGAATCTATCTTAACAAGATTTCCCCCTTTCTGTGTGTGAGAGTGAGAGAAAACTATTCCCTGGATAGGCGCGTGGGTTACTCACACGCTACGTTGTCCGTCACAACCACGTGCTGCTTGACCACCCAGTCCAGCTGACACGTGACTTGCAGGCCATCGTGCGTACGGTTGACGCGGTTCGTGGGAAACTGCAGCTGTGTGACGCCATCTTGACCAGATGCAATGACGTCATTTCCTACAAGCCACATCAGCCGGCCGGGCGGCGTCCCAAGCGACGTAGTGCTGCACTGACAGTTGATGGGACCCACTTCCGGTACATAGGTCAGGCGACAGTTTGTGCTGGGTGGCGAGGGTTCTGATATTTTAATGGAACCTAATTGCATGGGACATAGCAAACACTGTAATATATTTCAAACGAACAAAAAATTTGACCGATTGTAACTTTTGGTGGCTTATTGATTTAACTTAGTATACTTTATCGCCCTTTAAAATTTACTGAAAGTATTAGATACAGATGCACTTGTCACAACTACCTGTATCGCTAATAACAACAGAATGTTTCCAACATCTTCCAAATATATTATCAAAAGGTCTCCTCAGTTAAAATTGCAAAATTCCATCTTGTACTTCTGGCTCTGCACGAATTCCACGATGAACACCAACTCTGGAGTCACCTCACAATATTTGTTTTTTAAATTGTTGGCAATGATGAATCAAAGGTCAAACTAATGCGACGATAAAAGGGTATGTAATATTTAGACCTTTTAAACAGAAGTTTGATTATTACCTGCCTACTGGGCATATGCGTATGTGTTTTAAAATAATGACTGAACTCGAGGAAACTTTCAGAGTGATCTTATACTGATTGTTTAAACAAACTAAATAATTTCGAAATATGTCACCTTTACTGTGTGCTTTTAAAGTATATCTTGGAGACAGCACAGTAAAAATATGTTGTTTTGTTTCTTTTAATTTCTGTTACTTTCGTCAGTAGAGGCTAATGGTTCATAAGTATTTCATAGACTAGTTTCGTTACGAAGTAATCTCGTTAACTCATTCTTCACCCCCTTACCTCTAATCTTGGGATGAATTCTCATATTCGTCGGTCCATCAGGGACAATGTCGCCAGTGTAATAATAGTTACCACCCTTGCTCGGAAAAGACCACGTGACAGCCAACGTCCCCCTGTAGTATGTCTGCCCGTCAGTGTATGGTTGAAAGGAAGTTTTAGACACGACAGGTGGTAGTCGGGAAAAATATTTATATTGTCCGGATTCATGCATCTGAAATACATAATCTCAGACTTAAGTATATATCAGTTGTAGTAGAATCAATGAAAATTCTTAACTGTTCATTATAATAATATAGAAAGCTGTATTTTGTTTGTGTTAGGTGATGAATTAATTTTTTATAATACGAGCAGATTATTCCGAAGACACATGTAGAAGGAAGGAGAGGGAGATAAAATGAACGGGAGAGATAACACTCATAATCATTGAACTTCTCTTCAAATAACAGTACATACCTGTGTAGAGTACTCTTTTATGTCAACATAATAAAGGTCCATCGCAGAGAAAACCTTTTGAGTTGAAAACACAGCAGTTAGCGTCCAGTCTTGGAGATTTGTTGTCACACTGACATCGTCGAATTGAAAGGGATCTGGTGTTTAAAAAACAATATTGTTGGTCGCATTCTTTAATCATAGAAAGAACAAAGTGCACTGCGGTTACTTAGAATAAAAAATAATTCCCTCAAAATTGTAATAATTTATAAACTGCCTCACTTTTTGTTTTTGGTTTTGTTAAATTGTATTTAAGGATTTGCCACACGTATTCCTGTGAACAGGAGCAGGTACAGCGCTATTTATAAAACAAAATTGTTGACACTATGCATTAAGAAATCACACAACCGATGAACATAAATATCATCTTGTTGTTGTTGCTGCTGCTGCTGCTGCTGTTGATGATGATGATGATGATGATGATGTTGCTGCTGCTGCTCTTGCTGCTGTTATTGTTGTTGTTGTTGTCGTCGTCGTCGTCGTCGTCGTCGTCATCATCATCATCATCATCATCATCATCATCATTATTATTATTATTATTATTATTATTATTATTATTATTATTATTAAGCAGTGTGATTTTGGCAACTTTGGTTACATCCACACCATTAGTCGACCCCACCAGCCATGGTAGGAATATTTGATTGTGCGAAGGTCAGGGGCTATGTAAGGTAAGTCTACTTTGCTCATTTTTTATTGTTATTTTCTGGGTTCAAAGATGTTACTTATAGATGAAGTAATGCTAAGAAAAAAATTGCATATGCAACTTACACGGAAAAAACACATTTTGACAAAGTCACATTATAAATCCCCAATGAGAGTAAAAGAGAGACGGGAGGCAGAAGATGAGGGATAAAGCTAAAGAGATGAACGAAGAAGAAGCTTTTTGATAAGTGAAAATATGCAAACCAACTCAGAGAACTGATGAAGCTTTAATATATTTACCGTGTAAACAAAACTGATAATATAGAAGACAGACAAGAACATGCACAAACATATATCAAATAATATCCTGGCAAAACTTACACACGATGTCTTGGGTGCAGTTATCAGACAACGTGGTGCCGTTACTGAAGACTTTTAAACACACCAGCGTGCCCGCCATTTCCCTCGTAGCAATAAAAGAAATGCTGCTGTACCAGTAGCTGTTTCTAGTTATGCTGGTGACCCTCGTAGGCAGTGACACACAAGAATAGCTGGGGTCACACCTGCCGAGACTGAGGGGAGTTCCAGAGAGTGAAATGAAGACCCAGGTGAGTGTAGTGTTGGGAGACAAGCTGTCACACCAAGAAGAAGACGAGCTTAGCTCTCTAAGTCTCCTCATACCGTTTTCATTGCACGTGATGCTCGTGCCTTAGAAGAGAAAACAACCACAAGACAACAATACCACACATTGACTAACAGGACTCAACCCACTATAAGAAAGCAGATCATAGTTATCATGAGAATCTTCATTACAAAAATTACTACATTTTTATTGCTGCTCGGGGTTGGCTGCAATATAGAGCAGGAGACGTTATTCAAGTCATCAGCTTATATATAGATATCGACGATGATCACTTTCCCAATTTGTCTTATATTTCCAAGCGAAGTTTAAAAAAAAATACTTTATGATAATATAAACAATTCAAGGTAAGTAAACTTAGTAACATATAAAAGACCAAACATTAATTGTAAAAAGTCGTGCTGTGTGTTATTTGACTTGGAACTGCCATTAGGTAATGTCTCTTTATTACATATCTGTCAGTACAGCCACAAATCTTTGCTCCCACTCATGAAGGTAATGCTTAGCAACAGACTGAAGAAAGAAAATATACCTGTCGAGAACAACACAGATGCGAATATGGTAGTTAATGCTAAGTTTATTTAGAGGTCAATTTTTTAAATGTAACAAAAATCAAGAAGGGAGCCAGGCTACTATATCATGTGCCGACCCCACTGTCCTGGATTTTTCAAGTCAATGCTGAATGACATTAAATAACAGAAAGATTTCTCATACCATTCAATGGCAAAATTGTGTTTATGCTTAGTCTGGTAAACTGTAAGTGTTTACATATCGTTAAAATCTGTGAATAACTCTAATCGAAACCGGTGAACAGGGGAGAACAGTAATAGTGTTTGTTTGTTCATGTTGATGTTCAAGTCAACGAGAATATTCTGAGTAATGATGGTTATTTCCCTTTCTGGGCTGTTAACAGAAATGAAAGAAAAAAAGGAACAGAAAGTTATGTCCTGATAAAAGTAGATGAAAAGCTTATTAACGCACCATTATCACATTATTTGTAAAACTTATGACAGTTTCTTACAAGCATTGTAACTGAACTAAACGCTCTGGTGTCACTAAGTGTGGATACTATAAGTGACAGTACACTGCACAACATCGACAGTTTGACCTACATATGATCTATAAATAGTTCTTTCTCAGTCGTCTGCATAATTTGAAGTCAGTCATGATCGGCTTACTTCAATGAGGCTACACAATAGCTACAACAGGAACGGTAGCAAATATAGAAACCACAGGTAGATATGATGGTGGTTGTGTGGATGTTTCAAGCGGAGAGACGAGCTTCATCTCTGCTACTAAGGTAGCTCAATGTTGCTAAATGTTCCTTCATGGGTGGTGATTGTCGGATGGGAGAAATCATATAAGAGTTGCATTTATAAACTATTTTACGTACCGTCTGCTTTTTGACAGGTGATCACAAGTAGCACAAGTGTTATTGCCACGGGCGTGGTTACCAGCGCCATGTTTACGAGGAGTTACTTATAAACACCTGCTCCAGGTAACTGGTTGGAGTTTTACCGCAAGGTGTTTCCCCCTGTTTCGATTTTTTTTTTTTTTTATTTGCGACGTGTTTAATTGTTGGAGTACAGACCCCGACCAGGACGTAAGGAGGCCAAACATGAGTCTGCACCTCGACACCTGTGGTAGGGCGGGGTGTGAGTGTGTGTACAGCTGTGGCTGTGTTTATCAGTCACCACGCTCCACTAGGCACAAGGCTGGAACTTGAATCCACCTGACATGTCTGCCCTTGTCAACATCAGTCCCTCGATCCCAAGATAGTTTCTTTGTTCGTGAAACTGGTAAAACCGCTCGGGCTGTTGCTGTTTAGCTAATTTGCAATGACTGTACTATGCTCAGATTACATGCACCGTGTTATTTGTTGACGATCGCGTGGCACACACACACACAAACACAAACACACAAACACACGCACAAACACACACACATATCTAACCAAACCAACGAGTGGGAGTACAGATTGAACAGTGCAAGCATGGACATGGCTCTCAGTTATAACAAGTTGGTGTTTGTGTTGCGTATCACAATAGTGATGAGTGGATTGATCTTTGTTATGATTTTCGTGTATAAGTGTGTGACAATGACACGAGTATTGCGCTGACTGATCAGTAACCACTAAAATAAAGCACGAGGTATCCTTGGACACGATACACTGAATACCGGAACGGTTGTCCTCTTCAGTCCTGGTTCAATCTTAATGTTTCTACACACAATTCAAGAAATCTTGTGCGAAAATGTATTGCCTGTAAACCGGGAAAAAATGATGTAACTTAGCTTTATGTGAGGGAGGTAGTTAATATGTAAATTGTTTATCCACCAGTCCACGCTCGCACGCTAATGTTGCCAGTGGCAGACAGAACAAAGCAAGTGTACATGCCTACAACTTACACATGAATGAGCCAGTAGATGTATTAATTAAGTAAATGACAAGATGAGTCAGTAGGGGGTGTCTTGCAGTGTCTGTTGGCATGATGCAGAACTTTAACACATTTGGTCATTTAAAGCTCCAATGTTCTCAATTAGTTCTTTCTTTTCTTTCTCCAATGACTAATAAGCATAAATCAAGAAGAGTCTCAAATTAAATATTTATCACAATCTAAAACAATGCTGATTGAATAAAACACGACTTTCCTGTACATCAAATCCAAAAGAATACAATTATGTCCTCACTTTAACAGAAAAACCTACATAGTATGTACAACACTCACAATAATTCAGCTTTCTAACAGTTTATAAACGGTCTTCTCTGTTTGCAGGGCTAGCTGTCGGGGGGATTCCTATATAGGTTTCCTCTCTCCTCCCTCTTTAGCCTTATAGTACAAAATTTCTTCTAGGCGGAATGGCACCACTGCCACTGCGCCGAGTCACAATCTAAACTTCGGTATATTTTTAGATAAATATTAAAAGGAAATGAAAGAATACAGTGGGTTAATGGGCGGGTCGAAAAATACAATGTTTTTCTGATCTTTTATCTTCTCTGGCTATCTTGGTCTGCTATTCATACGTTAAAGTTGAGTGAACAATATATTTATACACAAAATCTAGACTACAAAAAATATGTTGTTATGTCTTGGTGTTGGATGAAACAAAAATATATTTAAACATTAACTTAAGGAAGTTGAACATTTTGATAGTAGCTAGTGTCAGAACCAGGGTGAGACGCGTTGTGTTCCGCGTTACCTGCAAAAATTAAGCGAGATTACGTTTAAAACTACATAAGAAAACTATACATAAAATAAAAAACAGCAATCTTAACAAGAATGTAAGTGGAACAACTCTAGCCTACTTATTTTCTTTGTAATCCCCCCCCCCAAAAAAAAAAGGAAATTAGCTAGAAAATATTTTGTCTACAAACAATGTCTAAGAAACTAAATATAAGATATAGACCTGCTGGATTTTACAAGGAAACACTAATTTTAGATGTTCTGCCAACATACCTGAGACTGTGACCCTCGCAGTAGCACTGACATTATGTCCGTTATTGAAGGGATTCGTGACCGTGCACGTGACCTCCTTCCCGTCATCCTCCGCGCCACGTGATCTAAATGTGCACACGGCACCTCGCTGACCTTGACACAGCCCACCCCACTGCATCATGGCAGGTGTGAATGGTTTGATGTCGTCCACACTGCAGGTCGCCGTGACCAAGCAGTTTTCCGACACCAACTGGATGCTCACATCTCTTGGACCATCTATAAAAGAACATTTTGGTTCTCCTTTAGAACGTCGTTTAGAATAGTCGGCATAAAATATTAGGTCAGAATTCTTTACAGTCACTCTTGTCAGAAAGTTCAAGTTGAGAAACTGAATTTATAATCAGGAAATTATTGAGATTATGACGATACGTGATTGCGATCAGGTCTTGCATTAGGAAGACAAATAAAGAAAACAAAAGATTAAAGGAAATTTTTCAATGTGCCATCAGCTATAGCGATGCGTAAAATAGTAAAACAGGAGTGTATTATAATAAGGGTGCATTTATTTTTTAAAATCTCAACGAGCTATTATTTTACTGCTAGTCTGTATTAACTGCGTTTCTCTTGTTGAAAACGTTTTCGGACAATTAAGAGAGAATTTTTTCCGGGGATAGGCGCGTGGGTTACTCACACGCTACGTTGTCCGTCACAACCACGTGTTGCTTGACCACCCAGTCCAGCTGACACGTGACTTGCATGCCATCGTGAGTACGGTTCACGCTGTTCGTGGGAAACTGCAGCTGTGTGACGCCATCTTGGCCAGATGCAATGACGTCATTTCCTACAAGCCACATCAGTCGGCCGGGTGGCGTCCCAAGCGACGTAGTGCTGCACTGACAGTTGATGGGACCCACTTCCGGTACATAGGTCAGGCGACAGTTTGTGCTGGGTGGCGAAGGCTCTGATATTGTAATGTAGCCTGATTGCATGGGACATACCAAACACAGTGTAGCATATTTCAAACCAAAGAAAATTTTGACAATTTAACAATTTTAGCACTTTTGGTGGTTTATTGATTTGACTTAGTTTACTTTACCACCATGTAAAATTTACTAAAGTATTAGACTTAGTAACTCGTCACAACCACCTGTATCGCTAATAACAACAGAATGTTTCCAGCATCTTCCGCATATATTATCATAAGGTATGAGTATGAGCCGATTTATATGCTTTAAAATACTAACTGAACTCGACAAAAATTTCAGAATGACCTTATCTTGATAGTTCACACAAACTAAATAATGTCTTCGAGGTCAGTCATCTTTATGGTTTGCTTTTAAATATATCTTCGGCGACAGCACAGTAAAAAGGTGGGATTTTTGTTTTGTTTTGTTTTTTGTTTGTTTTTGTTTTTGTTTTGTTTTTGGTTTTTTTGTTTGTTTTTGTTTTTTTGTTGGTTTTTTTTTTGTTGTTGTTGTTGGTTTTTTGGGAGGGGTTTTTTGTTACGTTTTTTTTTTTTGGTTTTGTTTTTTGGTTTTGTTTTGTTTTTGATTTTTTGTTTTTTGCCTGCAGCTTTTACTCTCGTCAGTAGAGGCTAATGGTTCGTTAGTGTTTCATAGACTGGTTTCGTCACAGAAGTAATCTCGTTAACTCATTCTTCACTCCCTTACCTCTAATCTTGGGATGAATTCTCCTATTCCTCGGTCCACTGGGGACAATGTCACCAGTGTAGTAATAGTTACCACCCTTGCTTGGAAAAGACCACGTGACAGTCAACGTCCCTCTGTAGTATGTCTGCCCGTCAGTGTATGATTCAAAGGAAGTTTTGGACACGACAGGTGGTAGTCGGGAAATATATTGTCCGTACTCATACATCTGAAATACATAATCTCAGACTTGTGTAAATATCAGTTGTAGTAGAATCAATGAAAATTCTTAACTGTTCATTATAATAATATAGAAAGCTATTTTGTTTGTGTGAGGTGCTGAATTAATTTTTAATAATGCGAGCAGATTATTCCGAAGACACATGTAGAAAGAAGGAGAGGGAGACAAAATGAACGGGAGAGATAACATTCATAATCATTGAACTTTACTTCAAATAACAGTAATACCTGTGTAGAGTACTCTTTTATGTCAACATAATAAAAGTCCATAGCAGAGAAAACCTTTTGAGTTGAAAACACAGCAGTTAGCGTCCAGTCTTGGAGATTTGTTGTCACACTGACATCGTCGAATTGAAAGGGATCTGGTGTTTAAAAAACAATATTGTTGGTCGCATTCTTTAATCATAGAAAGAACAAAGTGCACTGCGGTTACTTAGAATAAAAAATAATTCCCTCAAAATTGTAATAATTTATAAACTACCTCCCTTTTTGGTTTTTGGTTTTGTTAAATTGTATTTAAGGATTTGCCACACGTATTCCTGTGAACAAGAGCAGGTACAGCGCTATTTATAAAACAAAATTGTTGACACTATGCATTAAGAAATCACACAACCGATAAACATAAATATCATGTTATTCTTGTTGCTGTTGCTGTTGCTGCTGTTGTTGTTCTTGTTGTTCTTGTTGTTGTTGTTGTTGTTGTTGTTGTTGGTGGTGGTGGTGGTGGTGGTGGTGGTGGTGGTGGTGGTGGTGGTGGTGGTGGTGGTGGTGGTGGTGGTGGTATTATAAAGCAGTAAAATTTTAGCAACTTTGGTTAAATCAACACCATAAGTCGACCCCCACCAGCCATGGTAGGAATATTTGATTGTGCGAAGGTCAGGGGCTATGTAAGGTAAGTCTACTTTGCTGGAAGGCGTTTTCATTTTTTATTGTTATTTTCTGGGTTCAAAGATGTTACTTATAGATTATAAATCCCCAATGAGAGTGAGAGAGGGGAGTCAGAAGATGAGGGAGAAAGCGAAAGAGAGAGATGAAAGAAGAAAAAGCATTTTGATCAGTGAAAATATGCAAATTAACTCAGAGAACTGATGAAGCTTTAATATATTTATCGTATAAACAAAACTAATAATATAGAAGACAGACAAGAACAGGCACAAACATATATCAAATGATATCCTGGCAAAACTTACACACGATGTCTTGAGTGCAGTTATCAGACAACGTGGTGCCGTTACTGAAGAGTTCTGAGCACACCAGCGTGCCCGCCATTTCCCTGGTAGCATTAAAAGAAAGGTAGCTGTACCAGTAGTTGTTTCTAGTTATGCCGGTGACCGTTGGATGCAGTGACACACAAGAATAGTTGGGGTCACACGTGCCGAGACTGACGGGAGTTCCAGCGAGTGAAAATAACACCCAGGTGAGTGTAGTGTTGGGAGACAAGCTGTTACACGAAGTATAAGCCGAGCTCAGCTCTCTAAATCTCCTCACACCTGTTTCGATGCACTCGATGCTCATGCCTTAGAAGAGAAAACAACCACAAGACAGCAATGTCACATATTGACTAACAGGACTCAACCCACTATACGAAAGCATAGTTATCATGAGAATCTTCATTATAAAAATTGCTACATTTTTATTGCTGCTCGGGGTTGGCTGCAATATAGAGCAGGAGACGTTATTCAAGTCATCAGCTTATATATAGATATCGACGATGATCACTTTCCCAATTTGTCTTATATTTCCAAGCGAAGTTAAAAAAAAATACTTTATGATAATATAAACAATTCAAGGTAAGTAAACTTAGTAACATATAAAAGACAAAATATTAATTGTAAAAAGTCGTGCTGTGTGTTATTTGACTTGGAACTGCCAGTAGGTAATGTCTCTTTATTACATATCTGTCAGTACAGCCACAAATCTTTGCTCCCACCCATGAAAGTAATGCTTAGCAACAGACTGAAG
Organism: Pomacea maculata; assembly: GCA_004794325.1. Classification (NCBI taxonomy): domain Eukaryota; kingdom Metazoa; phylum Mollusca; class Gastropoda; order Architaenioglossa; family Ampullariidae; genus Pomacea; species Pomacea maculata. The sequence continues at coordinate 412,827 of SRHC01003676.1, read as the reverse complement.
AAAGAAAATATACCTGTCGAGAACAACACCGATGCGAATATGGTAGTTAATGCTAAGTTTATTTAGAGGTAAATTTTTAAAATGTAACAATAATCAAGAAGGGAGCCAGGCTAGTATATCATGTGCCGACCCCACTGCCCTGGATTTTTCAAGTCAACGCTGAATGAGATTAAATAACAGAAAGATTTCTCATACCATTCAACGACAAAATTGTGTTTATGCGTAGTCTGGTAAACTGTAAATGTTTACATATCGTTAAAATCTGTGAATGACTCAAAGTGAAACCAGTGAACAGGGGAGAACAGTATTAGTTCAGGTCTTCTGCTTACGCAAAAAATTGCGTACAGTACGCATTAAAAGTTCGGAGGACCCCTTCAATTTTCGTCAATGGGGTCCTAGGGGACCCCTTCAAATTTGGGCGAAGAACAGATAAAAAATTGGGTAAGTGTAGTGTCTGACATCGTAGTCCAATCTTTTGTTGTCGTCTGCTACAAGGTGAGAGTTACTTCCCTTGCACTGAGGTTTTTTTTTCCCCCTTACCGGGAAGAGTTCTAACCTATTCCCAAGATGTCGTTGACAGCATAGTTAAAATCATCGTCTCGGAAACGGAAAGAAAGTGAGCACCCCAAGTACAGTGAGCATAAGCTCATCACAGATGCTTGCTCACTCTTCATGGCGCAGAAATCTCGCCGTTTCTGACTAGACATTACAGTGCTTTGTGTGCCTGAAAGACAGTTGAACAAAGTAGTTGATTTGTTGGGGTCTTTTTTCAACTTAGTAAAGGGACCCCTTAAAGTTAGCCTGGGACCCCTTAGAAATCTGAAGAAGGGTCCCTGGGACCCCAAAGAATTTAGCCTTAGCAGAAGCCCTGATTAGTGTTTGTTTATTCATACTGATGTGAAAGTCAACGAGAGCATTCTGAGTAATGATGGTTATTTCCCTTTCTGGGCTGTTAACAGTAATGAAAGGAAAAAAAGGAACACAAAGTTATGTCCTGATTAAAGTAGTTCATTATCGTTGAAAAGCTTATTAACGTACCATTATCACATTCTTTGGACAACTTATGACAGTTTCTTAGAAGCATTGTAACTGAACTAAACGTTCTATTACCACTGGTGTCACTAAGTGTGGATACTAGAACTGAGAGTACACTGCACAGCATCGACAGTCTTACCTACACATGATCTATAAATAGTTCTTTCTCAGTCGTCTGCATAATTTGAAGTCAGTCATTATCGGTATAATTTGATGTGGCTACACAGAGCAACAGCAGGAAAGGTAGCAAATATAGAAACCACAGGTAGGTATGATGGTGATTGTGTGGATGCTTCAGGCGAAGAGACGAGCTTCTAAGGTAGCTCAAATTCAGGGCCGTGCTTAGGGGCAGGCGGACGAGGCATCTGCCTAGGGCCCCGCGCTTTTGATTGATATGGTAACTAGGCATATGGAAGTGTAGTCAGCCGTATCACATTCTCGCTGGACGCGCTTGGAGACAGAAGGCTGCTGGACACCGAGGATTTATTTTGCATGAACCGTGTGATCGTGGCGTGAGGGCCCCGCACATGCCCTTTGCCTCGGGCCCCGCGGGGGCTAAGAACGGGCCTGAGCTCAATGTTACAATGTTACAAAATGTTCTTAAAGGGGTGGTGATTGTCGGATGGGAGAAATTATAAAAGAGTTGCATTTATATAAAAACTTGTACATACCGTCTGCTTTTTGACAGGTGATCACAAGTAACACAAGTGTTATTGCCACGGGCGTGGTTACCAGCGCCATGTTTACGAGGAGTTACTTATAAACATCCTTCTCCAGGTAACTGGCTGGAGTTTTACTGCAAGGTGTTTCCCCCTGTTTTGATTTCTTTACGACGTGTTTACGTGTTGGAGTTACACAGAGTATGCACCTCAACACCTCTGTGTAAGGAAAGTGGTAGGGCGGGGTGTGAGGATGGGTGTGAATGGGTGCAGAGCTGTGGCTGTGTTTTTCAATCGCCACGCTCCACTAGGCAGAAGGCTGGAACTTGAATCCACCTGACACTTGCTGCCCTTGTCAACATCAGTCCCTCGATCCCAAGATAGTTTCTTTGTTCGTGAAGCTTGTAAAACCGCTCGGGCTGTTGCTGTTTAGCTAATTTGCAATCACTGTACGATGCTCAGATTACATGCACCGTGTTATTTGTTGGTGATCGCGTGGCACACACACACACAAAAACACACAAACACACACACATATCTAACCAAACCAACGAGTGGACGTCCAGACTGAACAGTGTAAGCATGGACATGGCTCTCAGTTATAACAAGTTGGTGTTTGTGTTGCGTATCACAATAATGATGAGTGGATTGCTCTTTGTTATGATTTTCGTGTATCAGTGTGTGACAATGACACGAGTATTGGTCTGAGTGATTATAGTAACCACTAAAATAAAGCACGAGGTATCCTTGGGCACGATACACTGAATACCGGAACGGTTGTCCTCTTCAGTCCTGGTTCAATCTCAATGTTTCTACACACAATTCAAGAAATCTTGTGCGAAAATGTATTGCCTGTAAACCGGGAAAAAATGATGTAACTTAGCTTTATGTGAGGGAGGTAGCTAGTATGTAAATTGTTTATCCACCAATCCACGCTCGGACGCTAATGTTGCCAGTGGCAGACAGAACAAAGCAAGTGCACATGCCTACAACTTACACATGAATGAGCCAGTAGATGTATTAATTAAGTATATGACAAGATGAGTCAGTAGGGGGTGTCTTGCAGTGTATGTTGGCATGATGCAGGACTTCTAATTAATCCTCTATCATCAGAGTCAAATCATTTTCCACCTCGATACAGTTCACAACTTCTTCAGCAGAAAATATCAAGTGACTAATACTATGCACCTTGTAACTTGTCCAGACTGGAATCATAGTTTACAAGATTGGAGAAATCGCAGCTAGGTGAAAAGAAAACCACTCCATTTATATTTTTGTTTTTCTGTGTTTCTACTGCAGCCTCGCACTGACGTCCGCCAGTTGGTTATATCTCCTCTAAATATTTCAATCACTCTTTTCAATGTCGTCTATCAGCATTATTTACAACCAACTCTCAGCAAATGCTAAACAGTGTGGACAGTTTTCTGCATAGTGCCCTGAAAATTAAGGATCACTCAAACATTTTTGTTGCCTTATGTGTTCTTTGCTTCTGTAACTGCTAGTTTTATTATGCATGTGCTGCCGTAATGTTTTGAAATGAACAGATTTCTGCAAACTGGAACTTGATACCAGTAAATGTAAATTCATTTATGTATCTATTGTTTATAAATATACTTTCTTTGTGGTTGTCAGTATGGCTTACTCTTTTCTGGTTTCTCCCTGGATGTAAACTTTACCAGCCTTCTAAAGTTAGTCATCTATATCATTCCAGCTCGCTGGTGAATGTCTCCGTAGTCACAACGTGAATAAGACGTAGTGACCGCACTTCACCTTGCAGTTGTTAACACTAAACACAAGACTATACTTCCATTAGCAATCAACTGTCAAGCATGAACGCGCACCTATATATAAATATAACCAATAGGCTATAACACATTTAGCAATTTAAAGCTCTAAAGTTCTCAATTAGTTCTTTCTTTTCTTTCTCCAATGACTAATAAGCAAAAATCAAGAAGAGTCTCAAATTAAATATTTATCACAATCTAAAACAATGCTGATTGAATAAAACACGACTTTTCTGTACATCAAATCCAAAAGAATACAATTATGTCCCCACTTTAACAGAAAAACCTGCATAGTATGTACAACACTCACAATAATTCAGCTTTCTAACAGTTTATAAACGGTCTTCTCTGTTTACAGGGCTAGCTGTCGAGGGGATTCTATGTAGGTTTCCTCTCTCCTCCCTCTTTAGCCTTATAGTACAAAATTTCTTCTAGGCGGAATGGCACCACTGCCACTGCGCCGAGTCACAATGTAAACTTCGGTATATTTTTAGATAAATAATAAAAAGAAATGAAAGAATACAGTGATACGGTGATTTAATGGGTGGGTCGAAAAATACAATGTTTTTCTGGTCTTTTATCTTCTCTAGCTATCTTGGTCTGCTATTCATAAGTTAAAGTTGAGCAAACAATATATTTATACACAAAATCTAGACTACAAAAAATATGTTGTTATATGTTGGTGTTGGATGAAACAATAATATATTTAAACATTAACTTAAGGAAGTTGAACATTTTGATAGTAGCTAGTGTCAGAACCATGGTGAGGCGCGTTGTCTTCCACGTTACCTGCAAACATTAAGCAAGATAAACGTTAAAAAAATACATAACAAAACAATACATAAAGTAAGAAACAGCAATCTCAACAAGAATTCAAGGGGAACAACTCTAACCTACTTGTTTTCTCTGCAATCTTTGGTGCATGGCGCTTATATAAAAAAAAGTACGCCATGGAAACAAATAAGTGAGAATACAGTTGACTCACTAAATGAATCTTTTTTTGAGACGAGTTTTTAAAAATCTGATAATCAGTATATAGTGACAATTACTTTGAATTATCTCCCTTCCTGAGGTCTGGAATAGACCTGCGTAGTAGTGCTCTTGGGAATCTGACAACTGACTTTTGTTTAGGTCCACCTGAAACACGAAAGTGTCTCCCGTTTACATGCGTGTTCAAAAGTGCAGAAAAATATTCACCTAGTAGCTTTATTTAAAATGTTTATTACAATTTAATAATGAAATATGTGTTTCTTGTATGCATGTGACTGACAATATACTTTAATGATTAGCAATAAAATTTTGATTCCAAATTCTACACATACACTTATACTCTAACAGGAAAACGCATTTTCAAAAAAACATTTGAGGTGCTAGACATAGAATTTCAAACATTAGTTTTTAGTAATAGTAATTTCAAGAGCTGTTGTAATGTTTTATTTTTGGTAAGAAAGCCTTTGTAACAGAAGCAATGCTTTCGTAATGATACTTTGAAATGTAGTATTTGTGTAGATGTGTGGTTATTCAGACTCGAATACTGTAGGTGGACACATATTCTGTATCACCAACCTGTTGCACGACGTCTGCAAATCCACAGGACGACCAGCACAGAACACACCAGTAGCACCAACACACCAACGGTGACACCGACACTGGCGCCAACACTCTGCGCCATGGTGTTCCGCGCCATCTTGTCCAAACAGTCTACACAAGAATCACCATTTCACTTGGTTGTTATGGTTTGGAAGTTTTAAAAACTTGCTTAAAAGTTAAAATTATGCATGAAAGACAACTGTTCGATGAATAAGCAGAGAATAAGCAAAAAAAAAAAAAAAGAAATGAAAATCAGCTAGAAAATATTTTGTCTACAAACAATGTCTAAGAAACTAGATATAAGATATAGACCAGCTGGATTTTACAAGGAAATGCTAATTTTAGATGTTCTGCCAACATACCTGAGACTGTGACCCTCGCAGTGGCACTGACATTATGTCCGTTATTGGAGGGATTCGTGACCGTGCACGTGACCTCCTTCCCGTCATCCTCCGCGCCACGTGATCTAAATGTGCACACGGCACCTCGCTGACCTTGACACAGTCCACCCCACTGCATCATGCCAGGTGTGAAGGGTTTGATATCGTCCACAGTGCAGGTCGCCATGACCAAGCAGTTTTCCGACTCCACCTGGATGCTCACATCTCTTGGACCATCTATAAAGGAACATTTTTGTTCTCCTTTAGAACGTCTTTAACTCTTCACAGAAGTAAATAGTCGGTTATTAGGTTAGAACTCTTTAAAGTCACTCTTGTCAGAAAGTTCAAGTGTGTATTTTTTTAAATTCTAAACGAGCTTTTATTTTACTGCTTGTCGGCATTAACTGCGTTCCCTTTGTTGAAAACATTTCCGATCAATTAATTTTAAATTACCTTGTTTTATTCGAAATGTACATACACGATAGTTGGTTACCTTGGCATCTATCTTAACAAGATTTCCCCCTTTCTGTGTGTGAGAGAGAGAGAAAACTATTCCCTGGATAGGCGCGTGGGTTACTCACACGCTACGTTGTCCGTCACAACCACGTGCTGCTTGACCACCCAGTCCAGCTGACACGTGACTTGCAGGCCATCGTGCGTACGGTTCACGCGGTTCGTGGGAAACTGCAGCTGTGTGACGCCATCTTGCCCAGATGCAATGACGTCATTTCCTACAAGCCACATCAGCCGGCCGGGCGGCGTCCCAAGCGACGTAGTGCTGCACTGACAGTTGATGGGACCCACTTCCGGTACATAGGTCAGGCGACAGTTCGTGCTGAGTGGCGAGGGTTCGGATATTTTAATGGAACCTAATTGCATGGGACATAGCAAACACTGTAATATATTTCAAACGAACAAAAAATTTGACCGATTGTAACTTTTGGTGGTTTATTGATTTGACTTAGTATACTTTATCGCCGTGTAAAATTTTCTGAAAGTGTGAGATGCAGATGCACTCGTCACAACTGCCTGTATCGCTAATAACAACAGAATGTTTCCAACATCTTCCGCATATATTATCAAAAGTTCTCGTCAGTTAAAATTGCAAAATTCTATCTTGTACTTCTGGCTCTGCACGAATTCCACGATGAACACCAACTCTGGAGTCAGCTCACAATATTTGCTTTTTAAATTTTTGCAATGATGAATCAAAGCTCAAACGAATGCGACGATAAAAGGGTTTGCTATATTTAGACCTTTTAAATAGAAGTTTGATTATTACCTTCCATCTGGGCATTTGAGTATGTGTTTTAAAATAATGACTGAACTCGAGGAAACTTTCAGAGTGATCTTATACTGATTGTTCAAACAAACTAAATAATTTCGAAATAAGTCATCTTTACTGTGTGCTTTTAAAATATATCTTGGAGACAGCACAGTAAAAATATGTTGTTTTGTTTCTTTTAATTTCTGTTATTTTCGTCAGTAGAGGCTAATGGTTCATAAGTATTTCATAGACTAGTTTCGTTACGAAGTAATCTCGTTAACTCATTCTTCACTCCCTTACCTCTAATCTTGGGATGAATTCTCATATTCGTCGGTCCACTGGGGACAATGTCGCCAGTGTAATAATAGTTACCACCCTTGCTCGGAAAAGACCACGTGACAGCCAACGTCCCCCTGTAGTATGTCTGCCCGTCAGTGTATGGTTGAAAGGAAGTTTTAGACACGACAGGTGGTAGTCGGGAAAAATATTGATATTGTCCGGATTCATGCATCTGAAATACATAATCTCAGACTTAAGTATATATCAGTTGTAGTAGAATCAATGAAAATTCTTAACTGTTCATTATAATAATATAGAAAGCTCTATTTTGTTTGTGTTAGGTGCTGAATTAATTTTTAATAATACGAGCAGATTATTCCGAAGACACATGTAGAAGGAAGGAGAGGGAGATAAAATGAACGGGAGAGATAACACTCATAATCATTGAACTTTACTTCAAATAACAGTAATACCTGTGTAGAGTACTCTTTTATGTCAACATAATAAAGGTCCATCGCAGAGAAAACCTTTTGAGTTGAAAACACAGCAGTTAGCGTCCAGTCTTGGAGATTTGTTGTCACACTGACATCGTCGAATTGAAAGGGATCTGGTGTTTAAAAAACAATATTGTTCGTTGCAATCTTTAATCATAGAAAGAACAAAGTGCACTGCGGTTACTTCGAGTAAAAAATAATTCCCTCAAAATTGTAATAATTTATAAACTGCCTCACTTTTTGTTTTTGGTTTTGTTAAATTGTATTTAAGGATTTGCCACACGTATTCCTGTGAACAGGAGCAGGTACAGCGTTATTTATAAAACAAAATTATTGACACTATGCATGAAGAAATCACACAACCGATGAACATAAATATCATCTTGTTGTTGTTGCTGCTGCTGTTGATGATGATGATGATGATGTTGCTGCTGCTGCTCTTGCTGCTGTTCTTGTTGTTGTTGTTGTCGTCGTCGTCGTCATCATCATCATCATCATCATCATCATCATCATCATCATCATCGTCGTCATTATTACTATTATTATCATTATTATAAAGCAGTGTGATTTTGGCAACTTTGGTTACATCCACACCATTAGTCGACCCCCACCAGCCATGGTAGGAATATTTGATTGTGCGAAGGTCAGGGGCTATGTAAGGTAAGTCTACTTTGCTCATTTTTTATTGTTATTTTCTGGGTTCAAAGATGTTACTTATAGATGAAGTAATGCTAAGAAAAAAATTGCACATGCAACTTACACGGAAAAAACACATTTTGACAAAGTCACATTATAAATCCCCAATGAGAGTAAAAGAGAGACGGGAGGCAGAAGATGAGGGATAAAGCTAAAGAGATGAACGAAGAAGAAGCTTTTTGATAAGTGAAAATATGCAAACTAACTCAAAGAACTGATGAAGCTTTAATATATTTACCGTGTAAACAAAACTGATAATATAGAAGACAGACAAGAACATGCACAAACATATATCAAATAATATCCTGGCAAAACTTACACACGATGTCTTGAGTGCAGTTATCGGACAACGTGGTGCCGTTACTGAAGACTTTTAAGCACACCAGCGTGCCCGCCATTTCCCTCGTAGCAATAAAAGAAATGCTGCTGTACCAGTAGCTGTTTCTAGTTATGCTGGTGACCCTCGTAGGCAGTGACACACAAGAATAGCTGGGGTCACACCTGCCGAGACTGACGGGAGTTCCAGAGAGTGAAATGAAGACCCAGGTGACTGTAGTGTTGGGAGACAAGCTGTCACACCAAGAAGAAGACGAGCTTAGCTCTCTAAGTCTCCTCACACCATTTTCATTGCACGTGATGCTCGTGCCTTAGAAGAGAAAACAACCACAAGACAACAATACCACACATTGACTAACAGGACTCAACCCACTATAAGAAAGCAGATCATAGTTATCATGAGAATCTTCATTACAAAAATTGCTACATTTTTATTGCTGCTCGGGATTGGCTGCAATATAGAGCAGGAGACGTTATTCAAGTCATCAGCTTATATATAGATATCGACGATGATCACTTTCCCAATTTGTCTTATATTTCCAAGCGAAGTTAAAAAAAAAATACTTTATGATAATATAAACAATTCAAGGTAAGTAAACTTAGTAACATATAAAAGACAAAACATTAATTGTAAAAAGTCGTGCTGTGTGTTATTTGACTTGGAACTGCCAGTAGGTAATATCTCTTTATTACATATCTGTCAGTACAGCCACAAATCTTTGCTCCCACCCATGAAAGTAATGCTTAGCAACAGACTGAAGAAAGAAAATATACCTGTCGAGAACAACACCGATGCGAATATGGTAGTTGATGCTAAGTTTATTTAGAGGTCAATTTTTAAAATGTAACAAAAATCAAGAAGGGAGCCAGGCTACTATATCATGTGCCGACCCCACTGCCCTGGATTTTTCAAGTCAATGCTGAATACATTAAATAACAGAAAGATTCTCATACCATTCAATGGCAAAATTGTGTTTATGTGTAGTCTGGTAAACTGTCAGTGTTTACATTTCGTTAAAATCTGTGAATAACTCTAATCGAAACCGGTGAACAGGGGAGAACAGTATTAGTGTTTGTTTGTTCATGTTGATGTTCAAGTCAACGAGAATATTCTGAGTAATGATGGTTATTTCCCTTTCTGGGCTGTTAACAGAAATGAAAGAAAAAAAGGAACAGAAAGTTATGTCCTGATTAAAGTAGATGAAAAGCTTATTAACGCACCATTATCACATTATTTGTAAAACTTATGACAGTTTCTTACAAGCATTGTAACTGAACTAAACGCTCTGATGTCACTAAGTGTGGATACTATAAGTGACAGTACACTGCACAACATCGACAGTTTGACCTACACATGATCTATAAATAGTTCTTTCTCAGTCGTCTGCATAATTTGAAGTCGGTCATGATCGGTAGAATTCGATGTGTCTACACAAGAGCTACAACAGGAACGGTAGCAAATATAGAAACCACAGGTAGGTATGATGGTGGTTGTGTGGATGTTTCAAGCGGAGAGACGAGCTTCATCTCTGCTACTAAGGTAGCTCAATGTTACTAAATGTTCCTTCAAGGGTGGTGATTGTCGGATGGGAGAAATCATATAAGAGTTGCATTTATAAACTATTTTACGTACCGTCTGCTTTTTGATAGGTGATCACAAGTAACACAAGTGTTATTGCCACGGGCGTGGTTAGCAGCGCCATGTTTACGAGGAGTTACTTATAAACACCTGCTCCAGGTAACTGGTTTGAGTTTTACTGCAAGGTGTTTCCCCCTGTTTCGATTTTTTTTTTTTTTTTATTTGTGCGACGTGTTTAATTGTTGGAGTACACACCCCGACCAGGACGTAAGGAGGCCAAGCTTGAGTCTGCACCTCAACACCTGTGGTAGGGCGGGGTGTGAGTGTGTGTAGAGCTGTGGCTGTGTTTATCAATCGCCACGCTCCACTAGGCAGAAGGCTGGAACTTACATCCACCTGACATGTCTGCCCTTGTCAACATCAGTCTCTCGATCCCAAGGTAGTTTCTTTGTTCGTGAAACTGGTAAAACCGCTCGGGCTGTTGCTGTTTAGCTAATTTGCAATGACTGTACTATGCTCAGATTACATGCACCGTGTTATTTGTTGACGATCGCGTGGCACACTGGCACACACACACAAACACAAACACACACACAAACACATACACACCTAACCAAACCAACGAGTGGGCCTACAGACTGAACAGTGTAAGCATGGACACGGCTCTCGGTTATGACAAGTTGGTGTTTGTGTTGAGTATAACAATAGTGATGAGTGGATGGCTCTTTGTTATGATTTTCGTGTATCAGTGTGTGACAATGACACGAGTATTGGTCTGAGTGATTAGTAACCACTAAAATAAAGCACGAGGTATCCTTGCGCACGATACACTGAATGCCGGAGCGGTTCTCCTCTTCCAACAAAATTGTGTTTAATTATAGGTCTTCATTAAAGAATGTGTTTCTCCAAGTTCTGATGACGCTCATGGAGAGTTTATTATAGCTGAAACAAATCTTTACTTGTCTTTTTTCAATATTTTTAATAATGATCCAGAATATTTGTCTGGTTCAGTCTTAATATTTCTACACACAATTCATTTTTATTCAAACATGGAAAAGAAATTAATTTATGGCATGGAAAGAGTCAATAAGAAATTAAAGTGAAAAGTGTTGAAAGAAAGTTTTAAAATTACAATCAGAATATACCATCTGCGTACATCTGCAGCTGTAACGCTGCACCTTGCAACGAACTTTATTTCTTATTTTTATTTCTTTCCCTTTTTGTTACTAGAGCACCTTTCCCGTGTTCAAATTGCCCATTGGGACAAATAAAGTCAGTCACTGTCATCACTTCTAAAGTTTCATTAGTTTTTCTAAGGACTCCTCATATATATATAGTTAAGCGAGAGGGATAAAAGCTGTGTATATATATATAGTTTGAATAGAACAGTCTAAAATATATTATAGATAGAGGTACAGATATATCACAAGATTGACGGTCTAAATTTCCCTCCAACGTTTCATACATCAGCGCCTGGGCCCTAAGTGTTGTGATACACATTAAGTTCACACCTGGTTGTGCTTGGTTTCGCGTTACCTGAAAACAATAAACAAGACTGCCCAGTAGTGATGCTACACAGAAAAATAGTAAAACAAATTCTTAATGATTTCAAAAATTTTGAATTAAGTGGTTTTGCTTTGATTGTGTTCTCATGAATCAGCAATGATAGAGACTTGTGGGCTTGGTCCTACGGACTTGCTGTCTCTGTTAGACAGGCGGGAAAAGTGACAAACTAATGTTTTAAGACAAGAGCAAATCAACCACCCAGCAACGATTGTGAGTGGCACACCATAATTAGATAATAGAACTCAGACGATATTTCTACATACGCTGATTAGTCTCACTGGACGATCCTTCGAATAGACCGGAATAGTGGTTTTCTTCGCAGTCTTTTCGACTCCCAGCCGACTCATTTCTCGTTTCAGCTAAAAACAAAAAGGAACTCATAGGTATACGTGCATACATATGCACAAGTGTGCATGTAAAATACACCCAAGCATGATCAAAACCGTGGTGGCTGACAGTAATACCATCAAGTGGACATCTTGGAAATATAATTTCATTTATCAATAAGAGACGTTTATTTCCAGATATGTGATTCTGAAGTTTATATTTGTGATGATAATGTCACTGGGAATATAACAACGAAACACATACCTGCAGAATGACGTCTGTGAATCCACAAGAAGACCAACACCAGACACACCACCAGCACCGACACACCGAGGGCTGCCCCAACGCTCGCACCTACACTAGTCGCCATGGTGTCCTTCACAGGGATGCTGCTAGTAGACACACAGTCTGTCACAGACAGACCATCATAGGAAACCACATTTCAGTTGTCAGGAATTTATGGTTATAACTTCGATATTTTTAATAACAATAAATAAGGCTATCACTAAACCTAATTTTTTAAATACTGCTCAATAAATCAAAGAATGGGAAGATGTTTACATTCGAAATATGATGGTAAGAAAATGTGTAATTCAAAATATCTTTATATACGGCGGTAGAGTATTCAATCTTCATTGTAGGAACCCTGTAAGAGAAACTGATTTGCTTTATTTACTGCTGTATGCTAACCCAAATGCAAGCAATTATAAGAAATTAATTGGCAGCTCTAAATTATTGTTTGTAAATTTAGCATTATTTATTAACACTGTGTTTACGGTTGGCAAAAAGTGTGGTTTAACAAATTTACCACATATTTCAACACGGGGTATGCAAATTTATTCAATAAGCTATGCACATTATAGTATAGAGTGCATTTGAAGGATTGTCGAGTCTGAACTTCCAAATGTTTTTTATCTTTTGTAAAATATACAATCCAATAGGATGAAACCTATCCAGTACTAGGCGTGATTTGTGTAATTCATACCCAGTAAAATAGTAACACAAAAATTCTTTTTCCACCATCACATACTTTTTTATCCTACTTTCTGCTTATTTACCTGTGAGAGTAACGTTGACTCTTCTGGTGACACTGTGTCCGTTATTAGCGTTGTTAGTGACTGTGCACGTGATCTCTTTTCCATCATCCACCGCGCCACGAGAGGTGAACACGCACACTGCACCTTGCTGACCTCGACACAGACCGCCCCACTGTATCATGTCCGGTGTGAATGGTTTGATCTCATCCACAGTGCAGGTCGCCATGACCAGACAGTTAACGGATTCGACCCGGATGCTCACTTCTCTTGGTCCATCTAATCGACGCATAAACACACATTAAATAGTTATTTTGTCAAACTGTATCTGGCATCCCATTGTTCTACACATGTAAACAGTTCGCATCAAATTATTATGTACAAACTCATAGTTGTCAATCTTCTAGTCTCTTTATTTGAACTTAGAACCAGAAATACGAAGGGAAAGCTCTTACTAGGATTTACACAAAGAGTGCTTGCGTGTATGTGTGTGCGTGCACGCGCGTGGAAAGTTTCACTACTCACATGCTACACTGCTAGCCACAGCCACGTGCTGCTTGACCACCCAGTCCAGCTGACACGTGACTTGTACGCCATCATGCGTACGGTTCACGAGGTTCATGGGAAACTGCACATGCGTGACGCCATATCCACCAGATGCTATGATGTCATCTCCAACAAGCCACTGCAGTCTGCCAGCCGGCGTTCCTAACGACTTAGTGCTGCACATGCAGGTAATGGGACCCACTTCCGGTACATAGGTCAAGGGACAGTTCGTGGTCGGTGGGGATGGTTCGGATATCACAAAATAACCTTGTGGTCAACAGATAAAACACAGTTTAGCGTGCATTTCAGCTTTCATGTTTTTAATACAATCGAAATTACTTCATAAGAAATAGAAAGTTATTTTCAAGCAAACAGTGACGTTCTAGAAGTCCATGGCATCCCTTCATAGTTACACTGTTGTCTTGTCAGAAACCCTTAAAGATTTGTTTGCTTTTCGCAGATCGTTTGACTGGTTTTATTGCAATCATTATTAACAATTATCATTAATTCATTATCTACACACTCACCTCTTAGTTTTGGATGAATTCTTACACCTATCGGTCCATTTGGAACAATGTCACCAATGTAGTAATAGTTACCACTCCTGTCTGGAAAAGACCACGTGACTGCTAAAGTTCCCCTGTAGTACAGCCGCGTGTCGGTGTATGGTTTTAAGAACGCTTCAGACACAACAGGAGGAAGTCGAGAAAAAAAATAAGAGATGCCATATACCTGAAACATAATTCTGCTTAATGGATTGTGTTTGCACATTCTCATAATGAGCTTCAGTGAAGTCAAACAAAGAACTACTTCCACTCGCTATGAAGATTGTCTTGCTATCTAAGAACAGTTTTCGTTAAATAGGGTTGTAGCCAACAGCTGGCTATAATAAAGAGAAAGAGCAGAAGAAATACTGACCGACAGATAGTCAGACAGAGGAAAGATTGAAGAAATAAAGAGATAGAAAAAAATGAACGGAGAGCTAAAGCGATCTACATACCGAATTAAAATATTCTTTGATGTCCACAAAATAAAAATCCAGCGCGGAGAAGACTTTTTCTGTTGAGAATACTGCAGTGAGACTCCAATTTTGTAGATTCGTTGTCACAATAAAATCGTCAACTTGAAATGGATCTGACATTAAAAATAAATTTTAAAAAATTGGCTTGCAAGGAAAATGTAGGTAAAATCGCTCCCCTATAAAACTCAACATTCCTTGTTAAACAGACACTACCAGACTGACTGAGTTTACACACTTCTGGCCTTTTTAACTGTTGAATAAATTGCAGCAAACATCCATTTTAACAAATAACAACAAAAACTTGTTTAGTCTATTTTGGAAAATTTATCCTGGCAATCAACATAGTTGTAGCTGCTGTATTCTTGATCATAAAATGGATCTGTAACTCTCCAAAACATCCTGCTGCATGAAAGGTTATCCAAAATCATTTACAGTTTTTCTGTTTTAAATTCCTATTCCCAAGCTATCGTTATTAGCTTCTTTCAGTTTGTGAGAAACGTTGCAAACTGGTATTTTAAAATCACCTGGGAGAATGAATCGATGGCTGCATTTATGTAGCTACCTTAGGATCACGTTCTGAAATTTAATGTCTATTAAAGCTTGATTTACAGCTTGTTCATAAACATTCGCTCAAACGCCTTACAATACATTGTGTCCATACGTGACAATGATGATGATGATGATGATGATGATGATGATGATGATGATGATGATGATGATGATGATGATGATGATGATGATTGATTGATTGATGATGATGATGATGATGATGATGATGATGATGATGATTGTAAGTTCCTTACAGACAACGTCCTGGGTGCAGTTATCGGACAACATGGTGTTGTTACTGAAGGCTTCCGAACATACCAGCGTTCCCGCCATTTCCCTCGTAGCGTTAAAAGTGATATCGCTGCTTGATATATTGTTAGATGCCCATCGGGATATGCTTATGATCGCCGGATGCAGTGCCTGACAGAAACCAACTCTGGAGCACGTGGCAAGAGGGACTGGCTGCACGGCAAATGAAATAAGAAACCAATTGACTGCCGAATTGATAGATAGGTCGCTACAGTAAAAACGGGACGTGGAATATTCTCTCGTCCTTATGACGTCACTGTCGTAGCATGTCGACATGGTGATACCTGCCAAAAGGAAAAAACTGAGTAAGAAGTCGACTATAAGGACCACGACAACGAAATTGATCACGATGATTGCAATAAAAACAAAAATCATTTGATATAGCAAACAATGAACAGAAAAATGGACGAGAAATTTCTAATTGTATTCGAGACAGTGGCATTGTCCTGTAATTATTTCTATGCTCTGTTTAACTGCCTGTGTACGTGTGTGCTTATCCTTAGGTCAGTATAACCCTGCGAGTGAATGAGAGAGAGAGAAACAAAAGGGCCAATAGTGTGAGAGAGTTTGTGCGTCAAGGTAACAACCTTTGCGAAGAAAAGGGAAAATCGCTACCAGACTACGCCTAGGATGTTATGATGGGTCAGAGATATCTAGATATCTGTGTATTGAGATTCTACATCCTTGAGGGAATCAGCAGTGCAAGAAGAAGCAAGAAAAACGTGTACGTACTGTTCACGTTGTAACACAAGACGAGCAGTATCACAAGAGTCGTGGTCACAGCACCAGGTACCCGCGCCATGCTTTGATACTAACAACTTATCACACTGTCGTGCACATCGGTAGAGAGCTTTCTTGGATTTGCTGGAAAATTTCTTGTCCTGTACTTCCTTTGTCATTTAATACACTCGTCTTATCTCATTGCCCCCGTTGTATATTACTCAACCAGGAAGATGAAGTTATTGGGTCGAGGAGGATGGGGTCAGGCGCCTTTAAGAATTCGTAAAAGTGGTTGATACCACTACAATGAGGACCTGACCTTCCCCAGGTACTTCTTGTTTTCATAAATCTTTCCTGCCATACAGCAATATCTTTGCTAAGTGGAAGCAGGTTCCTTACAATCAACCTGACAAAACATTATGTTTCGTCGATGTTTCTCGTGACGTCAGTGACAATAGATATATATGTATTTCTTCCTCCAAGAGCCATTTTGATATTTATAACATCATTCACGGGCTATACAAAAGTACCTACTTAAAAATTAGATCAAACTATTTGGTCAAACCAAACATCGTCATTATTGTTGTTGCTGCTGCTGTCGTTGTCGTCATTCATCTTACTTATTCCCACTAAAGTGATTTTACTCATTGTGAGTCATGACCCTCAAGTTGACTATAACACCAAAATCTTTCATTGCTCCTGAATACAACCAGACTGTGAAGTGTAAGGCTAATTGTTTACTGGGATACAGCGTGTGAAGGTAGCCTAGAATGCTGTCAACTGTAGGAAGAGAGAAAAAGAATGTCACAGACAAGGTTACACCCAGATAATACTGCTTGTATTGGACACATTTACAAGCTTGAAAAATAACGATCCTTGGAGGGTGATAAAATCGTATTGCCTACACATTCTCTCAGTGCAGTATAGAATATTATGGTTTTGACCTACAGAAAAATCTGAGAGCTTGACCTGCAAATTGTTAGACATTACTGTTTGGACACCAGGCTACCTGATAATTATGACGAATGGTAGCCACAGTGCATGCCGTTAAAACTATAAAACACCAGCTCGCAATTTACAGTCTGTCGACATTAATACCCTAGTACTTGAAAAGAGCAAAAAAAAAAGTATTGCAGAGATGGTCACTGCCATACTGATGCAGATGACAAGTTTGCAAGTTTGACTTACTGCTTTCCATAAAGGGTAATAAAGACTGTATGAGTGCATGAGTCTTTTCTCAGAAACATCATGAATATCAGCTTTAAAAAAATGAAACTTTATTTTCTTAGATGTATAGAACAGCAAGGACAAGTGCAGTATTAAAATTTGTGATAAGGCAACAAGCTCAGAGCTTCAAGTACTAAGCGACATATTTATTTAACAACACTGTTTGGCGATAAACGACTGTTAGCCCCACTGGTAGGCGCAATGCTTGATGGTCGAGCTGACAGCATTAACTATTAACCTGCCTTCAGTACAGCGCGCCCCCTCTCTCATAGTATAAAACAAGAAATTTCTTAAATATCTGGTACATGACCAGTGAACTGGTAAGAATGTGTTGGTTGTGACAGAGAAAGCAGAGAAAGTCGGAGCAAAGGTCACCTGTTTACCTTTTTGTAGCTCATAATAACAATAAGTTTATATAGTACAATATTCTATAACCGTTAGGATAGCAGTAGTGTTGGCTGAATTCCGATGCTGGAACCCACATTGCCTGTCTAGAATTTACAGCAGCATCTGATTAAGACATAGTTTGTTCTTCAAAAGAGTGTGAAAGTGCAAAGCGGGAAATTTTAATAACAGCCACATGCTGGAAAGAGGTGCTAATGGAAGGTAGGGGTGGGGGGACTGGATTTTTACACCGAGCCAGCGACTAAGTCTACATCTTGGCAAGGCAGCCAGACCTGTAAACAGATGCCACATGCAGAGAAGAAACAGTGTGCTCGAGACCAGAGCTGAACCCAGGACAGACAGTCCTCACTGCAGTGGTGACAGGTCCGGAGATGCTAATGGAAAAGTTAGCACACTTAGGGAGAGAACAATGAAGATCTTTGCTGTCCAGAGCTGCTCAAGCAGCGTAGAGTTGAAAGTACCTGTTTTAGAGCTGGATATAGTCTATGACACAGCTTTAATTGCTAAGTATACAGGCTGTAGCCAAGTGCCCACAATGAACTGTAAGTGGCTCATCACTTCTAAGCCACAACACATGAAAGGTAAAGTCCACTCTCCCACCATTGCTTTTCAGCTTTCCAGGTAAGATCAGATACTGCTTCTGGGTTGGCTGAGGGAGTATTTGCAACCTTTAATTCAAGCAAAACTAAGTTAAGCATCTGGTCCACAGTTTAATGCACTAACTACAAAAGAGCTTTCAAACTGTTCTTCGTTTATAAAAAAAAAAAAATAGCAATGTGATGATAGGTTTCATTCAACACAAAAACCTGAACTTAAGCAGCAAAAGACTTTATTGAAAAATACATATATTCATAAAATTTGATGATTTTCCAGTCAAGTATGTAAGTTTTGTTGTTATTGTAGGTATTTTTATAACTCTAGGCAGCACATCATGTTAAAGGCAACATGTAAGTTACTTTGGAGATTTGCAGCCACTTTAATACTACCTAAACACCCCTTTTCCTTTCAAAGAAAAAATGGAAAGATCAAAACAAAACTACCAAATGACAAGAGCTTCATGCAGACATTTGAAAATCATAGAACAAAACCCCACGTATAATACATGGAAGCATTCAAATGTCCCTCCTGAGAGCACAGTATAAAAAAAAAACAGTGATAAACAAAGTCTAATGTCATAAACTGAACTCTTTTTTTCCTTACAATGTTTTTGGTGTTTCCTAAGATACCATCTCCGGCAGAGCCTGAGCTATGTCACCCATGTCCACATTCTCTATGTTGACGGTGGTGTCCACAGAAGAATCCACTGTCTGCTTATGCCAATGACCTCCTTTTTTCTTCTTTTTACCTGGAGGCCGCTGGAAGCCCTGACTAGCTCCACGGCCAAAGGAAAATGTCTTTGGCACTCTGAAGCAAACAAAAGTGCAAAATGTTTTATCGTATGCATTTTTTTAAAACCTTTCTATCACTACAATTTACTGAGACGAAAGTGCATGAATATCAGGAAAAAAAGTTCGCCTGAATTTGTTTTATCCAGATTAAATAACTTCTATCTGTCACTCCTTTTAACAAGCCTCTATCTCTCTTCAGTTAGACTAAAAGAAGTAATCAGTAGCCCAGCAAATTGAGCCACATTATCACACATTGGTTTACAAACAGTTTTCAAGCAAATATCAAAGGATTCAGATGTTTTTTATGAAGTAAACCAGGAAGGACAAGCGCTGTTCTACTTACTTATGAACAAACACTCGGCGTACAGTCTTTGTTTCCTCATTTTCACAGTGCTGTGAGAGATCCATCATAGATGATATTTCTTCTTTGTCAATGACACACTCACTGGACGCTGAAGCACTCAAGCTCTCACTACTAACAGAATCACAAGTGGTGCAGTTACTGTTCTCGTGCCCTGGGTCTGGTTGGTTTAGTCTGGAGACCGATGCTGATGTGCTGGTATCAACATCCATTGTATTCTTTCCTTTAATAGTCTTCTCATCTTGCATCCTGGAAATCGAAAATTTGATACATTATGCTGCGTGTTGTTTATGTAACAATTATTATCTATTCTTATTACTCCTTATTAGAAAAGTCAAGCTTGACAAAAAAATTCATGGAGGTGATGCTTTAGTGGCTCATTTTCACAACATTAATTCCTAGTTTTAAATTCTATTTTTCCCAAAAAAATGTTCAAAACTTGACAAGCAAACTATACAAGCAATAACTTCTACAACTATCCACAAATTCAATCTCCATGCCAGTCATTCACCATGGTCATTATACAAACACTCATAAATTATAAAATTACATAGGACAGCACAAGACTAACCTTTTACCCTGACGCTTGTCTCTGTGAAAGCGGAAGTTTGTCGGATATTTGTGGATCCTCACAAGGTGGTCATGACGCTCTCTTGGAAGAGTAAATTTTTCAGCACAACTCTCAACCAGGCAACGATACTGCACAGAAAAATACAAGACAAAAAACCCAACAATGAGCACTTGTATTTGAGTTTCTTCTTGATGAAGCAAAGGAGTTAAATGTCTTAAAAGCTCTTTATGAAAACCAGCCCTTGAATGTTTTCCCTTTAGTTTACTATCTGAGCTTCAATTCCTCACATTATATCAAAATGTCACTTTGAATACAATTTTTTTTTTTAGCTTATTGCTAAGCAGGATTTTTGCATTTTAGTACTCCGCATTGTTTCACTCCCCATTTTAAATCTATCTACAGTTCTATGATTGAGTTCAAATAGATCACATAGGAAGCATAAAATCTTCTCTGATAAATTTCTTGAAAAGTATTTTTTAATGCAACAGGACAACAAGCAGATTCCAGACCAGAATAGTTGGCTGTTGTACTAATCATCATGAGTACAGACAAGAAACAACTGAAGAAGAAAAAGCCTAAAGTTACCATAAAGTTCTGTCTGGTGGCTAAAATGGCAAAGAGAGGATCATGGTTTTCTTGAATATGTATATCTAGCAGTAGTGCTGATGGAAAAACACACCGACAAGAAGTGCAGGCATGACGATGTAGACTGTTGTAGTGGTTCTCATAGCTGCAAAAAACACCATAAGTTTCTGTTGTCTTGTCACAATCAGTTGATCTAAACTAGTTTAGCATCTAAACATTAACTTTCTAAAAATCAATGGAAGAATAGAATGCATTTTGCATACTTGAAAATGTATTTTGTGTATAACTTAAAATCTATAATACTGAATACCTCATGCATAAATAGCAATTTACATTCTTCTGCAGCATTCTTTTTAAGTTAATCACTAGTCTCAGCAATTACACAAAACTAGGCAAATGTTAAAAGGCCTAGGAATGATGGCTGTTATGCTGTGTTTCATTTCTAGACAGAGTAAATGACAGAAATAATATAATGAACAACAAAAAGAAAAGTTTAACATGCATGTATAATATTTTGTGGACCCTTTTTCTATCTCTTCATAGAGGCAAATATTAAGATGTAATGTGGATAAGTAAAATAAAAAATGAAAAGGTCTTTTAAAAAAATACTACAATGCTGAATGGAAAGAAGAATATTAGATGAAATCAATGAGTCAGAGAGTATTATACCCTAATGATTCAGTATAATACCATAAGAATGAGCCATTATCATACCTTAACAATGATGAACACATATAGCTGCAGCCAAACACACAACATGGAAATGCCTCTTTCCTGTTTCAAAAAGTGAATACATATTTCTATTAATTTTCCAGGAAATACCAACTGCTTTTAGATATCTCTCAAAGAAACAAAGACAAAAATAAATGACCCATCCTGTATCATTCTTACGTATGGTTGCTTATTTCACTACAACTTATGAAGAGTAGAATTGTTATTTCTGTAAAGTTACTCCACAGGTTAATTAAAAGAGCTTTTCTTCCATTATGGGATGCCAATCCTTTTCATAAACAGTTAATGCAAAATTGTGCAATTAAAGAAAGGCAAAGATTTTTGGTTTCTACAAACTACTTACAACCTGAATTTTTATTATTATTAAATTTTAGGGAAAACGTCTGAGGATGTTAAACATCAATATGAAAACTTAATTTTGTGTTAACTTTGTTCCAAGCTCCTTTCTGTATTTGTTTGTACTATTACATAAAAAACTGGTGGCAAGGCTTCCACACACAAAAAAAATGGTCCTCGAGCTATTTTGCAGTATCTTGTCCTACATCATGTAGATAATGTTTAATGACACAGAGTAAATCAGAATGTTTTACATTTTTTATTTATTGCTTTTTTTTTTTTTTTTGAACAAGCATTGTGACTTCTCCCTAGTCTAGATGTGGATGGAATTTCTTTTAAAACTTTGATAAATGTCCACTTACACAAATAGCTATTAAAAAAGTCATAGCTATATAGAAAGCTTTTCCAATTATATAGATGTATAACAGTATGGTAATGAAGTACACTTTTTGATGAGAAAATGCAGAGCATGTATCACTAATTATCAAATGTTTCTGAATCATTAGTATTCAAATATACTAAACGCATATATGAATATATGATGCAACTTTTAAAATTAATCTTATTCTGATATAGTTTTAGTAAGCTGCTACTGACAGGTCTTTAAGTGAGGTTCAGCACAGTATTGTAGAGTGTAATAAAATTATCCTTCCTCATCAGGTCTATCATATTTGTAGTCTCCATGAACCATTTTTTAAGCAAATCATCAAATAGACACAGAAAAATGAATTTTATTTTCTTAAAAAAAATACTCCAAAACAGCAAAGTTCGATCCCTTCTATAATATACTTTAAATGAATACACGCCACATTTCTGCATCCTGTAACATTTTAATGATGTGTGCATGGTACATTTAGTGTGATGGTAAGATTAAAAGTAGTGTCTAGGCAAACAAAGATTGATGGATAATGAGATACAGACATAAAAAGAACCAAACTAAATACACCAATATGAAACAGACAAATAAATTTTACTAAATTAAGATTTTAAAATTCAGCATGAGTGAGCCACCTAAAAAACACATTTTTTTTTTTTTAAATAACAACTTTGCTCGTTAAGTATGCAAATAAATCTTATTAAATATAATGTGAGCAAAAATGTTTTCAATACTTACGTTAAATCTGATATAAGCAAACCCTCATCTGATGCTGGGTCATTATCCAAAGGGATAAATTTTCTAACAGAGCAAAGGGCTTCATCTCCTTGAGCAAATAACTCACATCCTGCCAGCATTCGTCTCTTCAAGTGATGCCACTTCCAAGGCAGTAGTATTTTTTCTGTGGTATGACTTTCTTCAACTTCCATTGCCATCTATAATATTATTAATCTTTTATGTCAACTCTAATGGTCATGTACAAATTTAAGAATCTCTTGCAAAATAAATCTGCACTACTTTTTTAATTGCTTCGTATACAAAAAAGAAAAACCTTTCTGGTAAGCTCAACCTTCAAAATCCATAAAGAGAGCAATTACAGTAATCAAATTTTGAATAAATAAAACCGTTTTTCTGTGTAAAATACGAAGTATTTCTGTCTTCCACACTTCCCCCCACCCTTTCCAATTTCATGAGAAATGCGCTTTTAAACTGGTAACTGAAACTTCAACATCCATTTCAAGAAAACAATAAAAGAAAGCCTAAAAATTTTTTTCTCATTCATACATAGCTGTGATTTTATATCTAATTGAGTTTCTAGACACCTACAGAACAAATTTACTCCAAATCGCAAAAAAAAAGAAAAGAAAAAAATGTCACCACTATTATAGAATATACAATAATTAAGTCTAAAGTTTTGTTTATTCTGAAGTCAAAACAAAAGCCGACTACAGCAGTAAGATATATTGCTTCAAGGATTCTAGTTAATAAAGAATGTAAAAGTCACGATCACTAGAAAAGAAAAGAACCTATACAAACCAATCACGAATGTTCTAGACGAGAATTGAAGTAAAATTTACTTCTCAGCCAAAGGAAAAGACAATTTGTCCATCAGATCATCGATCCTTTCCTGTAATGTTTCAATAATATCCGACGATATAAAGAGATGTGTATCATCAAGATCTTGAATTACAAATTTTACACCAAACTCTTTTGTTTCGTCTAAATGCAGTAAAAGCTGTTTCATTGCAGGGTCACATTCAACAAGAACGCCTTTCAAAACGTTCACCATTTTGAAACTGCCGAGCGTTATCTCCCGTGACAAGTCTCGCGTTTTGTTGTCATTTGTTGTTTCTCCGTTTTTTTAAGAGTGATTTATACAGATATTATTTATATATTATATAGATATTTTTCGAAGCCTTTCAGCACTAAAATTTTTTTGTTATACTAATTATAAAAGAATAAAAATATTGTTTTAACATAAAGCTTTTCCCCTAAAAAGGGAGGTAATAATAAACGTTTTGTGACAATTGAAAGAGTTCTCTTTCTTGGATCACTTCTTATTGTCCGTCCGAGGCAGTCCAACACATCAATTTTTTTTTCTTTTGCTCACAATCACTACACACATACAAACATAATATGAATAAATATATATATACACACACAAAATAACTGACAGGCATATGTGCTCATACAAGACATTCAACACACGCACACCTACACCTTCTCACACATACGTGTGAACCTCCTAAGAAGGATGCCAGGTAATATCGTTGACCTATGAGTCCTTGTGCCTTTTATTTAGGATGGTGATTGCTGGCACGAAGGACCTATGGTAAGCAGTTTTTCGCACACGTGGCATTTTGTAGCGCCTGCCCGAGGGCAATAGCTGAAATCTGGGATGGAAAGGGTGTGTTTGGTCTGAAATAATGTTAGATGCCATATTTGTGACTGCATTAAGGCACGTCAGATTGTGGCAGCAAACAACGATGGCAGTTGAAGATTGTCTCGTTAGCTTAGCCGAAAACGATTTGATTACATATCTTCTAAAAGTATTGCTGAGGAAGGTAGTAATACTGGAAGTGGCAGCGGTAACATCAGTTAAGAAGAACGACAATGAATGTTAATCTGTGTACGTCACTGCATGATCAGTCGGATCAAATCAGAAAATTTAAAATTGTGAAGACATCCTTTTCTCTTTTAGCAATTTGCGTATTCATTTGTTAATTATTTACCTATATGCAACCTAATATTTATATGCAGCAACGTTTCACTTAATTGCAGAATCAAAAGTTACTTCACCTCAACCTTTCTTCTCATTAATCACTTCATCTGTCGTCAGTGCTTACTAAGTGCTTTATAGGTTCTTCAGATAGTTCTGTGTTCTTTCAAATCACCTGAGATCTTTCCAATTTATTCCATCAATGGTCAGCAGAAAAAATACTCTGGCAGAAGAGCTTTAACGGAAATGATTACATGCAACATAAAACAATTTTTTATTTAGTCTGCATAATGTGTTTAAAATGTTCGATATACTGAATAACTTATTTTCAGACCGTTAGTTATTAGTAGAAGAAGTATAGAAGAAGAAGCATTTTAACTTCACTATTATTTATTAGTAGTGTAGTATGTGTTCCTGCTTGGCGGTGAAAATGTGCTGGAAGAACGGAGCAGTAGCAGAAATAAGTAGAGCAGTTCTGATGTAAATTACAATAAGAAGAAGATAAGGAAAAAGAGGGAAAATTGTGAGAAAAGGAGACCACCAGCTACTGGAGGTATTCTCGAAAGGTACAGGGCTTAAAGCCAGCATTCGAAGCTACGAAGACTAGATACGGGATTACATATTTAACTTCCTTTATTTTCCATACATAGCAAGCCCCGAATAATGTGCTTCGAGCCCACATTTCTAGACATTCCAGCGATTTTCATGTATCCAGGAGTCTGTATGGTACTGTAGAGTCAAAGAAAACCTTCAGTATCATGCAGTTACTATGGATACATTTTAGTAAAAGCTCGATCATTGGTCAGGTCATTGCACTTGATAATCTCGCTATATCGTGTTTGAATTCTCATTGTCTAATACAGATATTAAGTCTGCGATATGATGGGTTGTCCTCCTTTCACATGCACCACATCCACATCACCATTGGGTACTTTACATTTTTCAGAACAGCTTCATCACGACATGGTAACTGATTTCTATATCTCATTATTGATATATAGTCATAGAGGTGTGTTTTCATCATAAATTATATCCTGATATGATAGTTTGTAGAGCTATGCTACGATAAGATGGTTTATTTCTATGTCTCACGATATGTATATTGGGATTGGATGGTTTATTATCATTTCCCGGCATAAATATATCTGGATGTTCCAGTTTGTTTGCATTTTGCAGTATAGTTATATTACCACAGACTAGTGTATTTTCTCTTCCTAGCACATAGCTTTAGATTGAGTGGTTGGGGCGATGGGGATGTTTTTGAGGACTTAGATTTCCGTATGTCTCCATCTGTTCCTCCTTTCCATGTGGCGGAATCTGTGAGCCTGTGAACGTGTCAGAGGTGGGAGAGGAAGAGGGGGGATCATGAAGAGGAGAACGGGGGATAGGCGCCTGCGCGCACGTGCATAAGCTCTTGAAAACTCTCCGAAGCAGGCAAACGTCTCATCTCATTAACCTCTATTCCAGTTTTGATCTCGCGCTTTCTCGTCTTCCCTCCACAACCCCGCTCTCCCCAGCTCCTCCCATCACCAAATCCTTTCTCTCCTTTTCTCTGCAGTAATGGCATTTATAACAGTCACACGTTCAAGAAGACATCGTAGCTAGTCATTGCTCTCGCTGCCTTTCAGTTGTCAGTAAGTTTGAAAGACTGTGAAGACGGCCTCGTGGGTAGAACTGTCCAACGGTGACGTAGAAACTCTCGGAACTAACCGAATTCTGTCTCAGAACTTTTTTTCTCTTCTTTTCTGTTTTTCTTCTTTAAGACGACCACCACCACCCCTTTTTTTTCTTTTTTTTTTTTTCCTCTTCTCTTATTTTCATTTCTACCTTTTTTTTTTCTTCCTTCCATCCTGCCCTGCTTGATGACTATGCCTTTCTTCATCATGCCTCTCTTTACTTATACTCTTTTTTCCACTCCAGGAGTCGCTTAATTACTGTGAAGACTCTGTAAACAAAATGCAACAGCCCGTGAAGGACACACGCTGCCAGCCTCCACCAATGAGGGTGCCGATGCCGGCGGAGTCAGTCACCCGCGGCCCGGGGTGGGTGTGGCCTCATTACTCACGCGCTCGCCATTGACAGTCATGGCGCGACTCGGCACGTGCAGCCAATACTGCGGCGAGCGGCGTGTGCCTCTTGCGTCTGCTCGCGCATTTTGTTCTTTTTGCGTCATTTCCGGTGTGCAGGTCGGCCCCCGGCAATTGCTCTCGTCCATTTTTGTTTTTTCCTGTGATTTGAGTGAGCGAGCGAGTGCACAGCCGCGCACATGCAATCTGTCCATTGCTTCCTCTCTTTCTTTCTCTCTCTCTCAAACACACGCACCTGAATACGGGCTGTAGGAGGGAGATCCAAAAACTATTGGGGTGTAGCTGTACTTATTTGTATGCGTGTATATACGTATAACTGAATGTGAGAAAGAATGTGTATAAATCCCTCATCATCAGTCATACTACACACTCTCTATCTCTCTGCCTGTCTCATACACTCTTTTTCTCTTTCTTTCTCTCTCTATCTCACCGTGAAATGTGTGTCCAGACTTAGTGGTACTGCTGCTCGATGGGCTTTTGTGTTGAACTCGATGGCAAACAGGCCTAGACCGTCCTCTTAATTATCTTGCAAAGTGATGTATGGGCTTTGTGAATAAATAGTTTCTACCATTTAAGCCTTAATACAATTTTACCCAGCCCTGCAACACCACATCAGACAGATCCACCCCACACACCCACACACACTCGTTCCAGCTGGCTGCTCCTTAGTCTTCTCGCTGTCTCACGTTCTCTTTGACTACACAAACGCTTTGTGATTGTTAGGTTTCGCTCACAATTTCATTTTATGACTCAGTTCTCTATTTCCGTCTATTCTACTTGTGCCATGTTCTCTGCCTACACACCCCGATGTGTTCCCCACCTGCAAACGTTTGCTAGTGACTGCAATGTTCATGGACGCCATGAATATCACGGGTGTCCATGTAGTCTCATCTGCAACCGCTAGCTGTCAGACTTTAAAGGTCTAGAGTGATGAACAAGTTTTTTTCTAATTCCTGGGTAAACATCAGATTTCCACAAATCTAGGAAAATACCTGTACGTTCTATGCACGCCTGTAAACATCACCGTGCATCTCGTTGGTTCCAAATTTGGAGAAAAAGAGCTTTATTCACTCAACAGAAACAAAATTATTGCATCTCCCCTCTCCCCCTACCGCTAAACATAAAAGTGCACGAATATTCTTGGTACAGACATCACAGCCCTCAAACAGAAATTAGCCTAATGAAATTCAGACATCTTTTTTAAGTAACAGAAGGAAAGAGAGAGGAGTGGTCCTTTCTTGTCAGAAATAATTTGTACGAATGCAAAACAAAGGGAATTGTTATTTTAGACATTATATATTAATGTTATTCACGCAACCCTTGAAGAGCAGTGCAGCTTGAATAAAAGTACATTTGAGACAGGAGTGTATATAGATATATAAGGAAAACATAATAATGGTAATAGCGATAAGGATAGCAATGATGTTGCTTTAAAATTCTTCTTTCCTTCTAGCTTTATTTTTATTTTTACATTTGTTGTTGTGAGCTTAATATTCA
Organism: Pomacea maculata; assembly: GCA_004794325.1. Taxonomy (NCBI): domain Eukaryota; kingdom Metazoa; phylum Mollusca; class Gastropoda; order Architaenioglossa; family Ampullariidae; genus Pomacea; species Pomacea maculata. Next base: position 384,372 of record SRHC01003676.1, on the reverse strand, counting down.
TAGAATTGTTTACTACAATAACCAGAAAAACAGATTAAGCAATGATGAAATGAAAGGACACACACAAACAGCAATATGTTCGAACTGAAATTATACAAATACTACATAAAATTCCATACATATACAAAATGATAAAAGATGTCTACAAAGACTTGAGGCATTAACACCATAAATATGTACACATATATCTGTACACACCAGCTAGCAACTATATTAACATAATTATCAACTCACACTTTCTGCTCTATAACAGACCGTGATTACAAACTACATTCATTTTGCTGACATAAGCTGCTGGTGTCCTATAATATTCCTGGAGCAAAGAATAAAGAATAAAGAATAAATAAAGAATTGACAAAGAAGTTTCTATGGTGTGAGTATAAACTGTAAACACAAGTAACACTTGTGTTTAAAAAGAAAAAAAAACAGAAAGATACACAAAAAGAAAGATGAACAATATATGTACTGTCTTTACTTTCTTGTCATAAAATTCTATATCTGTCTGCTTATTCAGTCCATATCATCAAGCACCAATCCACCTTTCCGACCGCTGATGTCAAGTGCTGACAGATACATGCTCGATTCCTATTTTGATCGAAGATAAAGCAAAAAAATGAAAACACTTTTCGTTTCTATAAAGCATGCGATATTGAAATCTTCATACCATCAACAAGTGACTCATCTTGTACATTTTAGCTGTGCTACTATTTTCGGTAGTATCTTTACATCTTTCACCCTACATCTCATCCACGTCTATGGTGACATTTGCACACGTCGAGGACATTGAACCATTGCCTTGTTAAAATCTGTAAAGAAAGTATTACTCACCTTTCCTCTTCAGATGGAAATCTGAAAAACTGCAGGTTTCTTTCTGGCGGGCATTTTTAACTTAACTGCACTGCAAACATTGCCACCAGGCCTTCTCTTAGCCTACATCATGATGAGGACAGCATGGAGGATCAAAGGGACTGAACTCTGATCTCGTGCGTTCAGAATTCGTCGTTGTAATGTTGATATATCGCAAAAAAAGCTCAGACTAAACTTAGAGATTGTTGTTTGAAGTTCTAAACTTAAAATCTATTACACGGTCCATGTACAATTAAAAACTAAAATAGTTTTCACAAGAGAAGGAGGCTTCAGACATTTAATTCCAAGATACATTCTTCTCATACACAAAGTGTGGATATACATGTCAAATAAACATCTTCTGAGTAGAGGGTCTGAATTCAAGCAGCATATGGAGAATTATAACTTTTTAACACTAACGGTAGAAAAAGAAAAATTAATATAGCTTGTAAAACTTTTAGACAAACGAAGACTGATTGAATTCCACGAAACTTGGTCATTTTAAATTTATTTCAATATTTGTAGAGACGTTTAGGATTTGAGATAAGGTCAGCGATATGAGGCTTCAAAAGTGGTAGCATGTGCGTTGCACAGAAACTGGACTGATAATGAAAATAGATAATGAAAAAAATAAAAAAACCAACCAGACACCAAAGTGTCATAAGTTGTCTCTGCTTACACAATCATAGAAACAAGAAGATCACGCCACCTGCGCCAAACATGAATGAAAGCATCGAAAGGTTGACTGCAAACAAGGTAAGAAATATTATATTTCTGGATATAAGAAGAAAAAAGACTGTTGATATTATTAGACTTTGAGAAAGTTTTGGACACTGTCACCAAAACTGGACATCACCAACATGTTTAACCAAAGCAAATGTGTGACGTCACATGCCCGTTACGAAAGCAGTTCAGGTGTAGGGCATGATACAATGGAGGATTGCATTGCAGGTTAATGTATTCCTCTTTAACCTTGTCCATGAGGGTGACATTATCGTTATAAACATCGCCCCATCACACACACACAAATATCTCAGCTGCAACAAATTAAGAATGTCGCCAATCAGGTATCATCAAAGCTGCCTCCGACGACAAACAGGTCAACGTCAGCGATGTATCGTCCCAGGTGCGCCTCGCTTTTCGCTTTGCACTATTTTCTGGACTGCACGTTCAAATATGACTCATTGCGGAGGTTTATGATACAAGGGTCAGACGTGAGAGGTCAGAGCTGCATTCAGAATATTTTATCGTTAGAAAACGCACTGTTCGGGATAGACGAGGTCTGCTTAAAAAGGAGAGAGAGAGAGAAAAAAAAAATCTCGTAAAGCCAAACAGAATGTTGACAAGACCACACTAAACTTCAGAAAAAGTTTATCGCAATCTTGACAGACGGTAGTTCAACAGGTCCTCTCCACGCCACGAATGCTCTCGATGGCCGGCCGCTCGGTAGAGCAGAAGTGGCAAGGGTGACAGTGTTTGTGACGAAGCCTCGCGAAAATAAGAAGAAAAAAAAAATCATGGCATTACGCGTAAATACCGATGGTTACGGGTACCCCACGATATCCATACTCTCGACATGGACCAATGGCAGCTCACCGCCTGGCGTGTTTCGGGATGACGTCGTCGGCGACATTTAACCTGCACGGTACCCTTTCGAAATACCAGTTTGCATATTTTTTTCTAAATAGGTGTTCGGTTGCAGCGTCGTAGTTCATATGCTGATGTCCTTTGACCTGCTTACAGCGACTGCCCTTTTCCCATGTTTACTGTTGGTGTTGTTTTTGTTGTTTTCACATCTTTAACACAACTGTGATGTCAGTTATTGTTCCTGCAGCTGTTGTTGATTTTTATTTTGTTTGTGTCACTTCACCTCTTATCACTAACCATTGTGTAGCTGCTGTTGTTTGTGTGATTGGTTTTATTGTTTAGCTTAAAATATTCACCGAAATGTCAGTTGATATGTGATGTTTTTGGTCTTGCTGTTCTTGCTATTGCAAAATTTTGAAAAGTGGAAAATTTGGCATATTTAAATATACCCAGTGTGTCTGGAGTATTTTGAGGTGGTGGTTAAAGTGCAGATGTGTCTCCATTGCTTTTGTGACCGCATTGAATGATTCAATTCTTCTCATAGAAAATTTTTTTTTCAATCTGCATCTAGGATTTCAACCTGGAACCCTGCGCCTCAAAAAAAGAGTGCTAACACATAAACATGTACTTTACATGAAAATAAAGCTAAAGCTGCTTTTCTTTTTTTCTTTTTTTTTCTTTTTATTTCATACTCTACCCTCGAGGTCGAAAACTCCATATACAGTCATGCCGTGAAGCCCGTCGTGTCGCCCCCCTGACTAAATCAGTCACCCAAATTTAGATCACACCCACGGTAACACCCAACACCCTCCGTTATGAATGTTTTCCACTGGTGGGGTGGAGGGGAGCTCTACCTGCTTCGTTCTTTTTATCTTCTTCGTGTACCCAGCAGGCACCCGATTCCCCCACACCCCGTTTAACGGGATCTGAGGTTAGGAGTCAAAGGTTACTTACAGCGGTGGTCGCGAGAAATAATAGCCCTAGGGGTTTTTTCTGTACCCTGGAGAGTTGTCAATAGGGTGTCGGTCACAATAACCGCAGAAAAGGAATGAGGTCTCTTGCGGTGCGCCTTTATGTTTGTTTTTGGACTGGCGGTTAGGAAAAGACGATTGGATGCATAATATCACACTTACAGGAGAAAAATATGCGTGTATGCTATTTACGCGCTTGTTTGTGTGTGTGTAGGAATGGTGAGCGAGAGAATGTTAGTACGCCATTTTTTTATTTTTTTTGTTTTGTTCATGCGTCATTAGCACGCTTGGATGAGCAGGTGGAAGTTTGTGAGAAGACTGGAGCGAGACAGAGAGACAGACAGATCACCGCACTGATGACCTCGAAGGTCACCTCGTGTGCTCGTGACGTTCGTCGGCTCGTCCGCGCTCGACGCAATGGCGGTCTGTAAGCGATTCCTCCTTCGTTTATTTTCCCAGGCCCGTGTCCCACCCACTCCCTTCATCCCCAAAGCTCGCACGGTGCGAACCGCGAGTGGCCGGGACTTCTTGCACTCAGCGGCCGCGTGCGCGTGCGGTGTCAGGGGGTGCGCTGCAGCACGACAACGTAAATCTCGCTGCGGCCCGTTGTCGTCGCCGCCGCTGCTGCTGCTGCAGCAGGAGGCTTCTTGATGCGTCGTGGATCGGCCAGCGCTGTGCAGCATCGCCAAGGTGCGGCGATCGCAAGGGTCCAGCGGTCTTCATGCGGCGCTCGTTAATTTACGCGCGTGAAGCAGCCACTCGATGGGTGAATGTCGTGCAGCGCTCTGCACTTCCGGTTAAATTAAAGGGAGGAAAACGCCGAGGTTGCGAAGCAGTAAAACTGCAGATGAATGGACAAGAACGGGAGATAATTGCGTAGATAGTGAGTGGCAAGCAGGCCTGCAGCAAGGAGGCAGACACCAGACGGCGGGGCTGTTGCCAAATCAGTTCACATCTTGCGCGGGTACACGATGTTCACAGTCAGTTCTGTTCTACTTCTGTGTCAAAGTGGTCGTAATTACCATTGTATGTGTGTCACGATTGTCACAGTCAGTTCTGTTTGTTTGTATGTATAGATGTATAGATATATATGTATATATACGATGGAGATGTAGAGGACAAGGATGTCCTACTTATTTACCTCCGTTGACAGCCACCCATGCAATTAATCTTACCTGTTCGTCCATTCCCGCATTACTCTCGCTCTCCATCAATCGTCTATCATCGTCTAATGATACTTCACATACCATTCTACTATCATCTGTCATTCATTGATAAAGGTTCGCTTCTTTAAAACAGTTTTTAGTTTTAGAAACATGCAATTAGCCCCCAAACACGCCCGCGCGTGCACACACACACAAAAGAAGTATAAAGACCCATATAACAGATATCCACAGGACTACAGAACTGTAAGTGGTTCATTGTGAAAAATTAGTCACAGCCTTATTCTTCCGCCTTTTCCTTACTCAGATAAACCAGGTACCCGTCGGTGACGAGAGAGCACGCTTAGCAAGATACGGCGCCACGTCTCTTCCTCCTCAACTCCTTCCTTCTCACCATCCTTAAATCTTCACTCGTGATACTGTGGGGTGATTCGCAAGGCTCGCCTATAGGTACACTCACTACAAGCAATCAGCACTTATTTTACTGCAATCTATTGGGTACTCTACTCGTTGCTGCAGGGTACCCGAGAGTGTGTCTGCCGGGTACTCTACTCTTGCTGCGGCAGAGTACTACACCTGGTCGGCCGACTACTCTGACCTCAAGTTCACTTCACCGAGTCCACTTTTACTGGCTTCTTACACCTGCAACGTATCGCCCCGCCCTCCTTCTGGTCCGGATTACCAACCACACGCCCTCATTAACGTAGAAAGGCTCTGTTTTGTCAATTAGCCTAAAATCCTCGACCATCTATTTTTATGTTAAAGTTCTCTCTCTCTCCTCTCTTTCTGTCTGACACGCACACGTACACGCCCACGCACGCACTCACGCACACAAACACACAATGTACACGGATCTAATCATCATCATCATCGCATCTCTACTCCATTCTGCCGCAGTTGTCTTCTTGCCACCGTCGTCCTTCCATAAACCAAAAGCAGACTTCTTTTGCTCATTCAGGAGCAATTCTTTCTGTCGCGAAACGTCAGCATTCAAGATAAACATCGTTCTTTGGCTTTTTTATGTGCCCTTTGTAACGCATTTTCTTGTTCCTTTGATCCGAGTTCAAAACTAGGTTCGCCGTTACATTATTTTTATCTCCTTACTAAGCAGTTTCTACAGCTGAGATATCACGTGTCTATTTTTTTTTTTCTCTGTTTTCTTTCTAGACTCGAATCTCTTTACCCTTTGACACACCCTGACCCCCTCACCATCCAGCCCCCATCAGTTATATTTTCATTCTTTCAATACCTGTTCACCTACTCCCCCTACTCTGTGACCTACTGGCCCCAGTTCAAGTGTTTGTTGTCATCCAGGGAGTGTTTTGTAGAGATTTTTCTGAGTTTCGCTTGTAACAGTTATGCTGCAACTGCAACCTTCTGGGACAACGATACCATCTGCGATCTTCCCACACTGATTACAGGTAAGTGATAGGAGTGGTGGGAACAAAAGCATGCAGTACACTTTGTAGAACATGCAAAGACAACAGTAAAGATGATTGACTGATAAAAACACAATACACACAGCACAACACGTGATGCTCAAATCAGAACACGCACTGCACGCGATGAACATCAGACATTCGATGAGCCAGGTAGAACATCGAACAAGAAATTCATACATCAGAATATACAATACACAGTGCAGAAGCAAAAAAAAAAAATGGACTTAGAAGAATATTTAGGGCTCTGTTCTCTGTTTCTGGTGTTGGTGCTTGTTCTGTCTGAACGGTTGCAGTTCAGTTCTTGTCTCATCCATTCTGAGCCAGTGAAGTCAGATCATTACTCCTCCAAAGATTTGTCCTTAGTTTCATCTTCATCGTCCGCTGATCCAACCGCAATGTGGCTATAACTACATTCTGACATCAATCAGACTCAGTTTTGGCTTCATAATTTTTCTGAATATCAAAACACACATTATTGAATATGTCGCCATATTTCTTTGACAGTAAAGTCAGCCTTCACCTGCTTCCCGCACTCCGTCCTTTGTTCTTCTTGTTTCATCAGAGAGTTCATCGTAGCTATGGTGATGTATACAGCTTATTCAGTTACATAAGTCAACTTTATAATATTATTTATTATCAAAAAAGTAGTTTCCTAGAATTAGGAGTGTTTACTGTCAATCAGTTTAGTCTTCAATGAGTCCAGCCAACCAAGATGTCCACTAGCTCTCAACAAAACCTAAAGGCTCAGCATACCTCCTTGCTCTCCTCTTGTCTTTCAAGCAACAGATCTCAGATACAAACCGAAAGGGACAGCAGAAATTACTTTAAACTAATTGTTGTAAATTCTCAATCTGAACCCCTGCTTCCATGACTTTACGAAAAAAGTCGCTTGTGTGGTGTTGACAGCCACTTGCCAGTGCCACTGCCTCGCACCCACACGCCATGCATGACGAGAAATAACAGACATTTTCGGCATTTTTATTAGCAGTGCGAACAAGACGAGTATATTATCACATAACATGAAGCATGCGCTCTGTGCAGTTTCATCCAATCATTCCAACAACATGGGACCGCTGTGCAGCTCGTGAAAGCTTTCCTTTTCTTTCCTTTTTTAAATCTTTTCTAGCCTCGTCGGAATGATGCTTTTTTTTCCCAGGACCGTCATTTTGCGTGCCTCCAGTGTTGCAATCTCTCAGATGCCTGGCGACTTGCTTTCAAAGAGCACGAAGAAACTATTTTTGGTATGAACTGGTTCCCATACCTTGACCCAGCTCATGAGGACAAGCATGAATGGAGACACGGCGTGGGGTCACGGGGGCAACCGTTATGCGCAGTGGCGCGGTCTGGAGCTCATTAGCACGGCTGCCGCGAGCGCTCACCCCATCCCCCTTACATCCCTTCCCTCCCACACCTGCACCTCTTTCCCCTCCCCAACCCCACTCCCAACGGGGATGGAAGAGATTATCTTCGTCCTTCGCCATACCCGCTCGGGCGCCATCTTGCTCACCAGGTTTCGCTCCTGTCAAATTGCACTGCGCCCTGCAGACATAAAATGTGCTCGAGAAACCCCCAAGAGGCTGACGAAGAGCGGCGCTGATAGTGCAAGGTGATGGGGGAGGAGGAAGAGGAGGATGAGGGGAGGCAACACACAAAGTTGCGCTTATTATGGCCGCTGGGGGGCGCTGCGGGTCTTGGCGCAAGTCACTGGGGGGAGGCGTCATGGTCGGTCGTACTGAGCTCCCCTGACACTACCTGCTCATCTCTCTGGTCGGGGGAGGGTGTAATCGCGCAGCCCATTGCTTACTGCCATAAGAAGTGTCAGTTGAAAAAAAAATATGGCTTCCAAAAGACAGGTGCGCGCGGTCTTCAAAGTGATTGTATCTAAGTGCTTGCGAACTCGGGTTCTTGCGAGCCTGAATGTGTGCGCGTGTGCGCGTGCGTGTTTGTTTACGCATGCTATTTCGCAATGATGAGAGAGAGCTGTGTGTGTGTGTGGTGGTGTTGGTGGTTGTGTCTGTATGTGTGTGTGGGTGTTCGCAATCAGGTTAACTTCGTGCGCGTTTGAGAAAGCTTAGGTAGATGACTGTTGACCGTACGTGCATTTGTTTACGTCAACAGTTGTTTATCTTAACTTTTCACATTCCTCAGTCTCTGTAACTTTTCTGCACCGGTGAATCAAAGCTTCTCCCGTCAGTCGATAGTAAAAAAAAAAAAAATAAAGAAAAAAAAAAAAAAGATTATTTCACCATAGTGCAGAATGGCTTGGAACTCCGAGCACCTCTTCACAAGTGTGATGGTTCTGCCACCTCACCGCCGGCGCGGCGCGGTACGAACCTAAGTGGAGCTTTCCTCCACACATGCACGTGCGTTGCGCGGTGAACGTTTTCCTCCTGTCACACCCCCTCCGCCAATCCCACTCCTCTCCTCCCCCTTTCTCTCTCTCCTAGATGACCAGCTCGACTCTTGTTATCGGACAGCAACGTGAGACATAAAAAAAAAAAAAGCCACGCGAAAGATGAGGGTGTTGAGGCGAGAACTAAATCTCGGGCGATAACAACGATTAATCAGTTTGTGATGGTTTTTTTTTTTTTTTTTGCTGTCTCCCGGTAGAATGTTCACTGACTTTTTTTTTTTTTTTTTTTGAAAGCTTGCGATCCCCAATGGAGTTTCCCACTCGACATGTGAATGAACAATCTCGCTGGTTTTATTTTCTGCCTGTGTCGAATGTGTTCTCGCCAGAAATGGGTCAGGCAAGGTTTCAGCGGCAGAACCTCCTCTGTGCATCGGCCCGAGGGATGAGGTGACCCGCAAATGACGTATTCAAAGGTCAGGGTTCGTGTTGCAAAACCCGGATGGGCAATGGGAGGCAGGGTATAGACATCATCAAAAGAATCGGAGGAAGGTGGTTTGTGAGCCGACAACAAATAGGACAAAACAGTGTCAGCGATAATAGACGAACACGATGTGTACTGAATGTGTCATCGGTGTGCAAACGTGCGTGTGTGTGTGTTGCATGCGTGTTAGGCCATGTCAAAGAAGTGAAGCAATAGTTTATTAAACTACTTAATAGTATAAACATGTTTGCTTTACCTAATTCAGTGCAAAACAAACAAATGAACTAGCAGTCGCTCAAAGCCATGGAACCTTTTCTTCTCGTAGATACTATGGTGTCTCCTTATAAACTTTTTTGTTGTTTGTTAATAGGTGTTCCTGCTTTGATTACAAACTTTTGTAAAGTCTTGTACGAAGTGAGATCGAAGCTGTAAATATCACGTGACCACATCCCCGTGTGCGTGAGGGATTGTAGCTGGATATAAGTAGTTAAACTCTTTCGTCTTCTCGTTCGTACTCTGTAGATAGACACAATCATCCCTTTCCCTCCCCTGAGAATGCTGTCTTGTGCTGCAGTCCTTCCATTTTGCCGACCAACTTCCAAGTCAGTTTAGTTCAACTTTGACCCTCAGAGCGGGGTCAGTCAGCAAACAGCCGTCAGCAGGTGAGTTCTCTCCCTACCTGTGGTGTATGGTCACGAGATCATCATAGAGCTTGGTGTGCAGGTGATGTTTCAATCGGCTGTGCTCCGTACTTCAACGAATCGAAATACAATACATTCCCATCACTTTTTTTTCAAGCAAAGCATTCCCTTTCCCTTGGGGGATTAAAAGCTAAAATTGAAATCATGACCCGTAAAGTCGACCATCAGCCTGACAGCTGTCATTCACCGAACACCATCAAATGCCTGTTATCATGTCAGCGATGATTTCATTCTCTCCGTAACCTCGTTCCGAAAACACGATGGTTTGAGACGAGGATAATGGTGTCACGTGATACTCAACCTTGACACACGTCTTTCTTTCTTTTTCTCCATTCTTTCGGTGTCAGTCTTTACTGATTCCGTAGTTTTCCCAAGTGCTACGGTTCCACAGACGGCCTAGCCTCCCCTCCTAGCCTCTCCTCCTAGTCCGTCTCCACGACCTGATGAGCAGTGGCGCCACCGTACCCCACCCACCCCGAAAGGCGGTGCTCTCCCTTTTATTTTCTCACTCTCTCTCTCAGATATGAGCTCGCGAAGCAGAAAGGGTTAACGTCCTCCACAGCTTCATTTTGACCGGGTTGGGATAATAGGGGTTAAGAGCGCGCGCACACTCACGCACGCACGAGAAAGAGAGGGGGAAATTAAAAAAAAAAACTTGTTGGTGACCTCTGACCCTTTCTTTGGAGTGCCTCACAGCTGAGACGCGTGCAGGGGAGAACTAACGCCGTGAACGTCAGCACTATTTCGTTTCCACTGCTAATAGGCTTGTGCCCACTCCCTCCCCCGACACTCCTTCCTTCCTCCCTTCCTCCCTCCCTCCCTTTCTCACCCCCTCTCTCTCTCTTCTTCTTCAACTCCTCCTCATGCACCCGAGAGCGTGTGCCAGTGATTACTCGGCCTGCAGTTGGTCGAGACGTTTCATTAGCAGACTGTCCCCCCGCCACCCCACTACAGACCCTCCCCGTCCTCTCAGGTGATTCCGGTAGCGGGTAGGGGGGGGGGTAGTTGTAATGGTGTGCAGCGTGCAGTCGGTCGCGCGTGCAAGCAACGGTGCCCATGCGTGCACGTGCAGTTCAGGCTACACTCTGCTGCGCATTCACACACACGTACACCTATCTACCTACATATATTCAAACAAGTACACCTAATTCAATTTAATTTAATGGAGCTGCAACAGAATGGCCCTCTGGGACAAATAAAGTCTTATCGTATCGTATCCTATCTACATACATTCACACATGTACACCCATCTATCTGCATGCATTCACACACGTGCATCTATCTACATACATTCACACACCTACGCCTATCTACATACATTCACACACGTACACCTATCTACATACATTCACACATGTACACCTATCTATCTACATACATTCACACACCTACGCCTATCTACATACATTCACACACGTACACCTATCTATCTGCAAACATTCACACACGTACACCTATCTACATACATTCTAACTCACGGGGGAGACAGAGAAGAGGACCACAAGGTGTCCTGCGAACCCGAGCACACAC